>JAWNLT010000124.1:4255000-4855000 GCA_035042145.1 Drosophila kokeensis | reverse complement strand
ATTTGTTAAGCATCAATGGGAGTCGCTGTCAGGCAGGCAAGCTGGGCAAGCTGAGCAAGCTGAGCAAGCTCTCCAACGATCCAGCTGGCAAATGCCCCTGTGTGTTGACAAGAATATGTGCAGGAATAACAAGCAGGTGACTGTACAAGTTAGCCGTCTGCTGTCTGCTGTCTGCTGTCTGCTGTCTGGTATCTGCTATCTGATGTCCGAGTAAAATGACTTTTCTTGTTGCTTGCCAAATGGTCAACATTACATTTGCATTAACCCCGTTTTCCTTAATCCCCTTCTAGGCAGCTGAAGCTCAAGCTCAAGCTTTCTTCTGCCTCAATAGCTTTGTCTCTTCTTTTTTGCCGTTTCCGTTTCCGTTTGGCTTCCACTTGACTTCCGTTGCGCTCGTTGCTGTTGTTGTTGTTGTTGTCACTTTGTTTTGCATGTCGTCACGCGCTCGTCCTGCACTTTAACTGCACTTGTCTTGGCCCAGTTGTTGCCCATTTTGTAGCCGTTTTGTCGAAAATGTCAACAAAATTGCCAACTCAACGCATTGCCAAACACACATTAGCCGTAAATGTGCACTGCAAGAAAAGAAAATACAAAAATGCTGTGTATATATAAATAATGCATAGCCCAGCAAAAGCTTAAGAATTCTATGAATTTGAAATGTTTTCCCATTTTAAACATAATTCATAAAAAAAATAAGAAAACCAACCTTTTTGGAATCGCAAACTTTTTACTTATTGAAGAGCTTACATACTTAATTTGAATTCCTTACAAATTGAGCAAACAAAAACTTATTTGTTTCTTGAACTTTTTTCTCTGTGTATTTGTATTGAGGGGTGGACGAAGGCGTGTGTGTCTGTTTCTGTGTGTGTGGCGTGTTCCTGCTTTTTATGTGTTCTTGCCACATCATCAATTACACATTTTACAACTTCTGACTGAATGTCTAAAGGGTGACAAGGGAAAGAGAGTGGCTGGGAGGGGGCAGCGCGCCTCGACGTGCTGGGGCCACTGACAAAACAGACATAAATCAAACATTTCCCACGTTGCGAAACAATTTCCGGCTGCATGGCAACTCAAGACTTCTATATGTGGTATATATGTTTGGGAGGGAGTGTGTATGTGTGTGTGTGTGTGGGCGTGTGTGTGTGTGTATTTGTGTGCGACTGTCTATCTTTTAGCTGAATTTTATTTATGGCATCCGCCAAAATACACACACAGACAGACAGACAGGCAGACTCAGACAGTCTGAGCGAGGAACAGACAGACAGACAGACAGACAGATATGATATATAGACAGAATGACTTCAGTTAGAAAATTTACAATTGCTTTTACTTGATACATAATTGTTATTGTTGTTGCTGTTGCTGCCTTTGGCTGTTTTGGCGCTATTGTATTGCATTTTGATTTGTGGTTTACAAGCTTTTGTCTGGCTCATAAATTTGGCTTATACAATGTTTATGCGTTTGGCCGTTTTACATGATATGTTTTCTATTGTGGCGCCAATGCACTGCTCAAAAATATGAAGAATATCGCTATAATTTTGATGAGAACGAAGGGCTTACATATTAGTCGGAATAATCATTTTATAAAAATCATTTTTTTCCAGGATTCAGAGTTTTCGAAAGAAAGCCTCAAAAATTCTCTAAGCAATTTTATATTGTTTATTATAAAAAAAGACAGATACAAATAATATACACTTGAGATTATCGTTTCTAAATCAAAGAAATTAAATACAAAAATGAAATAATTCATGTAAAATCCGATGTTTTCTCTTTGAGTTTATTTTCTATTTATTTTTCTAAGTGTTGGCAGCTGAATTTCGAATCATAATGTTGCCAAAACAAAAGAACGAAAAGCGCCCACAGGGCGTATGTGTTTCCAGCATGTAATTAAATTCAACGAAAAATCATATTCAATTGGCTATTGGCTTAACAGTTTCCATTTCGACCAAATTGAGGAATTGAGCAATTGAATTTGGCTTTGGTCAAATTGATGCTTTGTTTCAGGCACGAGCGCATCTCAGCAATTGCTGCCCATTTGTGTGTGGCATGTGAAGCTCCAGCAAAAGTTGCCTCAATTTGTGACACACACACACACACAAATAAATATATGTATGTGTATGTGTTATACTATAACTTTGGCCAAGTCAAGCAACTTGCACAGTGAATGCTTTACTCCTTGTTTGACCCTTGGTTCAACGGCACCTTTTGGCCATTGCCAATTTACGCTTTATATACGAGTCTCGTTCGGGCCATTTGCGACAAGCTACGCAGCAGTTGTCAGAGAGGCATGAAGCAAGCAGCAGGCAGGCTGACCGGGTACAGTGGGCGGGGGGCAGGGGGCATGCAGGAAGCCCGGTACGATTCAATCAACCCAAGCCAAGCGTAGCACAGCTGCCGCTAATAGGAATTCAACCATGTTGATCACTGGAGTTGGGTATATTAACTTTCTAGTTATCCTGCACATAATTGCAGCTAAAATTTAAAAATGAGAGATTAATTTTTATGAGCAATCTGACAACTTATTATATGTCTCTCGTTCTTTCTATATATCTCTCGCTCATTGAATGAATGATTTTAAACATTTTCACCATCTTTCTCTGACTCTCCCTTTCTCTCTATATATTTCTTATTCTCTTACCCACCATTTCTCTCACTCTTACCCTCGCCTTTTCTCTCTTATTGTTTCTCCCTATCCAACTCAGCTTTTTTGATTTTCAGGGTATTAAATTGCGTTACGTTTATTCAATCAAATTTATATCAAATTATTTTCCATAATTCTTTGAATTATTTTGATAAATTTGATTTGGTTTGATATGGTTTCTCTCCAATTTGAATATTCAACAAATTGTTTTGATCGACACTTAATTAATTTTTATTATTATTTTGCTGTGCTTTATTTAATATTATTGAGTTGGCATTGCAGGGTATTAAATTTCACTCATTTATTCTGTGACTATTCTTATTATTTATTGGTCACATTTTGCGATTGTTCACGGTCTGCCTAACGTACACTGACTGACTGCTGTGGCATTTGTGGCATGCAGCATAATTTAATATGGCCTTTACTTGGCTTCAGCTTTTATGTGCTACCTTGATGTTCTGCAGGCTTTATTATTGTGTGCCCGCTTTAAGTGTTTATTTGGCTTGAAAGGGTTTTCCTTGGACAACAGCTCACAAGCATCTCTCTCTCTCTCTCTCTTCCCCTCTCTCTTTCTGACTGTCTTTCTCTCTGTCTCTGTCACTTGCCTGCTGTTCAATCCTGAGTGCTTAAATTATTTATTAGGCATATTTTGGGACAGCCTTAAGAAATATTATTATGATTTCTGTGCCAGGCTGCTGGCATATGGTGCTGGGGTTATTCGGCACATAAATTATGAGCACTCTCTGCCTGACCCATGAATCCAATCCGAATGACATTTTAACCTTACAAAATGTATTCCCAAATGCCTTAACACTTTTCATACAAAACTTGTTGCATACCTTTTTGGGTTATGTTTGCAGTGTAATACTAATAATTATTTTATATTGTTTTAAATTTTAGATAATATTCAGCTGTTTCTCCAATCTACCTCCAATTACCTAGGTTAAATAATTTGTCTATACGATTTGCTCTTACATCAGAATGTTGTTGAAATGTCGGAGAATTCATTTTCTGAAGCAACAACAAAATTTCAACATTTGGCTTTTTGTTTGCAAATAATTAAATTATTCATTGAGCTTCTTATTATCGGCATGCTGCCAATTAAGTTAACAACAATAACAAGCAATCAATATCTCAAACATATTATTTAATTAAACATTTAAATATGTCAAGTGAAATCTACTTGAATAAATATGCAGAGGGATTCTCGTGTTGATGCACTTAAAGAAGATTTTTGTACCGCCTGACAAAAGGATGTGTCACAAATAAAACAATGCACAATTTGTTATATATTTTTGGGCATAGGACTTTAATTGAGTGGAAAGAAGAGGGACAATATTTGTGAGGGAGACAAAAGTAGTTTATGAGTGGAAAACAAATTGTGGCAGTAAACTGCCGGTTGATTTCATGAAAATATCTTTAGCCTTCTGCAGGACAAAAACAGTGCAATAAATTTACATTTATGCACAGCACAGATATACCTACTGCTAAATTGAATTGGGTGGACTTCTACAAGTCTCTGGCAAATTGAGTAAATATTTATTTATGCATTTTTGTGCAGGACACTCATTTTTCATGCAGCACCTGCTACAGCACTTAATATTTATTTTAATTACTGACTCAAGGCAATGCACAAAGACACACTGACAAAGTTAACAGCTACGAGCTGTAATTGTCCGAGTTATCTCCGTGCTGACTTATTTACGGTTCTCACGCAACAGATCCAAAATTTGTGTGTCGCATAATTTAGCAGTTAGTTGCAATTTCGAATGCAAATTAAATTTGATGTGCCGCAGCAGAGTGGCATTTAAATCGTCATTTAAATGAATGCATTATTTACTTCGGTTGACCATGTTGCTTTAACTAAATAATGCATATGTTTTGTGGGTCAGACTATAAAAACGCGGTTAAATTTTTTATTGTGATTTGGATAATAGCTAAATCCAAAACAAATAAAATATTTTTAGTTGAGATACGATTTTGTGACGTGATTCTCAACATATTTCAATGAAATGTGAAGAGTTTATCTTTTACGCAATTTGTAAAATCCGACTGAATATCACATTTATCTCAATAGCCAAAAATCCCCAAATTTGGAATATACACATTTTTAATTCATTTAATTATGTATATGTTTTCCGCACTATTTGAATTTATCTTTAAATATTTAAATAATGATTGCATAACTCACAAAAGCACCAATGGACTCTCTCTCGCTGATTGTTTACCTCAATAAAGCAAAATTAATCTGTGCTGCAGTTGATTCAGCGACTGCTTAATAACCGGTATAATAATAAATAACTTGTCAGTTGTTTATTGAAGTGCTTGATAGTTGGTAAACTGCAAGGATAATTGAATGTGACAAAGCAGATGCAGTTGCTGGCAAATAGGCAGCAGATCCTGTCCAAAGGGCAAACAGGAACTGGCTGCTCTTCACAGATTTACGGGCCACAGTAACGGTGCGACTGTTAAGTCAACACACACACACACACATACACACGCAATATTATTAAACTTGGGTAATATCCGCTCTCCGATGATGGTCAGTCGAGTCAGTCAGGGGGGTTGTTGTGAGGCTAGCTGGACTGGCTGACGGCTGGCCTGAGAGGCCTCAAAATGTCCATCAAAATGTCAGCAGGCATAACTGTGGCCTCCGCAGTAAAACTGATAAGATATGAAAAGCAATTTACGTAAACTGTCAACAGCAAATTCCCTTTTGCAATATGCACTATACAAAAAACTGGCAATTTATCTATCAGAAACTAAGAATTAATCAGCAAGACGAACTATTAAAATTTATTATTTATTTTTAAGGCAACAAAAATTATGCTTTTAGCAAATTTTCGAATTTTACAATGGAAAAAATTCTACCAAACTTTTCCTTAAGAAACTTTTTACTTCTGTCAAGAAATGCTCAGTAAAACTGCTTAAAATAAAATATAAGAAACTTTATTCATTCCAGCGATTGTTTTCTCTCTGTGTATTTTTTGATGAAAGTCACTTTTTGAAGTATTTGTGAAAATAACTTTTTTTTTGCCAGAAAAAGTAGCTTTTGTTTCCTATGGTGCTATGCACAGACAAGAGTAGCGAGAAAGAAGAAACGGAATGGACAAGCCAAATAGACAAGCACAAGCTATGGAATTAAAATATCAGACACGTAAATGGTATGTTATATGAAGTACATATATCTATATATATTTAACATGTCAATCATAGTTTTGTTTTTATGGCAAATATACAATTAGGCCACACGACAGCTTAATGCCACTTGAGTATGGCAGGCATGGCTAACTGATGCGCCTGATGTTGTGATCAAAGAACAGGCATTGCCCATAAATACTTGAGCCATAGATACTGCGCTGGGCATTGCGCACATAACTGCAAGTGCAGCCAGCGTTCACACAGATTAATTTGTGATCGGCAGAATGTTTCATCAGCAAACTGTGAGCACCGCCCGAGACCACTTGGAAATTGGAGCTATTATTGCAACGCACCATGTTCTTATTCCAGTCAAAATAGCTCAAGTGATGGGGACGCGGCATTAGCCTGGCCTTGCCGTCGAATATGGCTGGCCAGTTGACATAGTGTGCGGAGGTCTTGTAACGCGATTCCCGTAGACTATGCTCCAGATCAATGAATCCTGAGATTTCGAGGCCCTTCGCCGAGCGCATCAGCAAGAAGATAATGGTCTGAAATAGTTGCAAGAATATGGATGGAATTGTTAACTATTAAGTATTTCACATTACTTATTATATGTTGATATAGTACTCCATTTCCAATTCGGATTAATTGCGCTACTTATTGGTAATTATTATCTAATGTTAACAAATAATAATAATACTTGTTAAACATGAACCATACTTAACAGATTAAAGTCTACAGTTTATGGAAATAAGTCCTACTTTCAATAGCTGCTAGCAAAATCTGATTTGTTTTATTGTTCATTTTTACTTGCCGATATTTGCTTATTTATGAGCTTATATTCCCGTTGGGCAAACTGCTGCAGCACTTCATCATTTCCTTTATAGCTTGCTCCAAAGAGTGGGAATTCACTGATGCTATGTGGATCTAGAGCAACCTCAGCTTTTTTGCGCTGCTCCACAAACTCGGAACGACTCAGCAGACAACCCATGCAGCTCTTGCCACAGGCATTCTGTATCAGTTGCCTGCTGAGTGCCCAGTCACCCAAATAGCGCACATCATTTATGCTGATGAAGTGATCCAAATACTCCTCATACGAATTATAGTCAAGTAGTGCCATAACTCAAACCGAACTAAAGCCAAATCTAATTAACAATTTGCTACAAACAGAAAACGACAGCAGCATACCAAGTAGAAAAATCAAGGAATTCGTATGCAATATAGAAAATCAAAATGTGTGTGAAACGAATCCAAAAATATTAACACAAAGCGCAAAAACGAGCAAACTCAAAACTGGGGAAACTGACAGCAAAATCGTTGCTCAAAGGCAAAACTTTGTTGGGCTATTATGTAATTTTTTATTTTGTGCCGCATACAAGTATAATTCAGTGAATCAAACACACACTCACACACACACTCACACATACTCATATAGAGACTTTTGCCTCGTGCTGCAAATTTAATAAATGGAAAAACTTTACAATGCCTCTCATTCAAAAGTTGTGCATATTTTCAATTACAGTTTTCTATGTGCGACACACACAGACTGACGGCGTCTGATGTATTCACACACACACACACACAATACACACAGCACACACTCACTTGAAGTTTGTGTTTATATGCCAGGCACATATATAACTAATTACTTCATCAACATTTAAAATGCGTGCGGCTAGAGCATTTTTTTTTTCTTTGCATTTTTCAGCCAGCTTGCATGCAACACATTTTCTTTTTAGCTGAGAACTTTTCGTTATTATGTTCAGTTACTGCAAGAAATACTTTTCTTAATGAGGCATATTAGCACTGTTCAAGTCTTAAGGTGTAGTCAAGTTGTGTGTGGTACTTCTCGAGTTGTTTAAATGTCATGAACCCCACTTTGGATATCTCAATCTGACTGTTGAATTAATTTGCATAATTATTTATAAATTATCATCATTTTTTATTCATAAACAGTTACATTTTTTTTTATTAATTTTTGCTCATATAAATCTTCTAATTTTTTATTAATATTTGAAATTTTGTTGTATAATATTTAATACATTTTCTTACATTTTATTTACACATGTTTGAGTTGCGTAGATTAATTTTTTTAATTATCAAATAAATACAGGGTATGTCACATGGCTTGTGGTATAGCTGACATCTGGTCTGCTTTTGAATTATACCCTTACAGAGGATGTAACCATTTTGTTGTGACGTTTGTAACGCATTTGAGGAGCACACTTTGCCTCGACAAAATATATATATATTCTTGATCAGCATAACTAGCCGAGTCTATATAGCCTTGTCCGACCATTTGAAATAGTCACCTCTGTTGCTGCACTTTGAAATATATTCGCATTTTTTGTGCAGACAATACATAAGTCTGAGTCTGATCGGTTAACTACTTTTGAACTACTTTTAGATTAGATGAATCAAACTCAGCAGCTATGAGTGTTAATATGCTGCCAATATGGAGAAAATATGAACCACATCGGACTGCTATATAATATAACATTCATGGAAAAAATATATTAGATTTTTTTAATTTATCATAAAACTTTTTTGTCGGCAGCTTGACTCCGCTCTGCAAGGGCAAGTTATCGTCGGCGTGCCTCAGCTCTTACTTATCTTCAATTTCAGTACAATACAAAAATGCTGACTTGATTGTAAGTCTGTGTGTGTGTGTCGGTGTGAGTGTATGTATGTATGTGTGTGTGCATTTACGCTATTTAAACACGTTTCCCACTGTTTGCTGTTACTGCTGCTGTCGCTGCTGCAATTAACATACTGCTGTTGTCGCTGCAACTGCTGCTGCCACACTCAACACTCGAAGCTGACTCTGAAGGAAGATGCGACCCTGACGTTGTTGCTGCCTCCAGTTGCTGCTGCTACTGCTGCTTTTCCACTTGCTTCTCGCAGTTAGTCGCCGCCTTCGTAGCGTAAATTGCTACTTGGCTGCTTGGGGAATCTGGCCCCCTGTGCTGCTCAATCCCTGCTGTCCCCGCCGGCAGTAGTTTTCACTTTAGTTCAGTTTACTGGGCGATGCCATTGTTTGACTTGGTCATTAGTAAATGTACTTTGTCGCAGAGTAAAAAGGAGTTAAGTGCGCACTCTAAGGATTTATGTGAGTCCTTGCTACTTGCCTCCTCTCTATGTCTCCCTTTCCATCTCTTAGTGTGTAGGTGTCTGTGTGTGTGTGTAAGTTAGGGCTGCATTCAGTGCCTCAATGGCTGCACAGTTCTTCCTTCGCAGCGCGTTAAGTGCGCATTTTGTGATGAATGGGACAAAATGCTGTTTGGCAATTGAAAGGGTTCCGGTTGAGATTCAAATTGTAGAATGAGTTTGTGTTTGAAATTGGGGTTGATGTTGAGGTTGAGCTTGAAGTTGAGCAGACGACAGCTGCTGTTGCTCTCACTTATTGTAAGTTTGTATGTATGTATGTGTGTAGGGCAATGACCATCAATCAGCTTTACAAGTAATATCCGAGCAACCGACATACTCAAACACAGATTGTTTATCTACAGTTTGTCAAAGAAATTTTGGCTTACAATGTTTGCGTTTTAAACACAATATTTGTATGGCATATTATACTATTTATCTTTTAAAATAAATAGAAAATTCAATGCTTTTGATATTCATAACAAGATAAAAATAACAAGAAATGTTGTCAAACATTTTAACTAATTTTGTTTATTACCTCTAGACGTGTCCTGGTGACTGTAATCAAAGCTCCACTTCAACCCAAACTTTTTTAAACTCTTAACCCCAAATTACACATACTTTTCCATATCAATCGACCATGTGTGCCATTCTCCAATGTAACTAATATTTTCCATCTCAAGCATCGTTCATTCATCTCCCTTCTCTTCCTTTGGATGGGCAACACAAATTATCGAGTTGCCATAAATTGCAATCACTGTCTCTGCTATTTTCTTTGCCGTACATCTGGCCAAAGAAATCAAAGCCACATAAATTGCACAAATAATTCAGCAGATAGTCTGCATGCCACGCCTCCTTTTTGTGGTCATCCCAAAGGGGCGGTGGGGGGAGCACAACGCAATTGCTGTAAATATGGCACCCAGAGGAGTCAAAGGAGGCATCCAGCACAGCAAAGTGCAGTGGCTGCAGACAAAGGCTCTGAGCCAAAGCCAGAAGAATCATCACTTAGAGCTGACCACAAAGACAGTCAAAACACGCACACACATACACTCAGAGAAAATTTTTACTTTACAATAGAGATATGTCAAATTTTTAATATCTTTTCTTGCTTATCGTTAAAATAAATCCATCAAATACCATTGAATTAGGTCGTTAACATTCTGAATGTATTTTAAAATTTAAAAAAATTGTGTCTAGTAATTTAGAAAAGATAATGCCAAAGAATCGAACCGGATTCATAACTCCTCACCGAAAATTATCCGGATGAAATGCTAAACAAGAAACTGTACAGGAAATCAAACTAAATCAAGAACTTTTAACCGAAATGAATCGAATCAACCAATTTAACCAAAGCCGAAATTTCACATATTTCTCTTACAAAAAACTTAAACGAAATTCGATTCGATTTTATTACCTCTTATATTTATCTGAGTGTAGGCACACCCGCTACTGTGACTGGCTGCAGTTGGAGTTGTGTAGCCCGCAATCGATCAAAAGGAATTATGTCTCAACACAATTGTAAATAAATCTTTGCGGCCATGTGGACATTATGTGCATGTTGGGGCCAAAAGGCTTGGCCATATCTCCGTCCCAACCACAGACACCACCGAGGCACACACACACACGTACACACAGCAATAGAGTGGATAAATCCTGCATATCCCATATATGAAGATTGAGTGGTAATGTGCGCAAATCTAAACCTCTCTCTCACAGTTGAGCCTTTTGCCTACTGCTGTTTCTGCTGCTGCTGCTGCGGCTGCGGCTGGTATTCTATTCCTTGTCCGTTGTCCTTGTGCCTGGTCGTTGACATGTTGGTAAATTGGTCCTTAGCCGATTGCATCGATTGCTGGGGCACATAGACATCGCTATCCGTTTCACTTTCGCCTTAACCCCTTCGCTTGTCATCTCCCCATTTCCATTGGTTTTGGCACATTTGGTTACTGCTGGCATTTGTCCCATCCGCTGTTGGAACATTTTGCCAACTTGGGAATTAAGTCTAAATGCCGGAAATTAATCTGCTCTCCAAAATGCAATATTATTCAATGTGATTTTACAAGTGTCCTTGTCATTAGGAAATTGCCTTGTCGTCCTCTGCTAGGACCTCCAGCTTAATGGCCTGCGGCTGTGTGTTGCTTTCAAACAAAATTTATAATGCGCATCGATAATGATTTGTTATTTAATGTTCAAATAAATATCCGGCAATTTAAAAGGTCTAACAAAGAACAAAATAAAAAAAAGTAAAGAAAAAAATACAAATTTTTGAAATAAAATAAAACACAAGCCGTACATGAACAAAAGTTGTCGATGTTGTTGCTGTTGCTGGTGTTCATTTATCGTGAGGCACGCAAAACCACAAGCAAGTTATCGGCACATAATCAGAAGTTTTAAGGGACCAGCAGCCTGGATTTGAGTTTAAGAATGTGAAGCATTGCCTTGGATTTGGTTTTATTTCTCTTTTTCGAATTTCATTCAGTTTTTTTTATTTTATTTTATTTTTTTCTTTTACAACATTAATTTGTTTCTTGTGGAAATTGCCTGGGGCTTTGTGCAATCAACGTAAGGTTGAGGATTGAGGATGTGCCACATTGCCGACGTCGCAGCAGTGCCTTTTGAAGCTGTCGAGGGAAATTCGGAAATTCGATACCAGGAAATGAATCGGTCGACAAACGTGGCGTATGTGCAATATGCGTGGCAACAGTCACACTTAGCTAGCAGGCCAAAGTCTTGACAGCAGCAGTAGCAGCAACAGATAAGTTTCAGTCGACTGAAGTAGCAGAAGCAGCAGCAGCAGTAGCAGCAGCCACAAAAGCAGCTTCAGTAGATAAGCGAGTTTTCGCACCCCCTGGCAATCAATTTTCTCCAAAAACATTCAAGGAGGCATACTTTTCGGAAGCTGCTTTGAAATCGATCTAAAATCATGTTTTCACATTAAAGCAATGAATTATGCATGTCCATAAAAAAAGGATAATGTATTTCAATGCGTTGAGTTTCAAATAAATTAGCAATACACAAAATCGGCATTTGCAAACTAATCGAAACTTAACTTAGAAGTGATTTATTTATGATATTTTAATTTAAGGCAAAAACAGATGCCAACAATGTTGCTCACAGTTTGATTAGAGGTTTGCTACAAAGTTTTAAAGAAAGCAATTTAACTGAATTATATACATACATATATACAAAAATAAATGAAATTGTCTGTCCTGCTCTGGGCTGCAATCGTTTAATTTCGGTTAACGGTTATAGTTATAAAAAATAATAAAAGTTAACTACATATGGGCATTTTCAACTCTATAAAAAATGAGATTTTTAAGAAACTGATTAAATGGCATTTTTAAATGGGCAATTTTCAGTTGATTGTGCCATTATGAAATGTTCAGTTATCCAACAGTGCTCAACTTTAAGTTCAGAGTTGAAAATGTGTAGGAGGAGTATAGTGGAGATGCAGGGAGGGATTGGGGATGGGTAGTCGAACATTAGAAGAGCAACTGGCGCCTGTCTTTTCTATTGTGTGGCACCTGCTGTTGTTGCTGCTGCCCATTAAAATGGGCTTGCCATATGCCGGGCATATTAATTTTTGTGCCACATTCAAGTTGAAAGCGATGTTCCTATAAGGAATGATCGGATTTCGGGGGGGAGGGATAGGGGGGTGTAATTGCGTTACATGTAGTATGCATCATATTAAATCCCCACGCTGTGAGTCTGTACGTAACGTGACACGTGAGCATCGCTTACATGGTTATGGTTATCGCTATTACGTAATTTGCTCGTTTACGGCACGCATCATTGTTGTAGCAATCGTTGTTGTTGTTGTTGCTGCTGCCGCTGCTGCTGTTGCATGCTCAATTAGCACATGGGGCAAGCTGGCAAAGCGCTCTTAAGACCTTGTGGCAAATGGTTCGTTTGTTAATCGTTCATTTAGTTTAATTTAAAGGCGTAGAGTTTCTTCATTATGGTTATTATTAACGCCAGTGAAATTGAATTTAACCACATCTTAAGACGCTTTCAATGAGCTTAACTAATTTGAATAAGACATTAATTTCAGCTGGTTAAACGTCTTGATGGTCTATCTTGAGCATGGATATAGAGGGGTCATTTAGCTTTGGCCTCTTTTTAGTTCTTTTTTTATTTTAAATCTAAATCAGGAGTTATTCAAATTGTAGATTTTTCTACTCTTAAATTTGACGCAAGAAAAAATTTATTATTTTTTGCAATTTATTACAATGTTTGTGTGAAAAGTTTTTGAAAACAATTTGAATATAATGAGACACAAAAAGCAAGAAGGTGCAACTATCATGCACACTCCATGGTTAAATATTCTAGCAGACCAAAGTTAACCTGCCAACATCTAGGTTTACTATAAGTTTAACAGGGAAAAAAACGGATCGATTTAGTAATCCCATCTGATCGTCTCCGACTTATGTACAATCTGCTATAAAAAGACAAATAAATATATTCCAACATATTTTTTAAAGTGAGGATGGTTGCAAATGAGTATAACAACTCGTCTGATGTTGATCAGGAATATATATACTCTATGTGCTCGAAGATGCATTATTCATTGCGTTACAAACTTCACCACCAAATTACAATACCCTCTGCGAAGGCATAATAAAACAAACAGCAGCAGCTAGCTGTTTAAAGTAACCTCAAAACTTGTGGCTTGGCAGTTTGGCTTATAATTATTTACAAATGGCCAACACAGTTAAGGCAACTGGCTAAATCCTGAAGGCTAACCGCACAGTTTTGTTATTTTTGTGGTGTTGGCAAATTTATCTGAAGTTGCAGCAAAGCCCGCAGCAGCAGAAATAGAAAGAAATTTCTTCGTTGGCTGTCAGTGCTCATTTGGTCTGAGACAAGGACCAAGGGGACCCATACGTACACGAAAGAAAGAGAGATACAGAGAGTGAGAAAGAGAGAGACAGAGTGAGAAAGAGAGAGATAGATATATCTGGAGAGAGAAGATAAGCACATCCGTTGGCCAGTTTATTTTTGGGAGCATTTGCGGACTATCAAAACACAAGTGAATAAGTTGTTGCCTGTGGAATTTATGCTCTTGTGTTTACTTAAAACTGCAGGCCAAACAAAACCAGGCTATAACTTCACTTGTTGTTGTTGTTGTTGTTTTTGTTGTTATTTACACACATGTGATAGTTGTGGGTTTTTTGGGGGGCTCACTTCTAACATCAGTTTACAAGCCATAAAAGAGCTGAGGACAAGCATATTTGCTTTTAGACTACTCTCAACTGGCTGCACTGCCTCACTATATTATGCTTACTCATGCTCCCTTTCTCTCTCTCTCTCTCTCGCTTTCTATCTCCCCATCTCTATATGTCAGTTTTAGCTTGTAACTTAATTCGCTTCTGCTTAAATCGAGCTGGGCTGGGTTCAAGTTTTACTTAGGAGCCGCCATCAAATGTCATTTTAATCATATTTCTTGATATACCCAACTTTCGCCTTTGTGGCCTAATAATGCCCCAAAGCGTTTTACCAAAATTGAAAGCTCGTGCAAATAATTTGCATAATGTGCTATGGCACACACTCACATACAGACACAAGCACACACACACACAAACACACAAGCACGTGCTTGTAAAGCCGCACTCCGACTACGAGAAATTTGCTTTGTGCTTGACAGCAAAAAAAAAAAAAAGAAAAAAAGACGCAAACAATAACAACAACAACAACAAGGAAAAATTGAAGAAAAATACTCTAAAACTGAGCTGTCAACAGGCTCACAGTCTCAGCTCTTGGCTCGTATTTATATTTTGTATTATTTATGCATATATAATACGTTTCTAACGGCTCACAATGGGCCCCACATTCAATATGCTGCAAAGCGACTGCTTCCGCTCAGGGAATACACGGAATAGAAATGAATATAATGAAGCGCATCTTATTTGAATTATTTTCTACTTAAAATGTGTGTAGAATAATACTTGCTTGTAGCTGTTTAACTAATTGGAATTCATAAATGTATTTAAAAAAAAACATTCCACAATGATTGTTGTCAAACATAACTTAAAACTGCTGACTAAGCATACAATTCTGCAAAATTTAACTGTTGCAAAAGTGCAGAGAGAAAACATTAGCGTAGCAAACATTTTTTTTTCATATTACGCCATTTATGCAACATAATGAATTATCTGAAATATTTTCAATATAATGTTTCTACTGACTCAATAAATCATATTTTTGCTCCACTGTAGCATTGGCCAGAGGCGTCACATTTCATATGCAAGTCGACGGCATATTTCACTGGGAAAACGAAATTAGCCTCAAATTGTTCGCCACCAAGCGACATGGTTATTAAGTGCTCCACATGCACTTGCCACATCAATATATACTTGTACTTGTGCATGTTAATACACTTACGCCTATGGATATACATACATATATATGTATACTTTATTTATGGTAAACTGGTGGCATTAATGAACATGACCCCAAGGCCATCTTTGTTCGAGTTCTGGTTGTTGTTGCTTTTGCTGTTGCTGTTGCTGTTGTCATTAACCTCAATTTATTTATATGGACAAGTGAGCCTACTTTAACCCTTACCTACCCATCTGCAGTCACTCGCAGCGACACTTGACTTGACTGCTGACTCGACTCCCAACTGCAATAATTGCTGCCAAATTGCATCGGCCAGCGAGCTGACCTGACCTGGGCAAATGGCCAAGACACCCAAGCATTCCCCAGTAGAATGGTCAAGCGACGCAGATGCAAACTTAATTGAAGTGCCCTTAAAGTTGAAAGTAGCTGCCCCGACACCCCCCGAAAATCCCTTCAACTGCAGCTGGTGCTGCTTTGGATGCTTTTGCTGCTGCTCACAGAGCGAAGCCAAAGCCAACTCACATCAATGCCACTAAGAAAAACTTGGGAAAAGTAACCCAGTTGAGTATGCTACACTTGCAGATACTCTGAGCACTTTACTCTTTAATTGCTTGGCTTAAATATAACCTAAATGTGTGTTCCTAGATTGAAATATAGTGTTAACTTAACCGTCAAAATATAACTAGAAAATAGGTTGAGTTAATGAAGTAGTAATAAGCGATTTTCAGTGTTTCCAAATTTGACTGTAGTAGTATTGTAGTATTGCTTTTAAATATCGGTTGAGTATCGACCAGGTTATGCAAGTAGAAATACAATCAAAAGTGAATTTGTTCAAATAGAATAGTGTTTCTTTGTTTAAGTTCATTACGAATATAGAGACAAATTCGTGACTCATACTTATTAAAGTTCTAAATTAAGTCTTTCGTTTATAAGAACAGACAGATATATATACATATATATTTATATGTATATATACATTTTTGGGTTTCGAAGATGCTTCCCTCGGCATGTAACACTTTATTTTCAAACAACATTATTCAAAGCCTTTGTCACCCATTCCTAATTGGTACAGAGTATACAAACAAACTAAAGCCAAAGCAGTTAGCCGGGTCGACAAGAAGAAGAATATGCAGTACATAGAGCGGGGCGGGAGGGGATGGGGCAGCTGACGGCTGGAGCCGTTTTTCCTCTTAATGGATTAATTTACTTTGTCGCTGCCGGCAGTAAAGTACTTGAAGCTGCAAAGCGATGCTGAGGCAGCGGCGCGTGTAAAAGGTTTCTGAGGTCTGACACGCCCACATGCCGGCACATTCGACGCCTGCTTTGCTGCCCCATTAGAGAGGCGAGTAAATGGTGCATGCCGCATCGAACCTAATTGAAATGCTGATGAAAAGAAAATGCCTTTTTCAAAAACAATAATGAAAAGTGAAATAACAATAAAGCGTTTGCCAGAGACACACACACATACACTAACACACACACAATACACAATACACATACACATACAACACGTACACTTAACCAAGCGCTGATAAATAAAAAAAAAACAAGGCAAAGCGAGTCTGAAACGGAAACTGAAACTAAACAAAACAAAGCCAAACAACAGCACAGCGGAAACAATGTTGCTGTTGTGTGTTTCAATACCCTGTGCTACATATCTGAGCCAGTGGGGTATGTTGATTGCTGAGCCAGAAGAAACATATACTCCATTCTACTAAAATCCATTTCATTTTCAATTGAAAATGTAGAAGAACTTTGCGAGTAACCCATTTATAACAAGCTGCTGATTTTTATACCAATCAAATCGATAAATATAAAAAATAGAAGAATTCTCACAATCTAAAATGCCATTTATGAATGCGCTTAATGCACAATCTGCAATAATTAAAAACAAACTAATTAAGCAATAATCTAATTTATAATTTACCTCAGAATTTTAACCTAATTTATAATTTATCCTAAAACATTGTCACTCGCTAACACTTTATTATATCTTTGAAATATAGGGTATTTTGAAATATAGGGTAACTGCTAGCTTATCAAACGCTTTTATTTACCCAGCATGTGTGTCGTTATTGTTGTTGTAGCAACACGGGCGCCAGCTAACTAACCAAAGCAGACACACGGCAGCCTCTTCGGTGCCTTCTGCCCAAGCAGGCAGGCTGGCAACAAAAAGTGGCCTCGGCTTGGCTCCTCACCTTGCCTCCCACTACGCCCCCTTTGCTTGGTTTGCCATATGTTGGTCAAAAAATAAATTGAAGTGGTTTCCCCGCAGTCGACCTACATAAACATCTTTTAGCCACTCAGACAGCGGGTTGAGTATCTTTGTGGAATCCTTTTGCGACTCGTACTGTCTGTGTTTGTGTGCGAATATATGCATGTATGTGAAACATTTAGCAAGCGGCGCCTTAACGTATGCAACATTATTTCAAACACAACAATAAAAAACCCAACACCAGGACCACAAAACAGCTGAGGGATGGAGGAATGGGCAGTGAGGTGGACTGTAAGAGGTGCTGTTGATGCCGCTTTAGCATTAAATTAGGTGGCTGTCTGGCACTGTGGGTAAATGTGCTCGTTCTGTCCTGCCCTTGTCCTGCCCAGGTGCGAGAGCTTAGCCTAGTGTCGTTATAAGTTTTACCCGCATGTAAAGTAGTTTTTATGTGATTCCTACCTCCCCTCCGCTGCTCCACTCCTGTTCCCCATCACAGCCCTTACACCTGTATGTCTATCGCGTTGCTTGTTGTGAGTGCATCATTAATTTTAATTTGTATAGAGCCCAAGCCGACAACATGGCCATCAACCAGGCAACCCAGGACATTCAGCCAGCCAGCCAGCTAACAGGCACGCCAACTGACTGTCGAGGAGGACACAAGAACACCCAGGACACTTGGCCAATTCTAAACATGAGAGCACATTGCACCCAAAAGTCACAGACTGCTTGATGCTCTGACTCGAGCCGTTCACTTGAACCGAGTTTTCCCCTTAATTTAGAAAATTAACCCTAAGTTCAAATCGGAATAATAAATCTAAAAATGCATTAATCAGAAATATTATATTGACATTATAATCATATATAAAATTATTCGCAGTTCAGTTTAAAGTCCCTGTTAATATAGCTAGAATGTTATGTAAGTACTTTATTTATTTATACTTTTTTACTTACTTGCCGCAAAATGGCAAAATGGGAATAGAATTTAATTTGCTTGAAATGAAAACTTAATATGCTCTTCTGTTATCGTAATTAAAGTATAAAAAGCACAACCCGCATCGTTCAGTTCTGCTAATGCTCACTGCTTGCTTCTCGCTTCTCGCTGCTCGCTTCTCGTTGCTCGCTTCTCGTTGCTCGCTTCTCTCTGCTGGCTGCTCAACTTGTGCAGCAAACCGCAATCCGACAACGTCACTTGCATCGCTGTTTAGTTTCACTTAAAGTGCCTCTTTGTCTGACTTGCCTGCCACCTCCCCACCTCCGTCTGTTATCCTTCTTTTTATGCCATACTGTGGCATCTGTGTGCGAGTCCTTGCCGGTCCTGTTTGCCCCCTTTTTCGCCAGTGCTGTGTCTTGCGGTTGGATAAATTATGAATTGTGATGAAAATGTATTGCCTCAAAAAAGATGTTGACCAGTAAATTAGTTTTAGTTTCTCTCTCATTTTAATTTGCGCAGTTTTTGCTGCATTTATTTGTTGCACTTTTCTTGGCCACATATCGCACGCAAAGCACAATTGGAGAACTGCCTCAGCACATTTGATTGTTCACTCGACCAAAACAAAAAATAATAATACAAATTTGGGTCAAATGGTCGTTAGTTTCTGAATTCATTTTCTTTTATTCAAATCTCAAGTTTGGTTTGGCAGACTTAATTAAATTTTATGCAGATTCGTAAACAAAGTTAAGAGCAATCAAAGTTGAATTGTTGAGACTAATTTCCAATTGAATTTTATCTTGCAAATTATCCCGGAGCCATTGTGTGCATCTCAAATATTGATGTCATCAAATTACTTTAATTAATCTCAGTTTTTACATTTTGTTTGACTTTAATCAATTTATATTTTAATGTTTATTTGCCAATATGATTGATGCATATAGCTAACTGCGATTTTATTATTATTATTTATGATTTATCTTGAAATAATTATAATTACATTAAATCCGTTATAGAGGCAAATTTAAATTTCAATCAATTATTTTTTTCTTTTTCTATAGTGAAGAATACTTATTGACTCAACATCTTTACACCTAACCTATCTATACATATCTCGCTATCTTTCTATTTCTCTCAATCTCCCTCCCGATATTTCTACCTTAACTAATTGCAGTTTCCATCACCAAATATTTAACCGCAATTTTACACTTGGCCCTCCTTTCTAATTAGCATAGTTTTCCCTTATTCCTCCTAAACCTCAACCTACCTCACACAGCTGTCATCCCACCTGACGTTGCTCATATGATGCTTTTCTTCTTCTTTTTTTTTTGTGCGAGCGGGAGATGGGGCGTGCTAGCCAACTACTTGTAAACCAACTACCATTCAAGCCCATCCTTGGCACATAAAAATTCGCAACTAATCACCGCATAAACACAGCCGAAAAACTTTCCCTAATGTTAACTGCCAGCCGCATCAGCGAGAGCTGCATATAAAAAAAAAAGTGGGTGGAAGATACAGACACATATACACAGATACAGATAGATTCAGTGCGGCTCACATACGCAGCCAATTAGTGGATACTCGTTTACTATAGTACAAGTATGCTATACTACACTCTAATCTACACATACATGTACATAAAATTTCTACACTCGTCACATACCCTGTGGTCAGAATCTGAGATGGATGTTCTTTTTTTTGCATAATATTTGGCCAATATAAAATGATTATTTAAAGCAAAATATGAAGCAAATCTTACTTGCATTTAATAGCTCAATAGATTAACAGAAAAATTATAAAAAATGCACAGAGCACAAAATTGATATGAAATAATATCTTATCAATTTTATCAACTGATCCTTGCATTGGTCTAAAAATATTCAAGTTTAAATTGTAACTTTATTAAGCTTCCTCTCAACAAATCATTCAAAGCACAAAAGTATTTGCAGATATATTTGAATTGAAGTAGTAATCAATTCTCTGAACACGGTTAACCCCTAAACTGAGTACAGGATATGAATGCGTACGCATATAAGTATGCTTAACCAGCATATAGCGTGTAGCGGCTGATAGAGGAGGGAGGTGGGACAAGGGGTGGGGATTTGTGGATTGGGGCAAGTGGCTGTTGGGCTGCTCAACATGAACTGAGCGCGGATATAAACTTGCAATCAGCGGTTATGTAGTACGGGGCAGCCTCACTCTCGTTCTCTGGTACTCTCGCACTCGCAACACAGCAACATAATTACACTTGTCAGTTCATTGTGCCACAATGCGGCAAACAGAGAAAGAGAGAGAAAGAGAGAGAGTGAGAGGAAGAAAGGGAGGTAGATGAAAGGATACCGCACAGTGGGCTGCTGGCTTGTAGGCAGGTCGGCGTCCAAACAGATGAAAACGAGGCGTGTAACCAGATTCTCCCACGCATGTTGCACGTGTTGTTAATAATGAGAGTGATGATGATGATGATGCTGCTGCTTCGCCAGGAAGGCCATTTGTTGTGGCTAATTGCGTTAAAGCCGCACGGCTAGTCACTGAAACGTGACACATACATATATGTGCACAATTTTCGGTGCACGGCGTCAGCAACTGAAATCCACAAAATATGCACAAATCACTGACCCACAAACACATACATCAGAAACATTCATCTGCACTGTACACAAAAGTACACATAACAATTTTTGTAATCCTAAAAGTATATTTATTAAAGTATAAAAGTCCACTAAATCCTTAGAGGCAAAAAATATGTATGTTTTGAAAATAGATGTGCTAACAATCAACTACAATCTAATCCTTCCTTAACCACTCCGCTACCAAAACTCTTTGATTGCTTTCTCTCAGTGTACACACACCGCAAAATGTGAATGCCACAATATTATGAATAGACTGACAGTCAGTTGAATCAAGCCATTTGCCATGAGCAATAACTAAACGTTTTCAGCTTATGGCTACTTTTAGTCAACCTATGCTCTTCAACGCTCCCCGCTCCCCGCTCACCGTGCACCCCCTCCCCTGGAATCCTATAAATTCTATGGCTAAATGTCAGCTTCAATCAGCTGCGCAGTCAGTTGTCGACAACGTCGCTCATCCGACCCGTGTTCGCAACGCAACAATTGTGCCTGGCAATAAATTTATTCAATTCTTTTCCTCTTTTGTTTTGTATTTTTCTTTTATTTATTACCCACGTTTTTCTTCACTTTGGCAAAGCATGTTGCCAATAACAAAATGCATAAGAATACAACCAAAAAAAAAATAAAATGAAAACAAAGCAAATTCTTGATCAAAATGGAAATGCTCTGCTATTAAAAAAGTAAGTCAATTTTACAGTCTAGAACAATTTGCAATCCGTTTGAACCTTTTCAAATTGTTCGTAATGCAAACTGCATTTTTTTTGCTCAGTTTTCTGTTGTGCACCTTGCTCATTATAATTATTTTTCAATTTTTCGCCCAACTATTTGCTGCAAGTTGTTTCACATTTTCGTCATTCCTCAATTTTTACGGTACACGGCATAAAAAAAAATACAGCAAACATCCGCATAGCTGTATTCGATGTGCAGCATGTTGATAGACACAAAACTTTATTCACTTCCAATGTGCTGCCTGTGTGGCATGCTACGAGTTAAATACCCTGTTTGAAAATTGTGATTCAAAATGTAGCTGCTAAGGTTACAAAAGTTAAAAAAAAAATGCAGTAAATAAGAACAGTTTCAGACATGCTGTCAACCCAAGAAGAAGTTCCGGTTCAAGTTCAGGATCCGGTTCTGGTACATTAAGTATAATGGTTCCGGTATCGCTGTAATATTAGTCTTAATTATTATATCAGCTCAGTTGTTAGCTCTTAAGAAGTTTAAGTCCAGTTCTGAATTGCTAACGTAATTTTAGAATCCAGATTTAATTAATAAATTAGTTAATGATTCGCAGAATAAAATATTAATTTTTACTAATTATATTTTTCATAGTTAAAAGTACTAGGGTAATCGGGTGTCTAGCATACTTCTACTAGCCGCATTCCAAGTCGATTTTTCTTACACGCGTGTGTTAACATTTTCGCATGTTCTCTACACACACAAATACACCCATAGGCATGCACACACACCCGCACACACACGCGTTACACACAAGCTAGAGGAACAGTTTAAGCCATAAATAAAATTTAAGCTACACGATGACGACAACAGTGTGTGTATGTGTGTGCTATGTGTGCTTATATATGAGTGTATGTGTGTGTCTGTATATGCGTTTGAGTGTGTGTGTGTATGTGTTTGTATGTCTGTGTTTTGGAGCACTCAAGCAACAAAAGGTAGCGCACTGGCATTTGATTTATGACTGCTCAGCCAGTGAGGTTAAGACTTTGAAAATATTTTCACAGACACACAAAATACGGGGCACCAGAGTACGGAGTACAACCCATGGAAAGCAGCTGTTGGGATAAGGTGGGATGGGTGGGATGGAGTGGTGGTTGTTCAATGTTACCCGCATTGAGGAAATGCCAAAGCTGAAAAGGACAACTATCAACGTACAGCCAGTTCTGGCCAGGCAGTTTTATGCGGTTGCCATACGGCTTTTATTAGTTGCGCCTAAGCTACCCACACACACACACATATATATGTATATATGCAAGCCATACATCTATGCATATATTTACGGATGATGCTGGTGTTCAATCTAATGTCGCACATGTCAAGAACTGTGGAAATTTGCCTAAGAATTTCGCACGTTTCACGGCTTTTGGCAGCAGCCTGGCTGCCTGTCTGCCTGTCTGGCTGTCTGCACACTTCCTGTGCCTGCCCAGTTCGTGCCCAGTTCGTGCCTGTGCGCCTTATCGGGCCAATAACGATGCGCTCCTGCAACTTTTAGCCATAAGTCTAGCAATGTTGCAGCTCCTGCCTCTGGCTCCGCCACCACCTTACGCTCCATCCCTCCCCTTTTTTACGGCAAATAAACTTGTGCATATGTGCTCGCTCCCATTCGCTTAACTTGCTTGTCAATAGTTGTCTGCATGCCTGTTTTTTTGTCTGTGCTCCTTGCCACTTTAAGGTATTAGCATAATAGAACTTTGCAATAAACTAAACATATTACTTTTCTTTATTATTATTATTATTACACACATTTCCATAAAACTACATACACTTTTTGCATTAGGCTGTGTTTTTGTCTTGTGTAAATATAAATCTGGAATTATAGAACAAGAGCTTAAGCTGCCACATCCTAGTAGATGGAGATTGAGATCCAGGAATAAGATAAATTTCGGTAAACAAATAAAATACAAGACCTGTGAGGATCCAGCCAAAACATCACTCCTAGACTAGAAAACCATAATATTATTTTCAGAATGTTTTTTTTTTTTAGAAATTGAAAACTTATAAGCCAAAATTTTAAGCTGCATACGAAACGTTAGAAGCATATAGTTTCTAAGTGAAATGCTCAATTTCTGAGATTTAGCAATGTGTTCAAATGCAGAATTTATTTGCAGAAAATTTCATGAATAAGCCATTTTTGTACATGGCCGCAACGAATACCAAGGGCTGCAATTCTCGGCCAAATCCTTTGGGCTAAAAAGCAATTAAAGTTCTATTGGGCGGCAAATGCAAATGTTTGTCCGTTTTTCTTAGCATTTTGCCTGGCATTTTAATCTGCAGCTCTAATACACACACACACACTAACACACACACACATAACTGTCGCTTAACTGTTTTTGCCAGTTTAGTGCATAAGCCTTTTTAATTGTTTCGTTAAATGAGCCAAAAAGCAGCAGCAACATGAAAAGAGAACTAAGCATGCACTCCAGATTGCTCTACTAGATTATACCTTAAACTTTTCAAATGAATTTCGACCGAAAATCGAGTTTCCAAATTTAGTTGAAGAATTATTCAAGAGGTCAACACCTGGTCAAGAAATGGTTTAGATTGAACATAAAGTACTCAGTTTTGATTAAGGTTCTTATATAAAATCTTCTTGAATTTAAACTAAATTATATAATAAACTTTCTACATTTCATTCTATTGATTTCGTTGTAGCTGGCAAATAAATCGTCTCTACCTCCATCTGTTTGATATGACCAAGTTCATGCCACCCCATTTAGTTGCTTATATGTTTCGCAGGGTATACAGAGAATGGGCTTAACTATTAAAAGTTGCCGCATAAAAAGTTGAGCATGATCTTTTATTAGTACAGATATGAAGAGCTTAACTGTTTAAATAAACCAGACTACGAATGAGTTTCGTTTAGCTCTTACCAACAGACTAATTTGACTAAAAGACCAAACCATGCCTGTAAACGTGAAAATGTGTTGTAGGCTATTGAAATCAAATCAAAAGTGTTAACTAAAATTGATTTCCTTATTGCCTCTTTTAAGTTAAGTGCCTATAATCTTAAATGTCTTAATTGACTAAGTTCTCAATATTAGGAAAAACAATTGGTATCCTCAATAATAAACCATCAGTTGCCAAGACTATACAATTTTATTGGCAAACAGTTCTTGCTAATTCGTGCGCCCAATATTCGACTCTAGTTACAGATCAGATAATATTTGAATTTATCCAATTTGGTTATTCTATGCACGCCCAAAAATAAACAGATGGCACTGTCTGAACATCTACTTACAGGTTTCAACAATTTGCACAAGTGATTGCCACTTGTGAGTTCTTGTCAAAACTTTTGACCATCTTCAGGATTTCCTTTTCTGTATGTTCTCAATTGGAAAATATATATAAAAGGTAGCGATGTGTAACATACACACACAAACACACACAGAGAAATTTGTTTGAAGTTCAATTCGGCAAATGTTGTCAATATGTTTTATCAGCATGCCAACAATATTTACACATGCATAAATTTGTCCAGCTATACAACGGTGAAGAATTTGAAAAGCATACAAAGAGACAGTTGGGCAAGAAAGAGGCAGCAAGTTAGAAAGAGACACATAGAGATAGCAAGTGACGTCCATTTGGGAGTTTTATGTTTGTGTCAATAAAGTCTTATTTTATTATTTGGTCTGGGTGTAGAGTAGACCAAAAATGGGGGCTTGTTGGAGGCCTGACAACGGCAGTCGCATGTTTTCCCTATTGAATTTATGCGCTCACTGCACATACATACACACACACACACACACACACACATTCACACCATTATATTTTTTATTTTTATTTTTTTTGCGTATACGCACGTCGCTAGCGAGCAAATAAAACATGTTGCTCTCTCGGTCTGTTGCCTGAATTCAAACTTATCGAATTTATGTTTGACTGTGTATTGAATTTTAATGCTACCCCCTGTAGTACACCCCCATCCCTATTTACTTATCAGCATGTACGCACAAAATGCTTGAGGGAGTTCCCTGCAAAACTACTTAAAATAAACTCATCCTCATCGCCCCCCCGACACATAAATTGGATTTTGCACAGCGCATTAAAAAAATGTGTATAGAAATGTAAAAAAATAAAATAAAATCAAGTGAAGAAAGAACTGTTGAGAGAAGTGCACGTTGTTGTAAATATATAGTATATACATATATACATATATAAATGTATATTTTGTAAAAAATATGTTTACAAATTTACTTTCTTTTTTGCAATTGCAACCGCAATCAAAACGCGCAGCAGAGCTGATAAAAGGGATTTTGTGCTTGCAGCAGAAGAAGGTGCAGGTGGTGAGGCTGGTGAGGTTGGCGACGGTTGTGATGTGCTAGACTTGGGGATTGTGGTGCAATCATTGCAAGTTTGCCTTGGTGACATTTACATGAAAGAGGAAGCATCAAATGCAGCCACGCCTTCCTTCTAACAGCCAGCACATTGCCATTAATGCAAGAATTTATGGATGGAAACTAACAACAGCAGCAACAGCAGCAGCAACAGCAACAACAACAACAACAACTGACAAGGGAACAACAACAACAACAACAACAGTGCGGAATGTTGACGCCATCGTGCATTGTTAGCAGTTTCAAGTGTCTGTGGCAACGGTGCTGCAAGGAGAACGGAAGCAGCAACAACAATGCACCAAGGCAGCAACTGTGCTGATAAGCATAACACTGAGTGATATACGGATGCACCCAGCTGGACTTTTGCCGCATGAGCAAATTGCAAGTATCTACATTGCACTCATAGTTAGTTTAACTCAATTGGACTGTTTGTATTTAATTAACAATTCGCTGATTTTAGAGTTTGTTTTTAATGAAAAGGCAAGGTTCGATAAGTTTTTTTATTTCAAATTCAGATGGATTCAACTAAGGTCATATTTTTTTTTTCTTCTTAAAATGTATATCAAATATAACAAATTTAAATACTCAACTGAAATTTAACCCAACTTGTTACTGAAAAAGTAAGGTAGTATAGTCAACCTTCGGATTGTCCTTACTACATGATAAGAAAAAATCAGTAGCTTGCCCATTTCAAGCTCATTTAATGCTCTGCTGTATGGCAATATTAAATATTAATATGAGTTTTTCCCGGCAGCAAAATTGCAACTGGGCAGATGTGTGTGTTTCTGTGTGTGTGTTTCTGTGTGTGTGTTTCTGTGTGTGTGTGTGTGTGTCTTTGCGTGTGTGGTCTGCGTGTATGTTCTGCGTGTATGTTCTGCGTGTATGTTCTGCCTTATTGCTTAACGCAGCAAAAGCAGCGACGCAGTCATTGCAGAATAACCGTCCCATCCTTACTAATTTCTGCAGCACTTGCAATTTTTCCCATTATTTTTTTTTTCACCCTTTCCAACTTTTTACGCTGTTTCTCTGCTTTACTCTCGCTCCTCATCTCTGCTTCACTCTCGGGACATGCATATCTGAGCATCAAGATCTCCTGGCTGCCTGCCTGTACTTGTGACAGTTTTTTAATACGCCTTCCGGCTCACAGGCAGCCCTAGAATTGAGTTTAGTGAGTCTTGGAAAATTGTGTTGATTGAAAGTGCTATAAAAAACTTTGAAGCAGTCATAATATGGGAATTAATGTGTTATAATTAGTACGAGCATTTTAAGACTTTTATTCTCATAATTAATTGTTAAAAAATATGTTGGGCTTTTACGCGGCAAAAAGTGACGCACTCGTTTTGGCGGTTTGGCAAAGAAGAAGAAGTTTTATTCAATGTATGCTTACATCTTGTGGTGGTAGTTGGGGTATCGTTCGCAGTAAAAAAAACAAATGCATATAATTCAGTAGGCTTTGAATTCTATATGCTGAGAATGAATGTAGTTTTTACGCATTAGAGCAAATTGTGCTGTAACTAACACAACTGCTTTGAATCCAACTGAGCTTGTTCAAAAAAAAAAAAGACGAAAAAAACTATACAACAAATGGCGAAATTCCTAAATATTCCAGAGAAGAAAAAATATTACTTCAAGGATAACATTGCCTACACGAAGGATCACATTGTTGTAAAGGAATTGTATCTGTACAATGTGGATAACTTGGCAAGTAAATGTGAGGCACTATTTTGGCCCAACTTTGACTTACTTGGTGTTGTATTCCTTTTGCAGTTGTGGCAGCGCCAGGTTCGAATATATTTCGAGACTTTCGGCCGTGTCAATTATTTTAAACTGGACCTGAGCAGCAGAAGCCACTCTGGATTCGGCTACGTGCATTTTTTCAGTGCGCACGATGCGGCCAAAGTACTGAGGCATAATTTGCACACAATTGATGGCAGGCATTTATCCGTGAAACCGGATGCCCACGTAATGACAGATCCACTGAAGCCCTCCAAGGACATACTCTATCCGGAGTCAGAGTCTAGTATTCTGAAGTTAAATGATCGTTGTTTGGAGCACATAATGCGAAAACTATCGTTGCGCGATCAAATTCGATTCGCCGGGACTTGTACGCGTTTGTGTGCAGTTTATCGGTTTGCATCTTCCTCGCTGCATTGCAACATTAACTTAAATATCTTGGATCCGCTGAGCATACCGGAGTTGCGTTTTTTTTTCAAGCTGTCTGGCGAACATGTGCGGCACATTGAACACAATAAACCATTTGTGCAATGTCGGCGCATCGACGCATACATTCGCGCTCACTGTTGCAATGTGGAGACAATTCACTTTTCACATTGTAGATTACAATTCAAAGAGATGAAAACTATGTTTATGCAACAGTACATGTCGACGGAAATACAATTGCGCGCTTGTGACTTGACCGATGACTGGTTGTTGCTATTGCAACACTTGAATTTACTGCACAAATTGGATTTGTCCGATAACCAACAGTTGAACGGATACAACATGAACCACCTGCCAGAGTCACTGGAGTCCTTGAGTTTATGTTCTTGCAAAATATGGTATTTGGATATGTTAATGAAGCTCCCAAATCTCAGGAAATTGGATTTAACAGCGGTCTATACAATATCAACGGGTTTCAAAGACATCGTTGATAGAAAATTCGGTGAGTCCTTGGAGGAGCTGACAATTAGCAACAGCGCTAATGATTACGAATATGTGGCCAAGTTGCCTAGACTGAAGAAACTAGTGTTATATATCTGTGGGCAGGGCATTCTCGTGAAACCGGCGCTAATCTGCTGGCTGGTGGAGCACAAATCGCAGCAGTTACTCCATCTGGAGGTGCATGGACAGAACAGCATAAGCGCAGCCTTGCTCACACAGATTGGACACCTGAGTGCATTGCGCACTCTGATTTTGCCATACAATAATATCTTGCGCAATCGCAATTTGGAGGCGCTTAGTCTGCCACACTTGGAGCAACTGAATCTGAGTTACTGGCCAAATCTGCTCAATGAAGGGGTGCTCCAATTGTTTCTAGAATGCCCCAAGTTGCATGTGCTACATGTGGAAAAGTGTTTCACTCTCACTGAGAAACTGCTGTACGACATCATTTGTATGATTCGTTCGCAGCTGGGCCGCATGGAAAATCAACGCAGTTTGCCAATTGAATTGCATATTTATGGCAGTAGAAGCAATGAGTTTATTTATCGGCATGCCGATGAGGCTACTAGGGACATCATCAATGCAACCCTGGAGCCACCTCCCGTTTTGGTCGTCGGCTCCCTCAAACAGCCGGAGAATATCTTTATCTTGTCATCTGAAGAAGATCGCTGCAAAGACGAGGCGGGCTACGTTAGCGATGATTAAAAAAGTTATGAAATTAATTTAAAACGCTTTTAGAAAAGCTCTCAAACTACCAATAACCATAAAAAGAATTTCGGAAATGACGGCTCTAAGCATTCCAAAAGCAGAACTTTGCAAAAACTACTTCGATTTAGTTCTTAAGTGGACATATTACAATTTTCTAGTGCCATGGATGAGATCAATTCTACATTCAAAGTTGGAAACTCAATTCGAGATCGAATTTCAAGTTAAAAAGTGCTCGTCGCGAATAGCTGAAACTTTTTCCACAGCCATAACAAAAAGTATTTGTTTATTGAGCTATTTACTTAACATTGTTCCCACATCTTAGAGCTGCTGAATGCTTCATAAAATATAATAAACATCTACATAACTTCTTCCATAAAATGTGGCCCCAAAAGAGACAACAAAAAAAAAAAAAATAAAAATAACGACAACAATTCGAATAGATACATACGTGTACTTATATGTGCCATATATATGTATGTATATGTATAGTAAAATATAATGTGTGTGTGCATTTTATGGTATGGTTGGGTCGATTGTAACTTACACAACACGTAACTGGTTATTTTGTATTGCTATTGGCATTTTTTGTTAGCCTTGTGGCTTTTCATGCAGCTGCAGCTGCCAAATGTCTACCAAAATATATGGAAGTCTATTAAGTTAATGTCGCGTAATTTAGCAAACTGTCAAAATCGCTGGCACATAACGGCAAATGCACACGATACCCACAGAGTCGCATTCAATAAGTTTTCCTTGCTTTCTTCGTTGCCATTTTCCATCTGTGGCTTTCTTCGATTTTTTTTTACGGAATGTGACACTTTTTTTTCTATTGTTGCCAGTTTAGGGTTGGATTATTGTCCACCTTTGACAATTGCATTAAACTTAAATTGAAGAAAATCCAAATACTAAAGAACGTTCACAGTTCATGCGGCATGCCGCAAACATTCCACAAAATGTCAACCATAGTAGCAAAGTTGCAACCGGAAAATAACAGCATTTACTTTTGTTATAACATTCACATTTTACCACCGCTAACTTCAACGCGGAAGTTGCATGAATTATTTTAATGTGTAACACACACACACCCACACACACACACGCACGCACACACACACACGCGCGCATTAAAATCACATGCCACGCTTAACATTCTCCCCCAACATTTTTAATTTTGTTAGTTTTTCAAAATAAAATAAAAATACAGTTTTTTAAATTGCAGCTATGAAATGTGCAACAAAAAAAGTTCTATTAAAGCACAAAAATGTTTTTGGAAAAAATGATTTTTAATGAAAGCCTGTACTTTTCATTCCTTGACTTTAACTATTTACATTTGAGCAACTTACAAATTCAATTAATGGAATGTTCGTTTTTTGAAAAGTTATGTTAAAAATTATTGCAAAAATTAATCAGACCGTCATATATAAATAATAATACTGAACAATGCAGATACCCTTTTATAAATACCACTGCAGCCAGGTGTAATCAGCAACAAAGGCCAACAAACAGTCAGATAGCTCAAAGTGTATGCGGAACATTTGAATTATTTACCATAAAGTTTTTACCAACTTAGCCAAAGAAAAAACAAAATATAAAACTGAGACAACTGGAAAATACAATGCCTTTTTTTTTATTTTTTATTTCTTTCTTTTTGTTGTTGCCGGTTTTTTTTTCAGAGCTTTCAATGTTTTTTGTTTTGTTTCGGCGCGCTCAATTGCCGCTGATGCGTTCAAAGCCGTCGAGGCTGCTGTTGAGCTATACAATTTTGATAGCATACTTTTACTTTATAAACAAGCAGCAAGCAGCAAGCGGTATGCGGCATGATGCATGCGGCATGCGGCATGCGGCAAAACGGTAAATGGTTAAATGTTAAATTGCAAAACGAATGCCATGCAAAACTTTATGCGACTTTTATTTGAAAAATACTAAATTGATTTTATGCTTTTGCTCTGTCTCTGCACTCAGAATGCCAGCAGTTATGAAGACATGTTTTGATGATTGTTATACCCTGTAAGGTAAAAGGAGGATATCTCCGACCCGTTCACTTCCGTCCGTTGGAGCAATCTTACTTTGCTGCGTGTTTTGTTTGTGTTACTCCCATTTTGACAGATACGTATTTCATTAATTGCCATCGCATTTGCAATGTGTAACATGCGACATTCATGAGTCATTGAATTAGTTATGCATGGGCTTGTGTGTAGCAAATTGTGAATAAGTACATGCATTATCGTTCAGTTAGCATACAATCGCATTAGTTAGCATACAATTATGCTAATGGAAACCATGGATATTTAGATATTTGGTTTATGTTTATATGACATTTCATTTAATAATTGTAAGCTAATTGCCGCGCTGTATTATCTATCAAAATCTATTGAATTTCGATTTAAGTGCAAATTAGTTGCTAACATTTTGATCAATTGGAATATTTGAATTTGTTCGAAAAATGGATTCTGATTAATGTGCAGCTTAGTCTCTGAAATGTGGCAGCCGCAGCAGTTGTCAGTTTGACAGCGCCGTACAAGATTTTCTTTTGAAATACAGTTTTGACGTTTTCTGGCAGCTGGTCTTGTGTTAATTATGAGCCAATTAAACGCTCTTCAACTTCGGCTCCTCTTAAGGCGTAAACTGTAAAGGATTTTCTACCACAATTTCTTAAAAAGATTTTTGGTGTATTTATGTGCATGAGTGTGCGCTAATGATGTGTTAGGTATTGTATTACGTAATACACATTACGCATACGCTGTGATTGTGTGTTTGCCGCACACAAGTCTCACGTTACGCACACTCCACGCTGTTAACTGAAACTCTAAATAAACATTTGCATATCACGCAGACGGCTGGGATTTTACTTATGCAACTCCCTTACATAGGGCCAAAAATTAAATACAAAAAAAAAAAAAAAAAAACAGAATAGAAAAATAAACGCTGGAAAGCGGGACAATGTTGAAGTGAAGAAGCAAGCAAAAATTGAAATAGGGCAAAACAAGTTAACGCTGATTGCACAAAGCCATTCGGATTTGTAGACCGCTACACAGTGGATAAAGTTAAGCAAAATACGAAATTAAAAGGGCGTGTGAATGTGTCTGTGTTTGTGTGTGAGTGGGTGTGTGTGTGTGTGTGTGTGTATGTGTGGGTGTGTGTGAGTGTTTGTGTGCTCTGAGGATACATTTACAAAATTAGCGCAGCAAGGCGTTGAGCCAAGCCATTCATTTTATCCATGTTCGTCAGCCATGTAAACGGCAATAGGGGTGCCTCAAAATGCCTGCAGGCAAATCAACAAATCGGCTCGAGTAGCTGTCAAGGGTGCGTTGAAGAGGGGAGGACTTTTTGGGAGGAATTCGGGACTGGCACTCAACACTCTTTGGGAAATTGCCGGAAGTTTTTGAGCGATTAAAGCGCCATTATCGATGTGAATTATTTTAACACGCCAGCGCACCTTCCTCAGCCCCAAGTAGCAATCAATTTGTTGCGCGGCTTTAAAAAGTAATTGCCGAGCATTTGTCGCTGAGCAAAACGAACTAAAACCAAAGAAAAGAATACAGACGAAAAGTGTGAGAATGAGCGAGTGAGTGAGGGAGCGAGAGGCAACGCAGACAGCTTGCAACTGCTACAAAGTTTTTGCCGCAAAACTTGAAATTCAAATTAAACTTTTGACTAGTTTTTTGCGATGATTTGTTGCTCCCTGGTTGCCACTCACATTTATCATAACTAAGTCTAAGTTTCTTGCTGTGACTTTGCAAATGTTGATTTGCGGTTACAGCTGCAAATTTGGCTAATGAAGTCCAAATATTGTTGACTACAGGTGAGACGAAGCAAGCCAATTGTAAATATTTAATTAGATCAATTTAGTTCAAAGCCTCAAAAATTTATTGACTTCCAGCGACCCCAGACGCAACAACCCTAAAACCAAAGCATACACTTGGGAAAATATTAAACGGAATTTACAAAAGTCGTTGCTAAAAATTCTAAAAATGCTTACCGAAAATATGAAATATCTATGAGGGAATCGAGTTGGGCCTTATAAAAACGAAATGTCTCAGCTATAATCATGATCCATGGGGAAGAATAACTTAGAATACTTAGCGGTCGTTTGAGAGAACATTGTTGGCCAAAAAGTCAACTAACTAAACTAGGTATACACAGTAACAAACTCAGCTGATTTTGTGGCAATGAGGTGGAATCCTCAATGACCGTCAATGCAAAATGTGTCGCTTTAGCATGAACCATGAATCCTCCCAATAATAATCATAAGGAATTGAGATATTTATTGGGATTATTTGAAAGAGCTCTAAAATATGAATTTTACTTTGCTAGCTCCAAGGACACACTTATTTTTGCAAGTGCAACTTGCACTGCCAATGAAAATCACTACAGCAGCTTCAGTTGCCGCTATTGACTTGTTTGAACACTGTGCCTATTGTGGCAAACACATGATGTGTTTGAGGCCCCTGTGGATGTTAGGTTAACAAGCCTATCGACGGCGTCACATTCCCGTGCAACTCGAAAGAGAGAGCTTACCACAAAGTCAAAGCCAATTAGCGTTTCATGCAATCGACAGCAGGAAAGCAGATAATGCGCGCCGCCAGGCGTCAGCTTTCTTAGCCAGTGAATAATGCAGGTGGGCGGCATTATAATCGAGTAGCGGCAATTTTCGCCTTGGAACAACAACAATTCACTTTGTTTGCTTAGCTCAGCCGCAAAACTGTACACAATAGCATTGCAAGCTAATACAGATGTCGAAATGGATCTTTCATTAAGTTCAAGCAAAGCTGCAGTACTAAAATAAGCTTAAGATTATAACAAAATTATTGTAAATAAGCCTAGTTTTGTGTTTATTAACAAGTATTCCAAAAATGGTGAAAAATGAAAGTTCTTAAAAATACAATTACTTCTACTACTAAAATTACTATAATTGAACTGAAATCGTTACGTTTTGAAAAATTCAGTTTTAACCAATCAACTAGGTCCCGACCATTCCGAGCAGCTCAAATCAAGTTTTTATTCCTATTTTACATATATGGTATGCATACATACATATTTGGTAAAATAGTCAAAAAAAAGTAATTTAATCTGAAAACACTTCCATTAAACAAAGTTGAACTAAATTCGTTTCGTTTTGCAATGAAAACTCAGTGTTGACTTTAACTTATCAATTGGATTTACTGCACTCCGGGGAGCATAGTCGCTTAGTCGCTTAGTCGTTTAGTCGCTTAGGCCAGCTCCTTAATTGCGGACTGAATGCAAGTAGTTACAAATGCAATTGCAATTGCATGTCAATCAATTGTTTAATTTAGTTGAAAGTTCGACGATAAGGTCGCTGAGTTTGTCTGGTCGGCAATTAAGTAATTGAGAATTGTATGTGACTTGTATATCTATATATACATATATGTATATATAAACTGAGCAAATCAAAATCAATATCAATATTGTGCTTGCCAAGTGGTCGGCGTAATGCAAATTTCATAATTGAAAACTAAGTGCTGAACAAAAAGTTTGGCATAAAGCACTTTTGGCTATAGTCCTGCCTTAGCTGCTCACTCTGACTTTCTCTCTCTCTCTCTTTTCTCCGTTTCTCCCTCACTCTTTAACGGCCTTTACTCAAATTATAATGTGGCCCATTGGCGTGAAAAAATGAAAATAAGCTCAACTTTAGCGCTGAGTAAAACTTTGCTAATAACACACATACAGGCACACCGGCACACACACACACACACATACACACACACAAAACTCACACAAAAACATACAATTGACTTTGAAAGCTTTCGAATGGGGTTTGAGCACTAAAGGGGGGAATGGGGGCCACTGTTTGGCTAGCCTCTTAAAACCTTTGGCGCAGCTATTCAATTAAACTGAGTGTAGTTTTCAATAAACTGCGCGCCGTTTGAAAAATAGCAAATAAATGCAAGCATTTCGAACACTAGTTAATAAAAATAAGAAAATAGCCAAAGCATTGAATAAATTTCCTGTGAACAACTAGGAGTTACCCTCTAAACTTTAAGTAACCTTTTTTAAATTCAAAAAGAAGAAGTTTAAATTTCAAAGACGGACTTACTTATGTAAAAAAAAAATTAAAAAATTAATATTAACCAACAATACTATTTACAGTGGTATGTCAATAAACTCGATACAATATCAAGAATTTACTCAATATTGAATAAGCCTTCGAACAACGCTTTGAACATTGAACATTGAACTATTGTTCTGCACAGCTTCATATACCGTTTAAACTGTTTCTGTAAGTAGAGTAAACTAAAGTAGCTATGGGTTGATAAGTAAAGGGATAAGTAATGACGGTAAGCGAGGAGGGAGGGCTGGCAAGGGTAACACATAGTTGATACACCCGAATGCAATTTGTGCTCAAGTTTCAGCTAAGCGGATTGCAAAGCACTAAAGCACCGGTCCACATATTGAATATTTTAGTATATATATATATATATACATATATATATACATAATCTATATATATATATTTATATATGTTTGTCTGTTGGGGGCTTATGCGAGTAGCTAAACATGCTGCACAATAGAATACGGCCTGGTAACAGTGGACATTCGGCACTGTGGATATTCCTCGACTGCAAGTTTTCGTTATTTTGTATTTTAATTTTAAAATATGTTTCTCATGAAGAACTTATCTCTATGCTATATTCCAGGTAAGTTGAGATTTAATAAACGAATACACTTTTTGAAGGATAATTTTCCAACATTAACTTGGCGAAAATGCAACAATGTAATTTAATTGAGGAACTCTGTGAATGTTAAGATAATTTTAATTACATCAAATCATTGCAGAATGCAAATTTAATGTTGTTGAATAAATAGTTATTGATTTCAAAACTATTTAAAATTAAAGTTAAACATTCACACATAAAATTGCGCTTTTTAAATTTCAGTTGTCGAAGTGAGCCTTCAATTTTTGTCGAGTGTACTTGCCGTTTATAGCTTAGATCAATTATTTATATTCAAAGCTTAATTTAATGGATACCCGGACAATCCACTGTTTGGGTTTAACTTACTTTTGCAGCTTTATCTGCTGTAACTGCAAATGTATTTTTTTTTTTTATATATTGGCAACTGCTGCTGTGGCTGTTTGCCTCGCTTCCTTTGTTTCTTGCGTTGTTGTTTTTTCTTCGTTTTTTTGCGCTTGTTGCTGTTGTTGTGTCTTTTGCCATTTATCCAATTGTGTCTTTTGTATCTGCCTTACATGTGTTTTATACGTTATCTACTTTGCTTCGGGGATAAGCTGGCATCTTGCCTGCTCCCCATTACGACGTGCGTGGCTCGCTGTCATTTTAGCTGCCCCACGCGTACGCTGCTCCACGAAAGTTCAATGTTGCCAAAGTCGATGTCAGGCAACATCGAATGAGCGATAAGCAACAGTAGCAACAGTAGCAACAAGCAGATACAAAAAAAAAAATAAAAAAAATAGAAAAACTTTGGCAACAAACTTTGGATTAAAACTGAAACTAATTGTTTGGCAAAGTTAGTTTCGGGGCACGTGACTAAACTATAGCTGCTGGCGATATCAATTACCCCACGTCCAATGAGCCGACAAAAAGTTGTTGCAAACGCTAACTAAAATTATTCAACGTCAAATTGGAAGCAGCTGCAACTGCTGCTACTGCTGCTACTGCTCCTGGCCCTGCACCGGTCTCTGACTCTGCTGCTGCTGTGGCAATCCAACAATTGCTCGTCACACATCATCAATAAAAGATTTGTGAATAAAAACGAAAAACCCCAAATTGTGGCCAATTGCTCAACGGCGAGGGATTTGAGGGACTATAGTCTAAATCAATCACTTCCTGTGGCTGCAGCTTTACTTTCTCTACACTCAGACAAAAATGCAATAGAATTAAAACCCGTCCTGTAAACTAGATATAATATTGGGCAACTAAATATAAAATCCGAGGTATGTAAAATAAATATATATATATATTTCTTTCCAAATTGTACTCCCCTTTTTTGGAGTGTTTGCTGCAGCCTGTTGCAGCTGTTTTGTTTGCATGGATCAATGACAGTGCAATTTTATTTATTGCACAGCACACACCCACACACACACACACACACACGCTTAAGCTAGCCAATTGTTTATGGACTTTCGATTATTTTAGTGGCAAGGTTTTGCATTTGTTGCACTGCTCCAATAAATGCGATTTATGAATCGTTGCAAGGCGGAAGCGGAAATACTTCCCTGCCAACATGTTCAACACCGTCTGTGGCAAAGTTGCCAGATCTGTAATGAGGCAGTTGCAATATTTTAATGCGCTCCTCATGAAAACTAATGGCAATTTTATGAACTCCAGCGAGCAGCGCGTAAAACTTGCGCAACTTTGACTATGTCGACATTTTTTTATGTTGTTGTTAGCTCTGTTTTGATTGACTCGCGTAGATTGATGGGCTGGCTGATTGATTGACATTGATTTATGGCCCAAAAACAATGGCATGCATATTGTGTATATGCAGTTTGATATTTTTAAATTGTTTAATGTATTTTAGACTTTTCAATATGTGCTTTAAAATCCTTAAAAATGCAGTTCAACGAGATTGTTTTGACGATAGATGGAATTCTCTATTTATAAATGTTTTTTTGAACTAATAGGTCTAAGAAGTGCAAAAGGCAAACTTATACTAAAAGCGAACTTAAATTAAATAATCCACATAGTTCATCATAGTCTTTAATGTATTTGTAACAATTTAATTGTAATTTCGGAATGGGAAAAGTGTTTTAAATCATTGTATAAATCATTCTGCCCACCTTTAGCTGTCGTCTCATTTGGTTGCCTTTGCCAATGATTTAACGTGCATTTAATACTGGTTAGTATTATCTCTTACCACCATCAAGATACCCCATTCCACCTTTTCTTCCCCCCCCCCTCTTCTCGCCCCATCCCTCCCTTGTCGTATACCGTTTTACTACATTATGCACTTTCAACACTCGGCAGCTCATTCATTTTATTTATTCTGCACTTCAAAGCCGTATGTTTTCTGCACTCCATGCTCACCTGTCCAAACAGCGTACCGACCTGAGGTTCTCTTAGATGTCCTGTGGAGAGCTATATAGGGTTAGGATGGGGGGTGGGGGGGGCAGAGAATTTGCATAAAACACAAGCATGCAAAAACTTGGCACTACATCATTTTCAGTTGTTGTCACTCGCTTTTAGCGTAGTTATTATGACTATGAGACACATATTGCTAGCTATTTATACCTCGTTCTAGTAGACAGAAGGGTATACACTCTTATAATAATTCACACGAATTGAAGTATGTCATTTAGTTTTCTTAGCGGAAAAGCAAAGAATTCCAAATATTTGTTGATCCATTACTTTTGCAAAAGGAAAGTGTATTGAAGTGTCGGTATGACAGGCAGCAAATTGCTTTTATTTGAGTGTTGTTCTCGCTCCTTTTATTTACACTTTCTTATGTGTGTGCGCGTGTGTGTTTTTATATTGACATGAGTTCTTCATTACCGCTTGTCATTTGGGGGCATGAAATGATAGCAACGGCAGCAAAGACTGAGCAGCAACGAAAAAAACAAAAAAGGTATAAAAAATGCATTTGCCGGCTTAAAGTTAAATTTGAAATGCAGATCGTTTGTTGTTAATGGGGTCGACAGCAGCAGACGTTGCGATGCATTTAAGCGGAAATTTAATTTGATTTTGGCAATAGAGTTTGGGGCCAGCTGCTGCTCCTCTTTACTGGCTTTCTGGCTGTGGCCAACTATTTTTCAATTTGGCGCAAAGTCGCTTTTGGCCTGTCGGCCTGGCTAAGCTGCATTGCATTCAGTTTCTAGTTCATTTCCGGTTAAAAATGAGCTGCTGTCCGGCCTCGCCTTTGGCCACGCTAACATGTACTCCCTTCATGTCTTGGCCAAGTGAGTGTGCGTTTGGTTGAATGTTTGCATATTTTCGGCAAACTCATCTGTGCCTAATTTTCCAATTAGTATCAATAAAGGCTGAACGTAAAAAGTAATTGAGAAATTATTGCGCCACGCTTGATTTGGGTTGAAAAAGCGTTGCTCGATAATTGTTAGTTGTCCTTTAATTACCGTTTAGCAATTCCATTTTGGTCAATTTCTCTTTTGGCAGCTGTCTCAGCACTGCCAGACATTGCATAAATTGCTCGGCATTGACCAATAAAATGCACTTTCCCATGGCAATCATTTTCCCCCTCGTTGCGTCTCTCTTGAACGTTTAGCAATTTGTTGAAATCTTTTAGATGGGGGTTGAGATTGCAACTGTACGACCAAGCAGCAGTTGCTCCACTTATATTGGGAATCTAAAATCAGTGACACTTTTTATCGCATCACATTTGCAATGCGAGTTGACAGATGAAACAATCTGGGGAGTTGCGAATAACTTTGATTTTTATTTAGCAGCCAGACTCAAAGTGAAACAAATTGAATGGGGAGTGAATTTCGATGAGCTTAGAGATATACTTAAGGGAATTAAAAGATATGGTCACATACTGTGAAATATAGGGTTGATCCATTGCGATAATAAGGATGGCTTATTGATTATTGAGTTCGATTGACGTGTACTTTGGAGCTAAAAAGTGTACTTTATATACATTGTATATTTTGCAGCTAATTTAAAGAAGTTCAGCTCAAAATGCAAACACATTAGTATATATATTTACCGATGTATAAGATGTTACTTTTGCGAATCAGTTGACTATTCAACACACACTTAAAATCGTGCGATTAAAGCGGCTTTCAACCAGTTGATGGCAAATGCTTTTGGCCATTAGCATTTGCCTTCAGCCAGCTGTTGTTGCAATGAGCTACGTGACATGAAAACAGGCAGCGGCATTTCCGAAACTGCCCCCGTCTCTGCATAAAATCAAATCAGAATCGTAAATAGTAGTTGCCCCCTCTCTCTCTCTCTCTGTCTGTTTCTCTGAGTCTCTTTATCTCTTCCCCTTTCTTTGTTGCTTGGTTTGCTTCGGTTAGCTTTTTGTTATGCAAGCACAAAAGTGCAATATGAATTTTTGCTGGCGTTTGCCTTTGACATGTGCATGAAATGAATGCACAATGAGACAACACACACACACACATTGACGAAAACACACATATAGAGATACACACACGCATTGCCCTCAGTCACCACCTGTTGCCACCTGAGTTTTGAGAGTTGCCGCAAAAAACGTCCGCCCACTAATTGGCCTAGCACGGCAATTAAACAACTTTCCGACGGTTGCTGCAAAACAAAAAAAACGTGAGAAAAACCAACACACCAAACTTGTCGCTGCTTCAAAACTCAATAAAAAACTCAGCTTAAAACTTAAACGCAGCAAACAAAAGATAATGCAGCGGTAGATTCGCTTTCCGTAACTTAACATTCCTCTCTCTCTCTCTCTCTCTCTACCTCTCTCTCTCTACCTCTCTCTCTCGCTCTTCACTTTCTCATTATTTAAGTTTGCTTGTTTTTTTTCTCTCACTCAACTTTTCATCGAACTTTGACTTACAGCTAAAGTTTGAATCTGTTTCTGGCTGGAATTACTCTTGCTCAAAAGGTATTACAAATTTTGCACATAATTCGCAACGCTTTGTGGCTTCTAAACAACAATTCTGCCTTAAATTCTAATTAATATGTGGCATTAATATTAGTCTACATTCCGCTCAAGACAAATCAAATTCGCAGGAATTAAAAATAATTATTTTAATTAAATTTTTTCTTACATTTAATGAAAACAATTTTCATGAAATATACAGCTTAGCCAGAGCATGAAGGCTTCGACGCTTTCTTGCCAATTGCTGCTATTGTCCAAGGGGGTTTTTTATCATGTTTTTTTTTTTTACAACAACAAGAACAAAAACATCAACAAGCTGCATAACAATCGCATTGGCCAACTTCATTTATTGTTTTGTTAAGCTGCTAACTTTAGTTTATTGCAGCCCATCAGCACCACCTGGAACAGCTACAACAACAACAACAACAACAACAACAACAACAACAATAAAAAAGCAACAACTACACACAAGTGAAAAAGTATTAAAAAGTTGTGCTTTTACCTACATCAACCCACCATCCCTGTTAACCCTTAGCCATTACCTGCATATAATTTGTCATATTTTTAATGACTTTCCAAGTGCGCATCGTGTACACAGTAATTGTAAAGCGAAAGCAAACAACAATAGCAAAAAGTACAACAACAACAACAATAGTGTTAGCATTTTTGTTCTGGATAATCTGTTGTTTTCTATTCGAATGTCTCTTTCTGCGTTGCATGCGGCGTATGTGTCATTTGTCGTTACCTGCACCGGCACGAACGCAAATTACACTATTTGTTGTTCTTGTTGATTATGTTTCGTGTGCGTGTGTGTGTGTGTGTGTGTGTTTGTAATTTATTTCAGAGCTGACCGCATTGCCCGGCCATTTATAATGCAAACGGTTGCTCGGTGTTGGTCAGCAATTTTGGCCCATAAACTCAAACAAACAAAACCAAGCGACACACAAATCATTTTAATTATTTACTATGGGGAACTTCCCCCATATCCGTCACTTGCAACAATAATAGCAATTTGAGTCAATCAATTTAAAATAATAGGCAAATTATAGCTTATTTGTTTTTAGTTATTGCCTTAAGAATGTTATTAACTTTGCTAACCGATTATTTGAACACCTAGCGCGTTATAATTTGTTATTAAGTTATTTTAGTAATCGCGTTAGGGAGAACATTTATTAAATATGCATTTTTGTTTGGTATAATTTATTCAACACGTTGATTTCCAACCGTAAAACAGTGCTTAAAGTAATTGATAATTGTACATTTTAATTGACCAATTAATAATATTCTAAATTTATCAACATGAAAGCTTTAAGCAATTTCCCTCTACCAATATTAATATTACTCAAAAATTAGAAATAAATATTTTAAGCGACCAAAAATTAATATTTAAAATCTGTTCAACTTGAGGGCCAAAAATGGTTTCACTTAGCAGTCATTAAATATTTATGTATATCATTTGATACATAAGTTTGACAACATTTATGTGGCAAGCTTTTGGTGATAACAATGCCGTTTAAATTCAACGCATCAGCGTTTTCAATTTCACGGAATCTGCGTAGGTTAACCAAGCGAAACCAAACATTTTGAACATTTGAAACAATTTTTAGATTATTTTGTTCAAAGACAAAAACCAAAAAGTCAAAGTCTGTCGCAGTTCAGAGGGCACAGCTTACGAATGTCTGCCACTAAATGGAAATGGAGTTGCAACTGGTAGTTAAAGATGCTGACATGCGGCCACAGAAGTATTTGCTGCTGGCGCCACAAAGTATGCCACACTTTCGGGGCGAGAATAGGCGGCCATTTTGTTTCAGCCCCAACGCATATTTCCGGTACGCCGCAGCGCTTATGAATGTGTGCGTGTGTGTGTGGCTGTGTGGCTGTGTGTGCGTGTGACTTCTTTATGCCCCCATATTTTTTGGCAGTGCCTGAGAATTGCTTTTGAGCACTTCGCATACAAATTTCGTCTTGCGTTTTCAGCAAGCAACTTTATAGCTATATTCAATTAAAATTTCCCCAGCAACTCATTATGAAGTTCAAGCAGGCATAAAGTTCTGCACATATCCGATAACGAAACACGCATAAGCACACACACAAAACACCAACACAGACGCACATCAACACACACACAAATATAACGAATATGTAATAATCTTTGAAATTGCGCTCAATTGGTTTTGAAGTTGAGCCAGGGGCGCATTTAGCATCTGTGGCAAGACTCTTATGTTGGTAGCAAACCGTTTGCAACTCGAAGCACCTTTAGCACTCACATCTTTATTGATAATATTGTCGCTTGGCAATTTGCAAAGCCATACCCAATCCACCAATACACCAACACATACACACACCCACACACACACACTGCTTTGCCACTTGTAGTCTGTCTGTTTTCTACACCCCCTCGGGCAACCCTTGCATGTCTTTCGAACTTTGGCATACAGGCAATTTTGTAAAGTTCAATAGCTATCCGTTTTTATGCACACTTCCAGAAGGTATTATCGTTTTGTTTTGAAATTTGCCCTCAGATCTATATACTGTTCATAAACAGTCTATATATATTCTTGATAAATTGATATTGCTTAAGCTTTACCAGCAGCGGATTTGTCAGCCAAGATATGAAAACCAAACTGATTTGTTAACATGTTGGGCATCTGACACCTATATAAGAAAGAAACATCCGTAAGTTTGTTTTCACCTGAAGGGTATATATTCTTTGACCTGATAAAAAAAAGAAGTAATTTCATGTTAGTGGATTTTTTTTATATTTGGTAATAGGGTAAAATCCCAATAATTTTATCGCTGAACTTATCGAAATAGTTTATAGAACATGACGGCAAACTTGCGTGTCGACAGTTCCACATATACACTCACACACAGACACACACTCTCAATCTTAGCACCACTCAGACACGCTTGCAACTGTAGTTTTGATAACTATATTAGTTTATATGTGCAGCTTAGTGGCGCCTCCCTTTATCGACGTGCTCGCACATTGAATGGGCGCCCAAAAAAAAAAAATGTTTTTGAAGTCCTTCAATAATTACTAAACGTTTTTATTGCCTTGGCGAGCTGATAACGAGCCCAGCCACGCCCCCAAAATACAATTTATGCTAATGGTTTTTGGTTTTGTTCGTTTTTCGCTTTCGTTTTCGTTTCCTTTCTTTATTTGCTGTTATTGTTGTATATATTTTTTATCATATTTTATTTATGATGCCTGTAAGTTAGCATGATAATAATTTTATAGTGTTAAATGGCCCACAATATCAAAAAGGCAGTCCCGAAAACTCAAACTCAAACCCAAAACCTAAACCAAAAATCTGAAAACCCTTTCAAAGCTGTTACAGTACATTAACTCTGCCAGTGACACATTTCGCCTGTCGAGCATATTTTCTTATCTAAACCAAACACACACACACGCACTTAAGCACACACATGCCACATGCTCACACACACACATACACACACACACACTTGTGTTCGTCGCCGTTTCTGTAGCATATTTCATTACACAGAACGCATAAATCATCACAAAAAATGCTAATTAATCAGAGGACGCTCCCTTTAGAATTATAGATGCAAAAAAATTTACACACACACACACACACACACTTATACACACTCAATTTAAAACTCATTTGAAGTAGCAATTTTGTCGCCAGTATTTCTGGTAATTTAATTTAATTTTCGTAGCGGCTGCCAGCAAAAAGGCGAAAGCTAATCGCCAGAAATCGTTCCATGTGAAATTATTAATGCAAATGCTACCAGTCGCGCAGAGAGATGCTAAAGGGCAGACACTTGTGATCCTACACGTTGCACAGTGGCTCAACCAGATAGCTTTTTAAATACTTTGAAGCTAAAGCAGGTTTTGGAATGAAACAGTTGAAGAATTAAATTAAAGGCAAGTTAGAAAACTCTAGGCAAGAGAGCTCAACTACTCTCAACTACACAGCTGTTAAAGTAAAGTAAACTAGATTTAGCTACGGAATACGAGTACTTATATTATAATTTGAAGTATGTAGCCCTTAAATCCTCTAAGATTGGCTTATTCCTTGACTGCTGACGCTGACCAAGAATATATATACCTTATGGGATCGGAGATGATTTCATTTGCCTGTTGCACCCTTTTGCTCAACTTCATTAAACTCTACATTCCCCTTTGAATGGGTTCAAGGATAAAACACGAAATTTACTAAGTTTTTATTATAATGAAAATAACCCTCAAAGTGCTGCGAATTTATTCTTAATACTCTGACTCATTTTATCAGCAACTTGTAAGAATAAAATATTGCTTTGTAGTTGTAATCGAAATTTGTGGCTAAATAACCATAACTTATGGTTCTTATTTTCACTGTACACAGCAATTTAAATTGGCAATTGGATTTCTCGAGCAGGAACTGGGGCCACTCATCGGCCATAACATTGGTTTATTTAATGGGCATCCACGCTTGGCCATGGCTGCATTTTGGTTGCGCGCTGCTCATTAAGAAACCACCAGGCCCCCAAAATGGGTAGCTATTAACTGTAAACTAGGCATCTTTGCTAGCACCTCGGTTCGTATATGGGCTTCTGGTCATTACAGTTGGTACAGTTATGTGTCCAACGACCAGGGACTGGGGCCGAAAAATGGGGCAGAGGAGGATGGTTGGGTCTGTGGATATAAAATCGGAGCATGCAAAAACTGAGAAATGGCTGTGGCAAAAAGGGAAATGGAAATGCTCGTGTGCGCTTGTGTTTTATGCAAATTCAATTGTTTCCTGTTGCATTGCAAATGTGCACCCGAGGGCGGCGGACTTGTTGTTGCCAGCAAACCAGCGCCGTCAGCCATCAACTGGCAGCAACAGTCAAATGTCAAATTCATGCCGACTGCAGTCGGATATGGATATCGGCAAATATGTTTGCCAAGTGCTTGAGACAAAGAATACACAACAACATCACAACAATGACAACCAATACAGATGCCAAACTTTTGAGGATTTTCAATCAAGCCCGAACACAAAGAGAAAATGACTGTCAATTCTCATTTACATCTTCAATTTGCTAAACTCCTTGAGTCGTTAAGATGCATGCGACACTGTGTCATGCTTTGTTGCTGCAGATTAGTATTATCAAGTATTACTTTTAATGAATGGCACTTGCTATGAATTGTTTTTCAAATGCTTACTTAACAATGCTAAGTGAGAATATAAATAACAAAAAGCATACTTGAGAGCACTTAAGAGCTAATCCAAAATATTTAAGTTTATGAACTTAATAAAATAGAAACTAGTAATGATAAGATTAAAGCTCTCTTTCTCTTTCTCTCTCACTCTCTCTCTCTCTCTCTCTCTCTCTCTCTCTCTCTTTCTGATTTGTACTTTTATTGAAGCTAGAAGCCTGAGTTGAATCCAGAGTATTATCAATCTACTGCTGAAGTGCAACTTTCTGCTTATAGCCATGTAGCTTAAGGGCCTACAGCTGCTAAACAAAGTGTCGCCGGATTAAAGCCACACTAATTGTTCAGTCATTACAGTCTGCAGCTCGTGTAACCGCAAAATCTGTGGCATACAACAACGACAAGCAGCACAGCAACAAAAACATGAACCACACCACATACAAAAAGCCAAGCAAACAAATTAAGCGTCAATGACATGCAAGTTTAGACGCGCCCCCAAAAACCGCAAACACACAACGCACACACACAAACATACTTCTCACATGACTCCCTTTTCCTATCTCGTTTTCAATCTCTCCCTCTCTCTCTCTCTCTCTCTCTCTCTCTCTCTTATGCGCCTCAGTGGCGTGTGTTTGACAATTTGCATAGAAATGTGCGCACAAAATAATAATACCTGCCAATAAAAATAATTGACAACTGACAGTAAAAATAAACAAACGAACACACGCACACACACACACACACGCACACACACACACACACACGTGCAAGCACTAATACACACTAGAATAATGCGCTTAAGCAAACAAATATTAAATAAAATATGTGCTTGCTGCCAACGATTCGCTTAATACCCGAGTAAACTTTAAGCTGCCGAAAGGCAGCTGTCAAATGATTAGGGAATTGAAGGAGAAACGCTCACCGCACACGGCGTATGCTTAATAAAGTTTACACCTAACCTTGATTCGCTGTACGTGTGTGTGTGTGTGTGTGTGTGTGTGTGTGTATGTGTGAATGTGCGCGAGTGCGTGAGTGGTTTGTGGCACGTGATACTCATTGTAAAGCATGCTACAACGCTGCCATAATCAGGTTAGCTTTATTCTGTAAAAGACTTCAAATCGACATGTGATTAATGAACCTTATTTATTTAATTTTTTTAATTATTCCTATATAAGTGAAATGGTAAGAAGTGTACCAGTTACTAATTGCAAAATTAATACAATAAACAAGCCTTTTCATTTATTACTTATTTAAGGCAAATACATATATAAAGTTTGTTTTATTTAGCAGTCGATTTGAGTCTATTAGCCCATAACAAACAAGTTGCAATAAATACAAAGGGTATAAGGCAAAGCAAGCCTGTTTTTTAAGGAACTCTCAACGATCCATTCGCTACTTCCCACAGAGAAAACTTAAATAGAGCAATTAACAAATGTTATGCATCAATTGCACATTTAGCAAACACTTATGTCACTAACAAATCACTTAGTAAAGCTTAATTGCAGTGTCTTTCTCTCCCTCTCTCTCTCTCTCTCTCTCTTTGTCCTTGTCTATGCATAATAAACGCATTATAAAATCAAGTATTTCAATTAAATACCATGTTGTCGTTATTCTGACATCTGATACGCCTTCCACTCAAGGCAGAGTGTCCACCTTCCATTAGAGATGGCATATCTCATACCTCATTAACGGCAGCTAAGCCAACAAGGCCAACAAGTACACCCACAAGTACAGCTATACGTACAACTATATTTATATCTACTTCTATATATACATGTTATATCTGAAACTACGATTGCTTGCAGCATTGCTTTCACTCGCATAGCGACCACCGCAGCGCACTTCATTTGCTCAGCACAACCACAACACACACGCACAGCATACACTCATGCACACCTACTTACGCCCATTTGGTCATATTAACCCCGAACGCATTATCCACTCCCCTTCTTCTGCTGCCCGTTGGCTTGCTTACTGCAGCATTAAAGTTAACAAATAGGGCTTAAAAACTTGCTGCGTGTTTAACTAGTCACGCCCCCCACTGCCGCACACTCACTTCATGTGTGTGCGTGTATGCGTGTGTGTTATGCTGTTGCTACTTCTCTGTTGGTTTAATTAGTTTATGCTCAATATAATTAAAATATACATATATTCTTCAGCTACTTAATAGGTTTCAATTGCTGCAAAATGGCTTACTTGATTTAATTACTTCGGCAAAGTTTTAGTTGCAGTTTCAGTTTATATATATATATATTCTTTTTTATATTTTTACTTTTATTTATTGCTATTATTATTTAATTATGGATAAGGTTTATTTCTATTAATTTACCAAAGTTTTCATTGCAGTTTGGACTCAGTTTTTGTATATTTTTATATTCCATAAGTAAATTTAGGATTTACTTGCCTTAAGAAAATATTAACATTTTCACATGACTTAATCTGATTTGCATTTATTAATTATTATTTAAAAAATATATTGAGTCTTTTATTTGTGTACACATGATACATTATATAATATTATTATATTGATTTTATGTCAGTGCTGGCAAAGCGGCCAACCGCATTTAATGCCACTTGAGTAATTAATTGGCTGCTTTTCCTTCTTACCAAAAATGTCACAGTGTCAGCTTTCTAATTGACATGCCATTATTGTAATTAAAATAACTCATACGCTACGTTGTTCAGCCAGACACAATCAACTTCCCCCCCCCCCCCCATCACACACACACACATTCGTACACACCCTTCCTCCTTGCAGCCTGTGATCAATTTCAACTGTTGGCTTCGTCTCATTGTTATCCCCCAGTTTTGTCTGCATATGAGCATTTCTCTGGGCCATAAATCAAGCCGCCTGCCTCGTGTGTCCCTGTCACATGAAGCTTCGCATTTATTTATAAACCCGCTAGAAAAAATACCAACGACATTAGTTGAGTATAATTGACCAACAGTCACCCTGTTATTGGACTAAAATCTGCAGCATTTATTGTTAGTTGATTTTTTTTCAATTGCCTAAACAGGCGAAAGTAATTTTAACTATTTACTACTAGAAACTTTAAAAGATTAACTGGCAAATATACTTACTGTACAAATTTTGGATTTATGTAAATACTTTAATTGAATTTCATCGACTCTCAGGTTAACCTTTCCTCAAAATGTTCTTTGCTTAAGACAATAAATTTAATTGTTCATTATTAAACTCTATAAATTTAAATTTAATTGTTTATTATTAAACTATATAAATTTACATTGAATAAACAATAATTAATAAAAAAAAATTACAACCCTTGTCTGTTACATGATTGTGCGCTGTCCAAGCATACCCAATATTACTCACTATTCATTTAGTAGATATTCGAAAATGACAACATTGTCGGTCTGCTGGCGCTGTCATTTGTTCGAGTCTCGTTTTGATTTTTGCGGCAAAATAATTGTCGTTTAGGTAATAAAATTTGATTTATGTGCTCAGCATTTCACACACACTTTCACTTTCGCATCTTTGCTTTTCTTTTTGATTTTAATGATGTACAGCATACCACGCCTTCAAATCTAACCAAAAAAATAAATCAGCTTTTCAAAGCTAACAGAAAATGAAAATAAATTTGAAGCGTTTTGGCCTGCAAAAAGCTCCCAAAAGAACAATAACAAACATAACAATAAGAACAATAATAAAGTGTCAGATGGTTGTTTAATTCTCGTTAAATGCCACCTGTCCGAAGTATTACTTTAATTATGTCCACAGAGGTGTTTAATTGCCTTAAAATATGAACTCATGCCGGACATACAATTATAATGATTTATGCCCACAATCTTCGGCGTAGACGTAATATAACAAATTTGATAGCCGCCTTAAAGTGGGCATGGCAAGTGTAATTGTAAACTAATCAAATAAAGGCAATCGATTGATTTTTAATTAAAATCTGCTAAGGACAGCTGATATCCATCTTCTATACTCTTTCGCCAACTCTCAACTAATTCGTTTAGTTAAACTATCTTTTCTGATGTACAGTATGAACCTGTGCAATGGGCACAGCTTTACACTCATATATATGTATTTGTAGCTATGTATTTGTAATAGATCTAGGGTATTCAATTAGTTGGCCAATGTTGAGTTGCACTTGGCAAGAGTGGCAGTTGGAAAAGTGTTGGCCACTGGCTATGCAAAAGTTGTGATTGCTGTGTGTTTTTCAAATACTTGTATGCTTTGTGGTTCGAGTGGTTCGAGTGGTTCATTTGCGTTACGTTAGGGTCAACACTTGTTCTGTGAATTTTCTCTTAGATGCCAACCAAATTCATTTAGCAGGCCACAAGTAAATTGAATTTAATTTCATCAAGTTGCACAGCCCAACTCCGGTTTAATTGCCACAAATATTGAGTTACAAAAACAGCGCAAAAATTTCAATTAAATAATATTTTACAGGAATATTTAATGCCTGACAATTTGTTGGCCCTGGGCAAAAATCAAAGCAAAACGACTTTTGGCCTCAATTTGTGCCGGGAGAGTCAACAACATATTGGTTAAGCACTGCGTCACTGCAATTCTGGCCAATTGATTGCCCAAAGAGAATAAAAGAAAAAATCAAATTTTAAGCTGGCCAGCTGCACTAACAAAAAACAAAAGTGTTTGTCAGATTTGGCAAGTGAACCACTCCACCACCCACATTGACAACATTTGCTGTGGCGCACAATTTTTCACTTAGTTTGTACAGAAATTGCATTTTGGTTGGAGCCTTGTCGTCTTTGGAGCTCGTTTTTTTCCTCTTGTTTTGCTTTGCATTGCTTTGTTTTCATTACGGTTCAGTTTTGTCCGGCTTCGCGCTGGCCAATCACGCATTTGGCCACACTGCGAACAGCACAAGCACACAAAGACAAAAGATAACGATTGATGGGCAGAGCAGCAGCAGCAGAGAGCAGCGGAGAGAAGCGGAGATGAGGAGAGCAGCAAAGAGATTTGAGAACGCAACACAAAAAGCATAACAAAACGAGCTGCTAAAGGCTGCGAGCGACAAAAAAAAAACACAAAAGTTGTACAAAAAACCAGCGTAAACTTAAAATATTTAAGCGTCAAATGATTGACTACATTATATCCAGTAGTACCATGAAAAAAGTAAGATAAAAAATAATATACAATAAAAAATTATTTTCAATTTTGTACATGTTTTTGAAAGACTTCAAAAGAACTGCATACTGTTTTTTCAACGAATTATTGAAATATTATATATAATTTATTCTATTTCTAATCTTATTTCAACACTTATGAAATTTTTATAAAGAAATATTAAATTTGCAACTCATACAGAATACACCCCATTTCGTTGAATGTGTCTTGCAGGGCATACAAATGAGAGCAAAACAAAATCGAATGCAATTTATTTTCTAGTTACTGTTAAGCTGATTGCAACTGCAATGGCGCAAGCGATGGCGATGGCGATGCCACTGCCAATGCCACTGGTCCTCGTCCAGGCCCATGGCAATGGCTAAAAGCTTTGCGCTTTAAGTTCCAATGAAACAGCTACCCCAAAAACCTCCTTCCACCCACCATGGCTCACGGCTTTTCTCGACAAGCTATTAAAAAAATAAATAGAGGCATTGGCCAAGCCGCGAGTTACGCAGTTAAAGGCAGAAAAGGTCGTTGAAAAGCAAGTCAACATTCCGCTTCGGTGTTTGTACATACTTGTTGTGCCCCAGGGGTTGGTGGGGAGGGAAGTGTGTGCGATGTTAAGCGAAAACTTCCAATTACAAAAGGCGTGCCAAAATTGCAAAATCAAAGTTTAGAGCGGCAATTTTGAGTGCTGTACGAGTTGCTTGATTGAATGCCTGATTGACTGGACTGTCAACTGTTAGAGCGAGAGAAAGAGATATCATGTGAAAAAGGGACAGTTAGATTGGACAGTCGACAACTGACAAATCGTCACAAATGTTACGCCAGACCCAAAACAGAACGACAAAACGGTCGGTTAATTTGAGGCAATCACAAACCAAATTGAACCTACGGACAACAGTTCAAGTTGGTTTTGAATTGTTGCTGCTTGTGGCTGATGCCGTTTTTCTAACCATTGCCAGCCAGGCAGAGTTTTATAGTTTTCGGACAGCATTTCGCAAGGATCAATCAATGTTGCCTTAAAACTCATCAACAGGCGTTGAAGCGGCACAAATTAGCTTTTGAACGTTGAATACGCTTGTCCAAATTGAAAGTCGGCTATAAATGCTATTACATGTTGGCCAACATAGTTTTGCTGAAAATTTCCCATCAAACAATTGAACTAAATACTTGTGGAATTTCTTGAAAAGTCATAGCTATATCATTTTAATTTAATTATTGTGGCTAAACAAGCAATAAAAGCAGTCTTAAGCAGGAAGACCATTTTACATCTATGTATAAAGCTTTATACAAAATTTGTTTAGCTTTGCATGACTTCAAATAATAAATATATTTTCAACAAATCAACTTGCTGTGCAACTTTAATTGGTTTAAAGTTACTGGGAAAGTTCAATGTTCAATTTGATTTCATTTAGGCACAATGACAATGCAAGAATTTACCATCAAGTAGTTGTTGAAAGCCACGAAAAGTTAATAACAGATCTGCAATTGCGGTTCCCATCCAAATTGCTTGCTAATTTTGAAACCAATCAACGGGGCACAATTGCGACACCAAAACACACACAACTAAAGACCAACTGTCCAACTGTCCAAATTCCCGACCGCCTGGTATTTGGTGAACCACCAAAAACTGGCCATTAGCACGTGCTGTCCTCGTCAATGCCTGCGGAAAGAGGATGTTTTCGGAAACGAGTGGGAGAAGTCCTGGGAATTGCTGGTAACGTGCATGTAATTGTGTCACCAGGGATGGGCGGCCTAAGCCGCAAAGTTAAGCCGGAGCTGGCCCGTTGCCACTTTTGCTGCTGCCACTTAAAAATCCACTTAATCCCGCCGTCTTAAAAAAGCGACGCACAGCAATAGCAAGAAAGAAGAAACTCGGCGAACGTCCTTCGTTCAGCTAGTCTCCCTCCACGACTCCCCCCTCTCAGCTAAGTCTCCGTGATGTATTCAAACTGCAAGTCGATTGTTATTTTTACGCCCCAAGCGGAAATAGACATCCCTTGAGGAACTCCTGCAAAAACAACCCAAGACAACTTTGTCGAAAGCGTAGGGAAGTCAAACTCCTAGTTGAAGTCTCAAGGAACAAGTGCAAAAATAAAATAAAAGAAATATGCAGAAAAATTGAAGTTACTTTCGCCATGTAGAAATTTTAATACCCTGGAAATTATAAAAAAAAAATAAAATAGCTTACACTGATTACTGATACCTCAAATTATAGTTAACTGATTTAGTTTAGGAAATTTATAGTGCAATTTTTACTAGCGATTTGCAACAAATAAAAATCTCAGATGACAAATATCAAAAATATAATAGAAAAGAGATGGATTAAAAATTTGTTTAACTAATTTATGTGTACTTTATGATTTCGTATATTAATATGTATACCCATTATACCCGTTGGCAATGGCTTCACACAGCGAGTAGTACAATAGTGCACAGTAAAAGTTTTGTCGCCTACAAGTACCTAGGGCCTCCAAGTAGAGGTCATCAGGTACAAATGGTTGGTGGCAAATGGGAAGTGAGGATCTGGGTTGGCCGACATTATTGAAACTGCCGGTGCCGTAATTTAAAAGTTTTCCAAAGAACTTCGCCGCTCCAACCGAACCAAACCCACATTCCTCCCCACTTGTAGCGCATTGAGGTCGAATTGATTCTTTATAATAAGTATGGATTGTAGTCGACTTTAAATCACTTTTATTATAATGCCCAACTGACCTGCTACCCAACTTTCTCTGCTTTTGCTGCTTCTTCTTCCTCTTCTTCTTCTTCTTATCCCTCCTTTTTCTTTTCTTTAGCTTGTTGGCATCGATGCATGCAATTGATTGGACTCCTCAAGTACAACAACGCAAAATTCCCTTCAATAATTTTCGACTTTGACTACAAAGTTTTACACAAAACTTTTCGCCTTTCCTTAGCTTTCATACTTCATAAAAGAGCAACGGGCCATGCTCATGTTTTCCCCCCTCCACTTAAACTGTACCCCGGTCCAACCACAACCCCAACCCCTCCAATTAAAGGCAAACAAGATTTGTGAGCTCAGCCCAAAAAGAAATCCGCTTTTATTACCCCAAAGAGCAGCGCATTAAATATTCTTGCGTCATTTCACAATAACAGTTCTGAAGAGGTGGGGCGTTTGAAGGGGCACGGCAGTAGGTTGATAGAGGGGGGGGGATGTTAAGTTTGGGATTTTGTTTTACAATTTGGTCACGCTTTGCTTTTCATTTCTTTTGCGATTCTTTGCACCTTTTAATTAATTTTACTATGCCTGAGAGCGTGCGGCGTTGATGCGCTTCAAAGGATGCTTAGCAGCAGCAACACCAGCAACACCAGCAACAACAACAACAACAACAACAGCAACAGCAATACCGACAAAGTCAATAAGAAGAACAATGGCCCACTAATTCTAATGGCAATCAAATCAAAATGGCGACACGCGCGCTTCCGTTTCCGCCAAAAGCAGCAAATTTGCCGCATGCGAGATTACTTAAAATCAACTAGCAGCATTTCTTGCAAATTAACGTAATAAATTTTCTTGTTATTGTTTTTCCGTCTACAATCTTCATTTCTTCCTCTTCCCCTTCTTGTTATTCTTCTTCTTTTTCCGAAAACTATTCGAAACTTTGAACTTGCAGCCATTTGGCACGTTTCAACATTGAAATTTAATTCGATTAAACGTTACTGTTATGCAAATGTATCTTTTGCGTGTGGATAAAAATAAGCTGCATCCAAATCCCAAGGGATTAAAGATACTTATTACAGTTATGCGATTGGCTGTCTCAATTGCTTTTGGGTATACTTGAGCGCTTAGTTAGCTACATATTAAATTGAAATATTAAATTGAAATGTTTGAATTTATTCTTATCTTTGATAACATATTTTCTTTCTTTTAAGTTCTTCTCTGAATAATAATACTTTTACATTCGATGTAGCAGTTTGTAATATGTAGAATATATATTTAATTTTACTGGTATAGTAAATTCCTGATGTCATTTCTTACTAAATCGGTGGCTAGCATCTTCAACTTGACACCAGTTGTAATACAGATAATTTTAAGTAAGAAACTTTAACACTTTAGACGGCAAACTTCCTAGCAGTTTGAACCGTTTTCAACAGCCCTGTAAACACAACTTTCCTGATAGTCTTTTGACCATTTCTTCAACTAGAGTTTCAAGCAGCTTTACGCAAAAGTTTAAGAACAATTTGTGTGCGGTATTTCATTAATATACAACAAAAAAATGGGTGGTAAAAATTGAATGAAACGCTTGTCAGAAGAAAGGATCTCGCAGTCAGCCAACTATGCAATTCGCTGGCAAAACTCGACAATTTGTCTATCTCAAAAGTAAAAGCCCTCGGTCTACTCCTTGCTTTAGTTCATGTTGTTGTTATAACTCTTGTTAAGCTCCAGCTGCTAAGGGCTGCTGCCAGTTTTTGGAACTTTGCCGACCAGTTCTGCAATGCAATTGCACAAGTTCCCAGCAACTGCAACTTTGCACTGCTGAATGCACTGTTGCCCAAGTCCAACTCCAACTCCAAGTCCAAACTCCAACTCTAGATGTGTAAATGATTGCTGATTGATAGCTGAATGTGTGTGTGTGTGTGTGTGTGTTTGATAGAGTTGCAACTGTGACCGAGTTGAGATTCCCAGTGAGACAGATGTTACACTCACAGTACGGCTATAAGCAGCCGCAGATTAGAATCAAAAATATATTAATAGTAAATCTGGACAAATGTCGATTAGTTTAGGATCATAAGGAGCTTATGAAAAATTGAAAACTCTCAAATTAAGCAACAGCAAAACATCGTGTTCATCAAACTTAAAAACTGCATAAAGTAAAGCGCAATAGCTACGATCTTGCAGTAAATCTTCAAAAGGTTTAAAGAGGATTTTTTTAAATCGAAAGACGACTTTTTTTTATTTATTAATAATGTTTTGAAGTTCAGTTTAATTTTAATTGGTTTCTTTTATTTATACTTTATTCAAAGTCACTGATATTTGTCACAGTGACTGAAAAGTTAAAATATCTCACAACTCTAGCAAGTTCTTCTCTCGTTTAGTCATCATCATTTAGCTCACCCTCCTCGGGGCTATCATCTTTATTCCATTGCCAGACAGGATGACTCAAGCGATGCCTTTGCCTTATAGCCAGCGACGGAAAACAAGGATATCGCTTTGGCATCGGCCAGACATATCTGCGTGACAATAAATTGTAGCTACATTGCTGCTCCCCCTTATCATCATCATCATCATCATCATCATCATCTTCACTCTCATTCATTGCCGTCAAGTCTATGGAGGGCGTGATCTTGTGTACCACTGACTTTAATTTGGGTTTTCCTTCGACTTGTTGCTCGTTGTTTTCATTTGTTGTGGATAGCCAGAAGCGAGTCGTCGAATCGCTGCTGACAAACATCGGTTGCTTGGGATTGAACTGTAGACAACGCACTGGCTTTAGGCTATGGCTGTCAAGAACAGCTATGGTTTGACCACTCTGGGCACTCCAAACATGAACTCGTCCCTTATCCAAGCCGGCTAAAACGAACTGGGAATCGGGCGTGTAGCAGCACTGCGTCGGCATGCGAGTTTCATTTTGGTATCCAGTGTACTCGAGATGGAATCCACCGCTCAAAGCATTCACACTAAAACATCCAGAGTAATCCGTGCTCACCATTAGCGTTTTACCATCGGGCGCAAACTGCAACTGAGTCCATTTGGCTTCTTTTTTCAGCTTAAAGCCAAATTGTTGGCAAGGCATCGAGCTTAACATACGCACATCATGGAGCTCAATGCGTTCGTTGTCGCTGCTGATGGCAAATATCAAGCCATCCGGATCGTAGGCCACTAATGGACTGTGCAGATTATGAAAATGTTGCGTATATTTGGAACTGCGCAAATCCCACACATATACATGATTATCCCAACCAGCACTCAAGAATTGATGCTGACTGCCAGGCTGAAAGCAAAGGGCTCTCACCCTCTTTGTATGGCCTCTTAAAAGGCGCACGTGCTCGTGTCTATTTAAATCCAAACAGCGTATTGAATAGTCCTCCTAAAATGTTTCAAAATAGTTACTGATTCCAGATATTTAATTCAATGAATTAAAAATACAGCTTTTAAAATCCATATACCATTTGGTTTGATATTATTGATTTATTCGCTTAACATAATTTTCCCACTTTAATTGTTTTAATTTTAATTGTAATTTAAAATAGATAAATACAATAATTACATTTTTAGTTGAGACTTTTGTTGAAAATTGCAAATTTGTGTTAAATTATTTCCTTAAAATTCACTTTTTACTACTCCCATAATTAAGCCAAAACCAAACCAAATTTCATGGACAATATTACCTAATTAGTCACGTTTGTTTTGGCTTTTAAATAATCAATACTTCATTATCAAATGCTATGTTTTATCAAAACTCTTGATCAAAACTCAACCCAAATGGATTTTCGGCTTACCTTTGTCGAGGTGTGCAACAATCGATGCTTCTGCTGGGTAAAACAAATCAATTCTGAATGAAATCGTCGCATGTGCACCTGAGTCAACTTCTGAAAACTGTGGCAATCGTATAAACAAATGTTTTGATGATCACAGGCTGCCAGAAGCTGTCCATCGTCTGAGAAACACATTGAATATATCTGTTCTTCCGTATCCCGAAAGATCTGCACAACATCAAATCTTTGCATTACTTTGACTGTTAGATCAATTTTCTTTTTCATCTCCATGTCGAATCCAGTTGTTACGAGTCCAACTTATTTTCATTTGAATAACCTTTAATGACAGGCGAGTCGTTGTCAGCTTCCATTTTAGATTGAATGAAATTTCTCAGACTGCTTGGGGCGAAAATAAGTTGTTAGCCGCATACTCGTCTCCGCCCACTTCAACTTAATTAAATGAAATCTAAGTGAATGCCACGCCCAGTAAGAGCGCCCACTGTCGCAGCTGGTCGCTGTTGCATTTTACATAATTTCCATTTTGTGGTTCCTCCTCCTCCGCCTCAATGCGTCTCATTAGAGAACCTGATAAAACGGCTGCCGAGTTGGCAACGCAACTTGCTTTCAGCTCCCCCTTCTCCGCATCCCACTTGTTGACCAAATGCCAGCAGCTTGTTATTTAGGCCGATTCGCGTCATTAGTGCAACAGTCGAATGCGACCAAATGTTGCCATTTGGCTGGTTTGCAGATAGTCGATGTAGCCAAGCTCCCTAGACGAAAATACAAACCCCCTGAAGATGGCCCAAATTGGACAGAGCCAAAGTTTTTGCGTTGGCAGCAGCTGTCTTGCCCAAGAGTAAATAATGCAAACTGTAAATTGTTTATTTTCAGCATTCTAATTGCAAAATTTACTCGCTTGGAAACTTAACAACGTTATTTATCTGAGTTAAGAACGTTTCTTATTTACCCTCTATATACTGTGCTGTTAACCAAATATATATTTTTAAATCAAGCGTCTCAGGCTAGTATATATGTATGTAAAGCATTTGTTAGTCATTCACTTTAAATTCAATATATGAAACAATGTAGTAAAAAACAGGAAACGGATGCATTCCTCAATTCGTCTTCACCTTCAATTTAATGCAAATTTCAGCAACATTAGTTCAGGTGTTAAGACCTGAGCTAAACGCCAACTGTATCCTTGGCAAATACCTGGCCCAAAGCCCAAGCCCATTCAAAAGCCCTGGAACTGGCTCGCTGGCAAATGAATGTAATTGTAATGTAAGCGGAAATAAGCGCGGCTGATGTCGTTGACGTTGCTGTTGCTGTTGTTGATGTTGTAGCTGAAGCTATTCTCTGTTGCTATAGCTGTGCGCATTTTAATTAAAATTTATAAGCCTTGGCCGGGGACTTGGGCTGGCTGGGTGGTTGGCGGGTTGGCTGGCTGACTGGATAGCTGGCTGGCTGACTGGATGGCTGACTGGATGGCTGGCTGGCTGGCTGGCTGACTGGCCGGCTGGCTAGTTGGCTGGCTGGCTGGTTGGCTGGCTGGGTCGGATATCAGATGCTAGAACTCCAGCAGCAAGCAAATGTTGCCTCATGGCGTGGCGTTTTAAGCTTTTAAGTTGCCGCGGATTTGCGAAGCTATGCGTGCGATTTTATGTGAAAATCAACTGCGGTGCGCATAAATTAAAAATCAAGCTGCAAAAACCGAAAAACACACACACACACACAAACACGCATAGAATTCCTTTGTGTGCATCATTTGTAATTAATTTGCATCATTAGCTCTTTGCATGTCATTTGCATTATTCCACACGCTATACAGAGACATACTTATATAGAAAGAGTGGCCACAATTTACGCATTTTGCGGCTTTGCCAGTCAAATTCAATTATATTATTTTATTTGCACGCAAAGCAATTTTCGAGCGATTATTAATTTGAATGGGTTTTACGCACTTGTATTTGTTTTCTCGCTCAAACAATATTAATGAAATCAATTAGGATGTATTTGTTATTGCAATTAACCAGGACCAAAAAAAGATTGTTTAATAACTGACACTAGGCCCTTGGACATATTTAATTATTTGAATACTGGCACATATTGTTCACATTATGTGAATATTAAATAAACGATTAAAAATAATGACATTTTTCACGAAAATTAATTTGTGTACTGAATTTATGAATTAAGCGAAATTTTTATTGTTGCGGTGAATTTAATCCGATTAATAAATTTCATATCAATTATTTTTTATTGAATATATAACTTGTAAAAAGTAGAAACTCGCATTAAATAAATGTATTTGCTTTAATGATATCTACATTTAATTGTAGCCTTTACTAGCATACTCGAATAACAATTTTGGCTAAATAAATAGCATGAATTAGCACTCCAATTTACATCTTTGTTGGCCAACATTTTTTGCCCACTCTTTTTTTTGCCAACTGTTTATTGATATTTTATGCGCCATTTTGAGCTGCAAAATTGCACTAATTGCTATTTTAGGCACGTCCACTGAACACTCGACATTTGCATAACATGAATGGCCAATTTGATTGTTGCCAGACATCCGAACAGATTCCAATTTTCGTATGGCTAAGCAAAAAAGATGAGAGCCAAATATGATACTCCAAAAATGGGTTATTTTGTGCACATGTTGAGGCCCATATTCAGCTTTAATTAAAGATATCTCTCTTTAAACATATTACTATTGCAATGAAAATATATTTTTACTTTCCCTGAAATAATATATTAATTATAATTTCAATTTTATATATTGTATCTCATAAGTATAGTCATAATTTATTTATTGAGTTATGAAAAATAATAAAAAAGAAAATAATAAATTATCTTATTCATACGATTTTGTTTCAATTAGATAACTGAGTTTTAAAAAGTAATTTACAATGTTTTTAGCTGTGCATGTTTGTTTGCATACTTATATACCTTTTAGCCTCTTATATTCCAAAAGTGTATCTGCTAGCTGTCCAGCAGATTGCAAATGTTTTGGTTGCACTGCTGTACAAAATTTAATTGAAAGTTCTAAGGCTGAAAATTCTTTGAAAAATGTCAATTTGCAACCTACACAACATATAAACTGATTTTTAATGCTCGTGTTGTTGTTGTTGTTGGTGTTGTTTGTCATCTGAGCTAAAGTGCATTTTGTTGTCAAGTGTTGCATGAATTTTTTAAAAGCGCATAAATTTTACAAGTATTATGGATAAATTTGTATTCGTTGAGTATCAAGTTTATTACGGACCTGAATCACTCGAGCTGTCGGTGTGTCTAACACGTGGAGTGGGTGGGTGGTGGGCGTGGTAAATCCTAAAATGACAGCCAGCTAAAAGTTTGTTGCAAATTTTTCAATCAGCGGCAGAGAATCTCAAGTCGATCTGGCTGGGTGGATGTCAACAAATCGTTGGTTTTGCGTTGTGACAAGAACAGTCATGGCAACAACAACAGCAACGATAACGACAACAACAACAAGAACAACAACGACAACAACATGAACACAAAACAACAACAGAAATAGCAGATTGGAGTTCACACGCCAGCAAAGTGAGTCAAACCAAAGCCAAAGTTCAAACACAATTTCTTTAATGTGCACAAGCATGTGCACTACACATACCTCAGAGTGTGAGTGTGTGGTTGTGTGTGTGTGTGTGTGTGTGTGTGAGTGTGTTGTTGTGTATGTTTTTCATTGTGTGCGTGCCTTATGCGTTGCTCAGTCAGCTGCCTGGCACCTTTGAAATTGAATGGGCGCCGCCTCACATGCCGTAAAAGAAGATAAATGACACAAGTGAGCCATATCAGCAGCCACAGTCGGAACAGCCAGCTGCTTGCAACGCACAGAGAAAGAGATTGAGAGAGAGAGAGAGAGAAAGAGTGGAAGAGAGGGGATGGTAAAGAAGTGTGGCAGAAAGGGAACCAGCAGTAGACAGACAGGGTGTCTGGCATCTTGAGGCCTGCAGTTGTCAGCCGGCACAGTTGCATGCAATCGTTCACCGACTCCTTCTCCCGCCGCTCCCTCGCTGTCTCGGTCAACTTTGCATTTGATTAAAAGCGGATATAGCCCCTGTGACGAATCGCACACTCAACTGGAAGCAACTGTGTGCAACTTTGAGGCATTCAACTGCATTTCACCTTTAAATTTAGGCCTCACAGTTGCCACGTACACAAAGAAATGTAGTTTAATGCTCAGCCAAAAAGTGCCAAAAAAAAAAAAGAAAACAAATTTATATATATACACAGAGTGAGCTCGTTATATGAAATGAATAAATAAAATTTAAATGCGAAAAAAAGAACGAGCAGCGCTTTCGAAAATGGGGAACAACAAGAAGGCTAACTGCTTTTTAAATACCCTAAAAAGTTACAATTCTAATTGAAAATGTTTATCGAATATTAATTTTAAATATTTTAAATTACAAAAAATTGTTCAAAAGTTTTCATTATTCACCCGCTCAAGTTTTTATGCATTTAAAAAAAATGTCATTAAATATTTCTGATCCAATAAAAAATTACATTTTAATTCTATCAACAGGCAATTCTTTTATCCAATCTGCTTCTTTTAGTTAGAAGTAAGTTTCATTCCTGAAGATGTAAGTATTTCGCCTAACATCACCTTCAAAGTATCCGCTACACAACAAAAAACTATGATAAAAATGTGTTAGACCATTGTTGTCAGTTTTTGTCCGTCAGGCATTTATGTGACCCAGAAGTGTATCAGAATATTACAGTGTGTTGGGCCTTGAGCAGAGTGCTGTTAGTTCGTTTTAGGTTTCAGGTCGGCTAAGGTCCTGTCTAGGAGCTTGGGCTGCTGTCCTTGCTCGTATCATCACACAGAAAGTAAACACGCGATGCAATGCGATGCGATTCTCTCGGTCCGACAGTGGGCATGAAAATTTATTACATTTGTCGTCGAGTTTGTGGTGCGACGCGACCGTCGCTCTCAAGTGCGAATCCATTGCGCATTAAATTTGTGGGCGCTTGTGGCAAACGCCGTGCAACGCCGGGCAATCCTCTGGCATCTCCAGCCATCCAACATAAAACTGACAAAAGTTGCGCCAAGGCAAAAGTTGCTGGGCGCCATTGCAACAATGTCCAATATTCAACATATAAAAATTATATGTACCAAAAAACTGCGAAAAATAGCGAAAAAAAAAAAATAATGGTGAAAGAAACCACCGAAATAAATGCCAACGCATGGCTGAAGTGCGTTCATATATGCTTCTCATATATCGTATCGCATATGGTATATATGGTATGTAGGTGGGCAAATGGAAATATATAGTTTTTAATATGCATAAATTGCACTTATTTTATTTCGTTTCATTCTGAGGCAGCGCTTAAGCAACGCACAGCAGTTAACCTCAATTGTGATTACAGTGTGACGACAGCTAAATTCACTACTTAAGGCCGAAGGACATCAACTGACAATATGAAATTTATAGTTTCTCAACATTTTCAGAACGACCTGTTAACTAAAGTGAAAGCATTTGAGTTTAAAGCGAAATCTTAATAGTTGCGTGATAAATGACTTTCGTTAAGTGATGTGCAAGAAAAATGAAAATGTATATGATTAATAAATTTATTATTATTATAATTGGGGGAAAAAGCTAGCACTGCGACCTATAAGGTCAACTGTGCCCCCTTACTCTTCCATCAATCCTGCACGAATGCCAGGATCTTTGTTGGGTTGAGGGTTTCTCTGTCTTTGGGGATGCTGCATCTTTTCCTAATTAAGGCGACGCATTCTGCTAGGATGTGCGTTGAGGATTCCTTCTCATTTCCACATAACCTGCATGCATCGCTACTATAAATACATAATTTGCTTAGGTGACTTCTCAGTCTACAATGTCCTGTCAATAGACTGGTGAGTATTCTGAGTCTATTCTTTAATAAATTTAAACAATTAATAATTTCTGGTGATACCTTTGTTATAATGAAGAACCAAAAATCACTCGATAGCTTTTGCGCTCCACGACACAGCACAACAGTATTTAATGCAACAAGAGCTGCTCGAAGGATTTTAAAAGTATTCAAAGAGTAGCGATTACCTCGCACTGTGACCATGAGCATAATGCGAGTGCAATGCGAGGCGAATATATATATATATATATATATATATATATATATTCACATATATATCTTCATGAGTTTACAGCAGTTAGTGAAATGAAAAAGCAAAGCTGGCAAAAGTAAAGAAGTAAAGCTGCTTGTGCCCCGAAGTCATAGTCATATTCAGAGTCAGAGTCTGACACAGAGCCAGTGTCAGAATCAACATCAGCATCAACGTCAGAGTCGAGAGTCCGAATACCAATGCAAACGCGGCTCTTTTGCTGAGTTACTCCCCTCCCTGTGGACTTGTCTCTCCTTCTGACACTTCGCTTGATAGCCTTATGTGAAAGTACTCACATTTTTCAATGCAACTACCAACTTGTATGTGTGTGTGTATGACAGTTACTCCCGCGAACCGTTGACAGTTGTCAATGTTATTAGCGACATGTGGCATGGAGCAAAGCAAACTTAAATCGTCTTGTTGAGAGATGACACTGGCACCAAAGTGCAAATAAGATATTCCGCTTAAAAATAAAACAAAATTTGATCAGCAATTATATTTATATTTAGTAGAATAAAATGGGTAAATTTCATAAAACGCAAAAGTTAAGCAAGTAAATTAAATCTATTTACTTGCCAAAATGATAAACTCAAATAAAAACTTTGAAAAGCTTAATTTGATTCACTTGAATTTTTGCTGATTAAACACAGATTGTTTCCTCTTTAAGTACAAAAAGTTTTTATTTATATTATTAATAAAAAAGTCAAAAAAATTAAAACTTTACTCGCTTAAACCTCTATTTTACCCAAAGTGCAGTGACGCAACTTGGTGTTATATCCATCCCAATAACAAATTGTTAAAATTATTTGCCGAATTTCTGCTCTCTAATTGAGCTGTGTAAAGTTAACTGTGTGTTCAAGAAACAGATTCGATTCGATTCGCCCAAAACCAAACAACATTTTCATTAACTGACGACCGCATCCATTGACCAGACGTGAAACAGCTTCATTCACTATTTGTACAGTCAGTCTTGGTCGTAAGCCAAAGGGATATGAGGATGAGCTATACGAGAGTAAGCCAAGAGCTAACTGCATACAGTTCGTGTTTGCTGATTGTGTAACAAATATTGACAAGGCCGAGCTGAACTAGCCTAAAAACCGGACTTGGACTTGGAAATGGGCTGGTGGCCAGTCGGACTGACTGTCCTTCCGCAGGGACATTTTGTGCCATATCACGTTCCATGTTGACGCACCAGCACAAAAGCTGAAATTATATTTAAAAGTTTGCAATTTTCTTTCTCTTTCTCTCTCTCTCTTTTATTTTTTTTTTGTGCTCACTCTCTATGCCCTTTCTTTGGTTTTCCCATTCGCTGGCTTGTATGTATGGGTATGGCACGTTATTTACTTTTGTGGTCATTGTGCGATGTTCGGGGGCCTCCAAAATCCCCAAAGTTATAATTCTTAAAGTTTTTATCTGTCGCCCACACACACACACACACACACTCAATCCGCAGAGGGTTCAAGTGGGCGTATACGTAATATTTAAGTTGTACATGTACATACATACACATATATTAATACAGATTTAAAAGCAGCGTCGTTGCTCGCATAATTTAGCATATTTATGATTTATGAATGCCCAGACATGTCATAAAATCAACAACAACGAAATCATTAACTTTGTAGCTGTCTATTTTCATTTAGAACTCGCTTAATATTCATTTCATTTCGCAAACGAAGCGCTAATGAAAATCTTAATGCGCCACAGTCAATAACAAATGGAAAAACCCATTGGGGTGTTGCCAACGAAAATTCCGATGACTTTTGGGTATTTTCAATTTTAATTAAGTAACTGACTGACGGACTTAGGGACTGTCTGACTCTGCCTGAATCTTTGGGCCTACTACTTACTCAGTCTGCTGTTAGGCGATTTATGTGGCAACAACAAAACGCCAATTTGTTAACCTAATGATGCCATTTTTCGGAGCAAATTACCCACCTGACCATGGCCAGCGGTCATCTAACAAGCAAATAAACAAACAAACTTCCAACACACACACACACACACACACACGCAACAACACACATAATGGCACAGACACAGTTTCCCAGGCATGTGTGTTTGTTTATTTTATGTTCGTTCCGACTTGATTTAGTGATGTGTGTCACCACCCACTGGAACTAGTTCTTTTTATTGAATCACTAACGGAACTTAATTGCTTATGGGTCAAATTTGTTGTGGAAACAAACTAAGAGAAATATTTTATCAATTCACAAAATTTTGCTCAATAACCTAAAAAATTTGGAGTTATTATGCAATTGCTACAAAAAAACAATTGAATTTCCACATGATCGAGTCAACGACAGCCAATTCAAATTCAATAATTTCAATCAATGTTTACATTGTGATTGCTAGTTGAATAAATTGATAGAGTATTTGCATTTTAATAAGAAAATTGAAGCAAAGCTTCCCCTGAATTAAATCGGATCTATGAAAATCTACCAATTCAGTTGGTTGCCCTAATGGAACCATAATCGTGTTCAGCACTCGCATTACGTATACGTGTAGTGGGTCAACAAGTTGTGCCAAGTCAGCAAAAATGTGGTTTTGCTTACACAAATACTTACCTGTCATAAAAGCAAAGTACTTCAATACTTAGCTACAACTTATGCTTTGACATGGCTAACACAGGATGGTAATAAAAGAGGGAGAGTGAGTGAGAGGGGAGAATAAAGTAGAACACACATTTGGAGTAAAACTGCGACATTCTGCCTTGTGGTGTATTTGGCTTTGCTGAACAAATTTCATTTTAATTAGCGCTACGTTGCACTATGCAAGCAATTCGAAAATCAACGCAACTGTTGCCAGCAACAAGAACGTTCCAGGGCATTTGAGAAGCCAAAATGGCAGCGTAACGTGAAATAGAGACAGAGAGAAAAAGAGAGAGAGTAGAGGATATGGATTTAATAACAATTAAACGGTGTGAGGTATGCAGGCAAATGGACAGCGTATAGATGGGAGGGGAAACACTTGTCTCGCAGCTAACCAAGCGGAACACAGACAACATTCAAGCGCCACCCAACAATCAACCCGACTCAGCCAAACAACCCGACAACCGACAGCCAACAACCGACACTCGACAATGGAGACCAGAGTAATCACCGTTCCCAATTGGCTGTCGCTGTTTCTGCTGCTGCTGCTGCTGCTGCTGTTGCTGTTGCTGAGGCTGTAACTGCAACTGTTGTCTGCGTTTCCCAATTTCCCAGCAACATTGCCAATGCACATGATGTGTTTAATACTTAAATTCTTGCTAATTCCATTAGTCGTCTGCCTGACTGCATTCCACTCTCTCTCTCTCTCTCTCTCTCTCTCCATTCCTCTCTCTCCCTCTTTTGCTCTATTAGTGTATTGCTTGTTATTTGTGGCCAAAGTATTGCAATGCCGCCAGCAACACCAACAACAACAACAGCAACTGTCGTTGAAATCCAAACCAGTCACTAACTAAAACGCGCTGGCAAACAAACGTGCCCAAATTAATATTATAGTTTGACGCTATTTTGGCACGAACCAACTTTATCCCACTACCAATGACACTGTCCCAGTCCACCGCCAGTTCTAAACAGGACCTACAAATTGGCACATTGTTTGCCCTTTCAGTTACTAGTAGTTTTTTGGCAAACAGGGGTTGTTGCTGCTAAACAAACGGAGACCATGTTGCCAAGGGCAAAATAAATGTAGCTTAATCGCCAAACAAAATTAGCCAAACATTATGTCAACAGATAAGTTAAAACAATTATGTTAACTTGGCTAATGGGCGACTGTTTAGATACACAACCAAATAACAAATTTATCGTTGATTTTGCATTTGATTTTGTAGCGAACAATAATCAAGCCATCGCTTAAAGATCTATTAAGGAAACCTTTTAAAAATTGTTGCCTTAAGTAATTAGAATTATTTTAATTTAATTTAAAATGTTTCTAGTTGCCTTCAAAAATTTGTGGCAACACATTTTCTTTATGCATTTGCAAGCCGCTTGTCAAACAAATGTCTGCAGTATAAGCGCATTAAATTTTGCTAAGTAAATGTAGCGTTGGTGGCAGAGATGGGTGCGGTGCTTCATTCAGTTAGCACGCCGTCGCGTCGTAGTTGCCACTTTTCTATTTATTTGGCCATTAACGCTCATTTGTGGTTATCAGGTAAATTGGATAAAAGCCAACGTAGCATGAAGCCTGCCACAAAACAGCACAAACCAAAGTGGAAGACAGCAGACAGGACCTCTGGCTGCCGCATGTCCTTGCTGCCGCCCGCTGCGGCTGCTGCGGGCTGCTGCGCGGCTGCTGCGGGCTGTTGCGGCTGCTGTCGGCTGCTTATCTTCAAGTGTTTGTTGCAACAACCAAACCAAAAATGAACGCTTCGCATTCCACTTTCAGCTTAGACGCGAACATTTTTTGGCCGTATTCATTTTGTGGCGCTTTAACGGCAACAGTCATTAACTTTTTATGCTTCGCTTTCCTCATACTCTGCTTCGCCCTCTCTTTCTTACTCTCACCCTCACCCCTCCGTCTCTCTATATTTCTATATCCCTCACACTACAATCACATTCAAATCGAATTCAAATATTTGCGGCTTATACCAACCAACATTTATTTAAGCCACAATTTGTTTAGACCAATAAATAAAATGACGACGATGCCGTCATAAAATTTAATTTCCACACACAAACAAACTCAAACACACACACACACGCACACGCATATATGTATATACATATATACATATAAAACACATATTTTTTCTTTATGTGCAGTTCCGGAAAAAATCTAAATGAATAAAAAACCAAATTTAAATGCACCATATTGCAAGCTCAAATGAAATTTTGTGGTTTGTTGCAAAACAAGGCCAACAAGAAGAACAACAAAATGCAAATATACATAACAACAATTTATTGGACGCAAGCGATACCCTGTAATTCAAAAAGGGTGCTTAGCAATTATAGATTATTTCTATTTTCTTCTTGTTCTCATTTTTTACGTCTGCCCAAAAGTATGCTACACTTTTTGTTGGGAATAAATGTGAAGTTGCCATAGATTTCGAATTTTAATGAGTAATGCAGAACATAATTGTAAAATGCAGCTATAACTCATACTTTTGAACAGTCATTAATATCTCATCTCATAAATATATTTTTGTTTCTCGATTGTCTTTAAGTTAGCTTTGCAAGTTATTTTCCAAATAAGTTCTTAAGACAACATTGTCTGATTTAAAATTCCAAATGTCATGCTACGAAATAAGTCGCACAACTTGAAAGTGTTTTTTTATTGTTCTAAATTTCAATTTCGTTATTTATTTGTTCTTTTTTATATTACATACTTAACATCTGTCATTAATATGCCCAGTTTATACATCCAAAACAGGATATTATGAAAGGCAACGCTTGCAACACAATAGGACAAAGCGCGCACATCGAAACAACACACATACATATACACACATAAAATACAGATATATATATGGGGGTATGGACACACACTGCATGCGGTCGCTCAATATGAAAATACTTGGGCATGGGTATAAAGTCCAGTGGGTTTGACACAATTCAGGTTCGCAGCGATATTTGGCGAAAAAAAAGCAAACAAGAGAGCGATGGCAGTAGCCAGGGGGGGAGGGAACAGGGGTTTGCGGTACCACTGTGTCGCCTTGGTCTGCGGTTGGCTTGCGCTAAATTAAATTTCGTTACGTTGCGATCCCAAAAGTCCAACACACGTTTCATAATACACAAAGTGTCGCCACAATTTCGTGTGTGTGCGTGTGTGTATGTGTGTGTGTGTATGTTTATTTCGCACAACTGTTGAATTTGTCTATTTTTGTATATCTCAAATCCACATCACCATTCAAATATATTCCCAAGCCGGAGTCCGAGCTGAATGACAACTTTTTCGTTTGCTCAATTTTGTATTCAGATAAAATGCGGAACACAGCCATTTTGACATTCAATAATCCCACACGCATGCCTAAAAAATAGATATTTTGATGAAATGCTTAACAAATATTTATATTCGATTTTCATGTGAAAACTTACCCAAACAAATGCGTGGTCCATCACCAAAGGCCAATAAGCAGCCCCGCTTGGTAAACTCACTTGCCGCATCATTATCAAAGCGTTCCGGCTTAAATTCCTCGGCCTGTGGAAAGTAGGCCTCATCGTGATGCAAGTTGTACGTGGGAATGGCCACTGTTATGCCCGGCTCCACATTTAATATCTTATCATCGCCCAAATCAATTGTTGTGGGCCTTGTACAGATTCTGATAAAGAAGCCAATGGCACTTGTCAAACGAATCGATTCTAAAAGTAAAGCAAATTAATTGTGTTTAATACATATATATTGATAAAGATGCGTCTGTTGATATATTGAAAGTCCAATAGTATATTATATAATACTAAAATAATATTAAATTTCCAGTTTCAGTCGGTCAATGAATCATGATTCTGTCATAAGTAACTTATATAGTCGTGACACGAACACATCTCAGCATCGAGATCCCAAATCTCAAACGCAATCTAAAAAAAAAACCATAAATAATTACGCCGTAAGACCTACCATTCACGCACTGATCGAGATAAGGCAGAGCATTCAGTTGTTCGTAGTTGATATTCTTATCGCCAGCCAGGGCATCCAAGATTTCAGTTCGTAATTTTTCCTGCTGCTCTTGATACTCGCCCAGCTATCAAATCAAAACAAAACAAGAGAAAACAACATTGCGAATAAAGTAATATTGTAAAATACTCAATCGCTTACCGTATACAACATGTGATAGAGCACAGCAGCTGACGTTTCGAAGCCATCCATGAAAACTGTCAGAGCATGACCCACCATATCATCATAGCTGGCTCCCTTCTCCTGCAGCTGCAGCAGATGCGATAAGTAATCGCTGCGTTCTGCACCACAGCCACTCTGCCTCATCTTGGCTGCATCCCGGGTGAGTTTCAGATAGAACTCATTCGATTCCTGGGTAAAGAAACGCATGCGAAACAATCGCCTCACAATCGGAGCAATCGGGGTCCGATTGAAGCGGGTCATACCCCAAAAGGCGTTGGTGATCCAATCGCTGGAAAAGCGCTGAAATTGGCAGACTTCATCAATGCCGCCACTGAGGGAGCCAGCATCAATGCCCCAAATAAAATCACCCATGGCCTGGGCAGTATACCGATAACTTAGCTAAAAAGACGAAAATGCAAAAGAAGATTTAAATTCGGAATGAAAATAAAATATATAGTTGATATATATAAATATATAGTAGATGTAACTATTCCGACTCACTCACATCTCTTGTCTCGATAATATTAGTCGATCGCTCCTCGATCGATCTCTTCATATAGTCCATTAACTTATGTCCAGTTTGCTCCCAGATGGTGTATGCCTGTTTGAGCTTATTGGCTGTGAGTCCTGCGCCGCCGTCTGTGCGTCGCTTCTTCCACACATCCCCCACACTGAAGAATGGATTACGTGCCGCATATTTATCGTAGTCCTGGGAGTGGGTAACATAACTGCTCGTCACAGTGTCCCTATAATCGCTGAAGTTCGTCACGAGCACCTCATGGGCCAGCTGCGGATCGAGCACCAAAATCTGTGGCGCCCGTGTCAGAAATGTGCCAACAGCGCGATGCTTGCCCTTGTATTTACTAAAAGAATAAAATTATATATGAATATACAATAAATACGTAAAAATAGATAAATATGTATGTATATAGAGATAAATACTCACTTGTAAATACTTCCTAAATCAGCAATGAAACTGCTGCCGCCACCAAACAAACCTGGGTAGCTGCCCAGCAGTGTTAGAGGCTTCGCCGTGACCAATCCTCGCTTGCTCCAGTAGTTGTGGTACCAGGTGAGGTAGAAGTAGATAGCAGCAAAGGCCACATGCGCAAATCCCACCAGCAGGGCAATCAGTGTCCACATGATGAATGCACAATTTTAGAACATATGAATCTGGCACTCAATAGCAAACTGTTCGCTCAGCTGTACGTTTGATAATGTCTAAAAGTTTTCCTCTCATTATCACCATGTGTCAGTCATGCGACTGATCTGATTGTGGTGTTACATATGTGTTATTTATGGACAATTGTTTACACTTTAAAGCACAAATATAATAATGTACTATTAGTTCCGTGTCCGTCTGTATGAACTCATCTTTTTTCGACGCCCTTTAATATTTTCGAAAGCCCTTATCTTCCGCTACACTTACCAAACATGGAAGGAAGATTACTAGGCACTACTACTCTACATCATTTTCATTTCATTACAAAATCACTCACTACTACCCTTCCAAACTGTCCAGTAGCCCATTTCTCACGGAATATAAGATCTACAGTAAACAAACTTATAAGAAAGGTTACTAGAAAACTCTTCCATCAACATTTTTCGGCTACACCCCAACTTCCCAAATGCCCATTTCTATTGCAATTTGAAAGGCAATGGTCGGTATTTTGTGGCTACACCCAATCTGTCGTTTGCATATTCTGAGAGAAAGACATATTTTAATTCCACATGCAACAACTTCAAAATGTATTTCACCTTACAGAAATTTCACAAAACATATATACCCGCTCTACATAGAGTACAATTTTTGTGTGAGAAATAGCAAGCGAATAGTTGAGTAAATCATTAACAAATTATTTGCAATCGCTGTTGAGTCTCGACACATGCGATAAGTAAATTACGTATAGTAAGTGAATTCTATTGTACGAAACGGCGATACTCTAAATTGATATCACCTTGAAGTACAACACCAAAACCGGAATCGCCAGCCGGCTCTAACTTGTCCTTGCCCCTCACAACTTGGTAGTTGCTGATAATGTGCAACAGGGCCGATTTGATTGTCAACTGGGCCAAACGCATGCCTGCCAAATAGAAATATATTTATATATATAGATATATAGTTCGACATTGGTGCTCACCCATGCAGATGCGCGGTCCATCGCTGAAGGGCAGCAGAATACCCTGCCTGATGAGCTCGTGGTGGGCACCATTATCGAAACGCTCCGGCTTGAATATCGACGGATTGGGAAAGTATTTCGGATCATGATGGAACTGATAGTTTGGTATCATGATGGTCATGCCCACCTCAACAGCCAGTCGCTTATGTTCATTCAATTGTATATTTGTGGGATGCGTGCAAACTTTCGTATATTGCGGTATCAAACTGCTCAGCCGCAAGGATTCTAAGGAAAACAATTACAATTTAGTTGCTAGTTGTAAGATTTGAATTACAAGAGCTGTGAATTCTTATAGATAGATTTATATACCAACCATAAACAACCTGATCCAAGTAGGGCAAATCACACAGTTCATCAAAATTTAAATCTTTATCCTTATCGGAATTGTTCAAAATTTCCATGCGCAACTTTTGCTGAGCCTCCGGTTGCTCTGATAGCTAAACAGTTATTATTATATATTGGGTATTTTAACTGTATAAAATTAATCAATCCGTTCACTTACATAATAGAGGGCATGCATGAGAGCTGATCCCGTGGTATCATAGCCATCTAGCATAACGGTCAGAGCATGCCCCACCAGATCATCATGGGTGGCATTTTTCTCGCTGCGCAGCTTCAACAGATGCGATAGGTAATCTGTGCGCTGGATCTCATTGTCAGCCTTGAGACGCAGTGCGATGGCCTCCTTGGTCAGATTGGAGAAGAAGTCATCTGTGTCCTTAGGATAGAAGCGCATGCGCAACAGCAGACGAATGATGGGCGCAACTATCGATGCCATAAATATGGATATCATATAGAATGTGCTACTCGTATATTTGGTGGCCATTTGCTGCATCTTATTTGGCTGCCCCATGTTGGGGTCCAATGTGTCAGCATCAATGCCCCAAATGAAATCGCACATTACATTGGCGGTGTAACGGAAGCAGAGCTGAAAGAGCAGAGGAAATGCCAGTTGTAAGAAATGGGGAAATATTTAAGTGTAATTTTAATATATACATATATATATATATATATATCTTCCCTCTCTCGACTTACATCTCTTGTCTCCAGCACATTGCCCTGCTTGGCGAGAAGCTGCGTCATATAATCGGTTAGCTTCTTGCCACTCTGTTGCCAAATGGCAAAGCCCTGCTTGAGGCGACTCGCAGATAATCCCCCCTGAGCCTCGGTGCGCAGACGACGCCAATTGTCGCCCGCTGCCCAAAACGGATTGCTCTGGACATATTTGTCCCATTTGGCGTGCTGCACATAGGAACTGGTCAATGAATCTCTGTAGCAACGGAAATCATCCACCAGCACTTCGTGAGCCAATTGTGGATCCAAAACAAGGATTTGCGGTTGCCGTGTCACAAAAACGCCCACAGCACGATGCTTATCTTTGTATTTGCTGTAGAGCAGTAATCAAATAAAATAAATTTAATTACGTGTAAAGCTGATGTTGAAAATGTTGTCTGTAGATAACATATTTTGTAAACAGGAGAGAATATTGCAGTCGGGCGTAACCGACTGCCAAATACTCTGATACCGATTCTTTGAGAGGAGCATAAGTTATCAACACCTAAAGGAACCAAATTTGATAACGCCAACTAAAAAATGGCTGCCGATATAGCAGTTTCCGATTTAAAGCAGCGGTGAGGTGAGCGTGCCACTTGCCACGGTATCGCCAACAATCTGCCAGCCAAATTTAGTGACTGTAGCTTCAAAATTATTAGCGATGTGTGACTTTATCTATTTGCGATTGTTGACTTTATCGATTTCCTAGCCTGCTAATGGACGTACCACACCAAATTTGTATATGTTCCAAATGTCAATTCGGAGTACCTTCGGTATCAGAGCACAAAATGTCCATTAGCAGATAGTTTCATACTTGTAGACCCGCTGCACATCCATGACGAGATTGCTCTTGCGTGTCAACAGACCCGGATAGGTGCCCAGCAGAGTCAAGGGCTGGGCTGTGATCAGGCCACGGCGACGCCAGTACCTGTGATGCCAGGTGAGATACACATAGAGCGGCAGCAGCAGAATGTGCAGAACGACAAGGATGACGGTGACCAAGAGATACATGTTGCCGCGCTTTATATTGCGGCAGCCCCAGCCTCCGGTTTTCAACTGATCTGAAGGTGATCGCAATTTCAATTGGAAATCGCGTTTTATTGGCAACATGTTCGATCGATTTGCTCTCGATCCGGAAAACAATGATTGTATTATCAGAGCTATTGATGTGTATATGTGTAACACATTGACAACTTAATCTTAATGGAATCTTGAGACTGAAATCAATATATGTACATAAACCATAAAGCCAGCTATTCTTTCTTAATCTGAATCACACTTCTAGCAAATGTATAAACCAATAATTAAACGTTTTCCAAGTCTGTCCGGAGCTGAGCTCATTTTTCCGATTTTCTTTAGGTGATCAGCAGCTGCCTACGCCCATGTCTTAAGGGTCTAATCAGTTGTGTGATTTTTCAATACACTTACAACTTGAGCGTTGTCATTATACTACAACCGTCTGATAACTGAGCTCCATCTCGATAAGATTGAACAACATAATGATGTTAAGTTGGCAGCAGATAAACAACATATTATTATTATTATTATTATAGCGATAAACAGACAGCAGATAGCAGCAATTATATTATATTAAATGGGTCTAGGTCTGGGGGATAGTCAATTAAACACGTCTGTGTAAACCAAAGTTGCTTTCATAGTTTTGTTGCTTTTGTGGTGTGTCTTATCGACGTGCTCAGTTCAGCTTTAATTCACTGTGGTTGAGTGTGGCAACGGTGGTTGCCTTATCAGTTGACTAATTTATAACCATATGACCGATAAAAATTTTAATGGTAGCTGCTGCGAGCTTCATAAACAAAATGCCATTGTTATTTTTACTTTTAATAATATTAATATCTACGCATGTGTGTGTGTGTATGTGTGGATAAACAAAAATCGAATTACAGCTTGAAATATGAGTGATCTATAAACAGAACTGCAGAAAGTAATCAATTACATATTACGATATCAGCAAATCCACTGTAATAAGTTCAACAAATGGTTATTAAAGTTACTTAAGTTATCACTTGAATTACAATTACTTCAACAACTGCTTTTGTAATTATTTATTTAGTAATTAGTTTACCTGAAACGTAATCTCAACTTGGAAAAGAAAATTAAAGGGAAAAATGTATATTGAAGAAATATTTGTATGGTAAATAAAAAGTATTATGAGAAATAACAGAGATTTCATTTTAAACAATTATTACTATTAGACACATTTTTGAATAGTACTTAATGTAAATATGATAAAAAAAAAAGAATTACAGTTCTGTTTACAAGTGGCTAGCAATCATTTTATGTGGCTAGATAAAATACAAAGTGACTTGAAAGTGAATCTCAATTTGTTGCTGGCATTGGGTTTTATATGGGGATTTTTGGGGATTATAAACAATAACAATAATTTGAAAACAATGCAGAGCATAACAATCAATATTCATCCGTATATATATTTATATAAATCTATCCACTATCTGTGCTCCTCGTATTTGCAGATCACGGGAAACATCTTATCGCCGCCCAAATATTTCACCAGCCAGCGATTCTTCACGACGGCTAATTTTAAGGTTTCGCATTTGAATTGGGCATTCAGGTTGGTGTGCAGTGCTCGGCCCATGCCCTCGATGACAAGCAGATCAGTCTCATTGGCAGCGATAGCATCGCACAGCTCGCGCGGCAATGTGCGCATATCCAGACACGGACCACTCTGTCCATTCGCATAGACGACCAGCCGCTGGCTGTGGCGCCAGGCGTTCGCCAAAATGCTGCACTCGCAGGCGCAATCGTCGAGCAGCGAACTCAACTCCATGCTGGTCACATCGTTGATCGAGGGTTCGCTATTCGCACAGAGCAGCACCTTTGTGCCGCGCTTCAACAGCTCCCGCACAAAGGGCAGTATGCCAAGGACAACATCCACACCACTGTTGTCCACAAAGACCACAGCGCATTTGTGTGCCTGTCGTTCGGGACTACTCCGCATGCGTTGCAGCCACGCATCCAGATTATCCAGCAGCCATGGACGCTGCTCGATTCGCTCCAGCGCCGAATGCAGCCCAAAATTGCTATCCTGTTCGAGTATGGTGGCCACTGCCTGCGCACCCCAATCGAACATGTTGCCAGCAAGCACACCTCGCACCAGCTCCGTCCAGCGTGCATCCCCTTCTACAATGGCATCGATCTCCTGCAGCCGCTGCTTGAGTCTGTCCTTGGCTGAAGCATTCTCCAGCTGCTTCTGACGCCGCCATGGATCCGAGAAGCCAAAGCGACGCAACAGTGTCTCGTTCAGCTTGAGCAGCTCACTGGTGCCCAGCACAACTTTGCCCCGATTGTTGGCAATGTTATCCTGATAATCTTGCAACTGCTGCAAGTAGGCAGCTTGAAATTGTGCTGCACGCTGTGCGGCATCACCAGCATCATCAGCACCCAATTGACTGCTGCTGCTGGCCGCAGCTTGCTTGGCATATTTGGTGACAAGTTCGCGAAAGCAGGGAAACCAATAATCGGCCGCCTTTGCATCTGTATTGAGATCCAGCGTGTCCGGCTGATAATTGGACTCATCTGCGAGCAGCGAACAGCTGTGCATTTTTCTTCTTCGAGTGTATGTCGACAGCAGCGACAGCGACCAACACTTTTTTGCCAGTGTACGTTTCAAAATGTTGACGGCCGTTTTTATGGTTGCTGCTTGCAAGTGCGCACTAATATTATTATGAATATCTCGTTGTCTGTTTCTTTTTTCCTTTTTTTTTTATCAAAACCGCACATTGGACAGCACTGGCTGTGTAACAACAAACGCATTTTGCGGCAAACAGCTGATAGTTGCGTTCACACGTGAATGCCTGCCAACACAACTGATACTAATAATTTATTTAAATTTACGTGTTCTACCTGCCAAATGTATATTTAAACGTTACTATTTTTTCACTATTTTTATAAAAACAGTTGAACTCTTATTATTTTCATATAAACTTACTTAAGTTTTCATAGAAATGTATGTCGCATACATTTCAGCTTCTGTCTGTAACATGCGCGAGCGCAGCCAACGTCACGGCTTGGCATTGACAGGCCGTCTCTTTCCTGTTGAATTTTTTGACAAATCAACAACTTAAAAATGGTACGAATGCCCAAAAATCGTTAATTATAAATGCAATCGGTGTTTTTTGTGCGCTAAAATTGCGCTTAAGCGCACTAGCAAAGTACACTCTATTAAATGCTAATGTAATTTTGTGTAAAAAGTGAATTTAAGATGCGGAATGAAACGGCGCTACAATTGTGTTGTTTACTAAACGCTGCTTTAATTTCTCTTTCTGTGTAGGCCAAGCGCACCAAGAAGGTTGGAATCGTTGGTAAATATGGCACCCGTTATGGTGCCTCGCTGCGTAAGATGGTCAAGAAGATGGAAATCACGCAGCACAGCAAATATACTTGCTCATTCTGCGGCAAGGTAAGCAAATGAAGCAGCAGCAAATATTTCACTTTTCAATTTTACTAATTGTCTGTTTTGTCTTCCAGGATTCCATGAAGCGCTCTGTGGTTGGAATCTGGTCGTGCAAACGCTGCAAGCGAACCGTTGCCGGCGGTGCCTGGGTTTATTCCACGACAGCTGCCGCCTCTGTGCGCTCAGCCGTGCGTCGTCTGCGCGAGACGAAGGAACAGTAAACAGTAAAGAGAACAGTTAGTCCTCTGTTCCGTTACGTTTTAAAGTTCCCTTAGTTTTTGTACAAATAGACAACGCAATTTTCTGTGGTTTGCGCCGCGCCGGTCGAAAGAGCTGTTTCTGCTTTTATCCAAAATAGAAGCATAAAGTGAAAAAATAAAATAAAAATCCTTTTACTCTCAGCAGTAAAAAACAAAAAAAAAAGTGCTGTTTTTTGTATAACCTGTAAATGATGTACCAATTATATACACAATGTAATGTAACATCAGCTGTGCAAATTGGAGTCGAATTTGGATAATATTCACTTATATTCACAAAACTTTACAGTTGAGCAGCTTAAAATAATGCAAAACACATTCGATTTATTTTTGTTTTATCTTAATTTTTCATCGTTTTTCATTTTATTTATAAAATTTAAAAAGTTTCTAATTAAACAAAAAATACATCTTACAACTTGTGGCTTACTCTGCAAACTATGCATTTTGTGGATCAACTTGTTTGATTTGCTGTTTGTTTGTTTGTTTTTGGGAGATTTCACAATTATACAAATAATATTTAGCTAAACTAAATAGGAGATATTGTATTGCCGGCTTGCCTGTAGCCGGATTTAGTTGATTGATTTGATTGGATTTTGTTTTGCTAATTTAATGCTAAAATTAAAATTGCACCGTCACCAGTTATATATATACATATACTATATGTATATGTCTCTATTGCTACATATATATACATATATATGTATATGGTTTTTAAAAAATTAATTTAGCTAAAAAGTTTTACTTGGCTTTTATAGATTTTTCGTCTTGTAGTTGTGTAAGTAGTATGTGTGTGTGGGGAGATATTTGTTGTTTGGGATATCAGTTTTATCAGGTGGAGTTAATTAATTTATTTTTTTTAATTTTTGCTTTTAATTAAATATTTGATAAATATACATATATATAATACATATATATATATATATATATTTATATATACACAACAGCAAAAATGTGTAATTTAAAGTTTGAGCACTTATTGTTGATGTTGCATGTTGTATAGTGCTGGTTTTGTTGTTGTTGTTTTGGGTGTGAGCTACGTTTTAGTTAGACGCAAAACTTTTCGGCTAAGTCTAAACTCTAAATTCGAACTTAGAGAAATACTTAATGCTAAATGCAATTTTTATAGTACAGTTTTTGCTTGCTTTCTATACATACGCGTGCACACACGCACACACACACACATACTCACATGTATAGTATACCACACACACACATATATATATATAAATAATTAATTTAAATGTATATTTTTAATAGCTAAACTCTTTAAATTATTTACAATATTTTTTCTTCACGTTACTTTTTTTATGCATAAATATCAGTATATGCCTAAACTAAAGATTTCGGTTTTTTACACTGTTTTTTTTTTTATATGATATGCGTGCATTATTTTTATTTTTGTTTCGAAATAGTTTTTTAGTTTTTTTTGTATACATTTAATGATTATGGTTGGAGAAAGCATTTGATTTATTTATGATATGCAGCGCACTTGTGATTCTCAACACGAAAAAATAGATTTAGAAATTTATCATTTGGTACAAAGCGAAAGTAACTACACAAAAAACAATGAATTTTAAGAAATTAAAGCTTACAATTATATTATTTACGTATACTATATAAAAACACAACTCGGCTGAGAGCGCATAACTCGAACTTAGTTATTAGCTAGGGGAATGTGCGGGATGCTCTTGTTTTTCTTTCTCTTTCTGTTTTCCATTCGATTATATACTATACAATAATATACATATATATATATATATAGTTTTTCTTGGTTTAGTCGTTCTCCTATGACACATGTTAGTTTTTTCCCTTTCTTTTGTTTGTTTGTTTGTTTGTTGTTTATCGTTTAGTTAGTTACAGTTATATGCACTTGATTTAGTTATTATTTAGTTTTTGTTGTGAAGCACAATATGTCATTTAAATGCCAATTTATTGGTACTTGGTCGGGGCTAGGTAAATACATATATATTTATATATATATATATATGTTCAATTGCAATAATATATAAAACTAAACGCAAATATGCATGCATGCATTATATATATATACATATATATGTGTATATTTATACACATATATACATACATTATCAATTGGGAAGACAATTGGCTGCCACAAAAAAGCAACAGCTCACACCACATACATCCAGACAGAGAATGCTTGTCCTCTTAGGCTATAACTTAGTACATATAATTGTAAACGAACAAAAATGCTTGAAATCCTTGCTAGTAACTCAGCTTCTCCGCTCCAACGCCATCTCCTCCAACTCCATCTGCTCTCCTCTCCATTCTTATAATGCTGGCAACTTAGTTAACAGTTTAAACACAAATTGGAAGTTCTCAGTTTAGTTTACGTTTAGGTTAATAGTTTGATGTATAGTTTTAGCAGCTGACGGCAGCAGCTAGTGCGCCTGCCACTTGAATTTCGACTCCATGAGCCATTGCTGCCCCTTGGCATAGTTGCACGGCCTCAGCAGCGGCGTGCTGGCATCGTCTCGTGTGGCACGCTGCAAACACTGGCCCGTGTTCGTGTGCCGTATCCATTTCTCCTGCAAATTACAAGTTGAGTTTAATACATGTAATAATAATAATAATTTAATTCCCGACTATCCCCGACTCACCTCCGCATCGTATACCCATTCCTGATTGCCGCCCATATTGTGGCAGCGCACCATATTCACGGGGCCATTGGAGCTGGCCGCATCGAGGCACAAATCATCGGACATTATTTGCTGCCTCTTCGTATAGGCAAACACCTGATTGCCACCAAGGCCGTGGCAATAGCTGATGCCCACTTTTTCGTTATATTTGCGACCCATCGTGTCCAAACAGGTCTCCGTCTCCGAATTGCGTATCTAACAGGAAGTTCTCAATTAATTAAAAATGTCTGCAATAAAAAGCTCAAATACTCACCTCGCCCAGATAGTAATAATCCAGTGGCATTAAGCTTTCCGGATAGACGTTCTCCAAATACCAGCGGAAGCTTTTGCATTGCAGACGATCCCGCATCGCTTTGCGATCGCTAACATCACCAGCCGAAGCTTTGCGAGCGCCTAAAGTTCAAAGGGTACAAAAAGAGAGAAAACAAAAAAGAGTAAGAGTAAGAGCAAGTTTTCGCAGTGACTTTCCTTTAAAACATCAATGTTAGTGTGAGTGTAAGTGTTTTTTTATCTCTACATTGGTGTCCGTTAAAAGCTTTATATTTATACAGCATTAGGGATTAGACTTGCAAGCAAACTAGGCAATAGGATTCAGTGCAAAAAGCTTATATAAAAAAACCAACACATATAAACATACCCGACAAACATACAAATACAAATACAAATACATAAATATATGTACTATTTATAAAGCATGCAAAAAATCAAAATACATAGATGTATACCTAGATAAAATACATATCTCAAGTGCTGCAAGCTGAAAATGTTGCTTAAACTTAGGTCTGAAAGAAACATTAGGGGTATTCACTCAAACTAGCTATACCCCTAATCCAAATAATAACGAGCTGAAAAAATTGCGAATGCATTTTGTGGGTGGTGGTTGGTGGAGTGGGGGGTACTTAAAACAGGCGTCTTGTGGTTGTGTGGTTTTTTTTTTTTTGGACAAAACAATAAGAAACACATTTAACTAAATAGACAAAATGGAACCTTGTAGAAAGACAGATGGGGGCAAAAAAGACACAAACAGGAACTGGAAGAAAGAATAAAAAAAAAAGACAAAACAAAACAAATATACAAATACAGGGTGAGAATTTTTGGGTTTTTGGGTGATTTGGTTTCGATTAGATTTGTCACGGCCATGCCATATAAATCATATATATATGTATATATGAATTGTGGATATCATAAGTAAATTAAACATATGTATATATATATATGTATATATATATATCTAAGTGTGTGTGTATGTAAGACAGACAATTGCAAAATGCGGATATATATATATATATTTATATATACGAAACAGATAACTATAGAGTGAGAGAGAGTGAAACAGAGAAAGCGAAACAGTTAGGCAGAGTGAGTGAGATATTAAAGTGAAAAAGCATTCGATAAGAGATTTTGAGAGCGAGAGAGACAGAGAGAGAGAGATTGTTTTGTTTCGTTAACCTGGATAAAAACTGTAGTAGAACTCTTTCCAGTCGTCCAGCCAAACCTCAACCAGACGCGCATTATTGTGATTCACAATCTCCGTGGTGCCGCCTGGGAAGGTATACGGCGTTGACTTGCGAAAGACATGACCGACACGGGAGCAGGGCGCTATCTCGAGTACGCCGCCACACATCCATACCTGGAGGAGGCGGCGGGTAATATCAGAAAATTGTCAATGTTTTTTTTTTTTCACCGAGATAAAAGAGAGTGGGCGAAAGTGGGGGAAAGAGAGAGGAAGAGAGAGAGAGAGAAAAGAGATGGTACACATAAATATGTACATCAATCAATATAAATCAGTCGAGCCAAGCGCAAATGTAGCGAGTACCTACAAAAGTAACGAGAGTGATCCCTATGTGATCTGATATGGGCAGAAGAGATTTTTGATTGTTTCTTTTATTGGACTAGGGAACTGTAAGCACTTAGAACGCCAGCTGGAAGAAGATAAAACGACTATCTACTAAAATCAACGATTAGCTTTAGCGATTTATAGTTACACGTTATAAAGAAGAACTTAAACTCTACTAGAATAAGCTTTGCTTATAGTGGGTAACTGTCATAAGTAGCGAGACAATAAGCATGAGTAGTTGCCGTGTAGTAGCGATAGCTTTAGTTAGTAGTTGTGGAAAGTAACGTTAATTATAGCGAGTAGTTATCGTATGTTATAACGAGTTGTTTGCAGCGAGACTCACAATGAGTAACACTAATCTGCAACGAGACTCACAAAGAGTAACTTTAATTAGCAAACAAGACTCACAAAGAGTAACTTTAATTAGCAAACAAGACTCACAAAGAGTAACTTTAATTGGCAAACAAGACTCACAAAGAGTAACTGCAATAAATACTATAACTCGCAGCGAGTAGTTGCTGTCGACGAGCAATGACAACGAGAGCAACAAGACTCTCAAAAAAAGCAAAGTGCATTCATTGATCAAACGAATACAGATTAAGCAAGTGGCGCAAAGTGCTTGACGAGTACAATCCTAGCCCACATAACGAGTAACGAGCAAAGATGCAAATAAAAGTAAAAAGAAAATTAGTAACAAACTTAGATGTATAAACTAAATACTAAAATTAATTACCAATTTGTGTTTTTTTGTACTTAAATCAAAACGAAAAAAAAGGCAACGAGTATTATTGATGTACGTTAAGTTTTAGCTTAAGTTGAATGTTAAGGTTGGTTTTGTCAATACAACTGTGATGGGTACTCGATAGTGTTTCAAGTGTTATTTAAATGTAACGCTTTTGTGGTATCAACGTGTTATATATAGATATATATCATAATTATTGTATGTGTATAGTTTTTTTTGTTGGTTAGTTTGATTGTTAATAACATAATGTTTTAAGTTTTTCTTAAACATTTTCTTCAAGAACATTTAGAAGAGTCTCCGTTAAAAAAAACAATCAAGTGGAGAGAGAGAGCACACAAATAATCATAATCCATAATCAAAAACATATGCCAGAGAATGCGCATTACTGTTCAGTTAGATATAGACACACAGATAAGTAAGCGACGACAGTGGCATTAGCTTTTAGCATATATATATATATATATATATATGTGTTTACATATATATTGATTGTGTTACAGTTACATTACATAATATGCATATGTAGGGTAATAGTTAGCTATGGTAGTTATTGTTATACATGTAGATATTATTATTCCAATAAGTAATTTCAACTTGTTGCAACTTTATGCTTCAAACAATGTCAGTTTTTCATTTTTTTTTTTTTTTGTTTTCGTAGTTAGTGTTATTAGTGTTTAGTAGCGCTTAAGTGGATTTTGTTTCGGTTTTTGATATACCCTTGCAGGTGTACGATTTTTTTTGATGGGAATGATTATTGAATGATTATTTCTCTTGCTGATACAATACAATTGAAAAATAATAATTATACTTTGAACTGATTGAAAACTTTGAGAAAACATATAATAAAACTGTGCTTTTCCAAACCCATAAGGTATATGTGTACATATCTGAACAGCTATAATAGCTGAGTCAACTTAGTCCGTCTGTATGCTTAAGTCGATCTGAGATAGTTAAGACTGTTAGCGACATCAAATGTGGAATATCATTTCTCTTATATCTTCTATTATTAGAATTTTATGGAAATTATTAGAAAATTATTGAAAAACTGTACAAATTGCTTTAAGATCGAATAAAAAACATAAATTTTGTTAAACAAAAAGTATTTCATATCTAATAATATCAGCAAGCCGATTTAAGAGATGGGTTTAGGGTATCTTCTGGTCGAGCAGTCTTTCTAACTTGTCTACAAATTCAGTATGAAATTCCCAAAATTGTCAAAGATCAGTTGACTGGATACCAAGTTTGTTAGTTATACCATTTATGAAAGTTTGATTGAAAATTAAATACTTTTACAAAACATTAACTATATATAAAAAATATATATCCGTCATTTAATCAAGCTGCAAGGGTATTTTGAACTTCGGCAGACCGAAGAAAGCATTTGTTTCATTTTTTGTTTTTAGTAACAACTGAAAGCCAATTAGAATCAAAATTGTTATACTCAAAAGTGTTAGATGCGCATTGTAAGAACAGTTATTGTTTATGTTTATGTTGTTGTTGTTGTTGTTTGTTGTTGTTGAGTTTTGTATGATTTTTATTTGATTTTGTTTTTTGTTTGCGAACCTGTGCTCATTGCATAATAGAAATCACGCCACTCGTCCAGCCACACCTCGGCCACCCGCGCCGCATTATGCAGCACAATTTTGGCAACGCCGCCCGGGAAGGTGTACGGCGATTTGTCGCGGAACACGTGGCCCACATGCGAGCAGGGTATAATTTCTAAAATGCCACCGCATTGCCATATCTGAGAATATATATGGGATATATATTCATTGTTGTTTTGATACTGGTTTTGTTTGTGTTTGTCTGTGATTAGCATATTATTTTTACATACATATTTTTCACATTATTTTCTTTTCAGTTTTTACAAAAATAAATAAATAAATAAAAACAAAAGAAAACATTTGAAAAGAATCGAAAATGCGACTTAAACCAAAATAATAAGAGAGTGGAAATAAAAGATTATCAGACAAATATGTTTAGGCAAAATTGGGCAACACTTTTTGCGGCTTGGCTGTAGCTGTAAGAACGAATAGAAAAACCAAAGTGGCGAAAGGATTTCATTGACATTGCCTTACTCGAAACGACATCTCCAGATTCTCGCCGCCCCAAATGTCCATGCCCTCGTCATACGATCCGATCTCGTAGAAGTAATCCTTATCGATGGAGAACAATCCTCCAGCCATTGTTGGCGTACGCAGCGGTGCCGTGCGATCATTATTCCGACGGGCCATCTCACGTTGTGGCACGCGATACCTGAAATCATGGCAAACAATCAGATTTAGCTAGGCACAAATATATATATATATCTATAACCAAATGGCACTTGCTTAAAGTGAAGATTAAATGGATGTGAACAGACTACAAATAAGTTAGAATGATCTAGACGAGGCAGCTCGACTGGGAGAAACCCTGAACCACTATATAATGTTGACAAAAATAAATAACTATCATTTTTTATATTACATATAGATTCGAAGGCTAAATCTTTATAACTGTGTCCTTAATTGCAATTAGAAATCGATTTGTATCGATATGCTGAGATAAACTTACTTATCGATAGTTTGAGATAAACTTAATTTGCCGAAGATATATAAGAACTTAAATTTCATATTTGAAGTCTCTAGCTTTCAAAGTCTCTGAGATCGGCAGACAGACAGGAATAGTTAAATCAACTAAACTGTACATGAATATATATATATATATTCATATAACTTTCCACATTTTTTTCAACTGTTCACATTTCTAAAAACTATTTTAAATTGGCTTCATCAAGCATCAAGTGTCATTAGGCTATTATAAATATATTTCTAAATCTCAACCAACCATCTAAAGTTGAGCTTCCAGTTGAAGCCACCCCACGTGGAGTCCGAGGCTGTTATATACTCGAAAGTCTCATCCGAGATGACATCGATGATGGGACAGACGACCGTGCGACGGTTCTGGACAATGCGCGCCAGCAGCGGCTCCAGCCAGCCTTCGGTGCACTCGCAATGAGCATCCAGGAAGGTTATAACCTCACCAGTCACATGCTCGGCGCCCAGCAGACGAGCCCGGATCAGGCCAGAGCGTTTCTCCGTGCGCAGCACGAACGTACGAACTGGCAACTTGGCCACATACTCCTCCAGCTGTTTGCCCAGGAAATCTGCAAAGCAATGGATTTAGTTTAAAGTAACATTCAAATATTAATCATTCTACTATGCACCTCGCTCGCTGGCATCGTCCACCAGAATGATCTCCTTGAGCAGGGTGCGCGGTGAGCGATTGATGACACTCCAAACGGTGCGCAGAAGCGTCGTCCACGCTTCATTGTGGAAGACTATCACAATTGAGGTGGTGGGCAGCTTTGAGGCATAGCGCTTGTGTCGACAACTGAAGCAGCCATCACAAATATTTATGATAATATATATAAAAATAAAAATATATTAAATATATATGTATATATAAATTAATATAAAATAAATATATATATATGTTTATATTTTTGTTGATTTACTTACTTCTCGTGCCGCACATCGGTTAGCGAGCGATTTAATGAGATCATATCACTGGCTAGTAGATTGAATTGATTCTCCTTGAATTTCTCCTTCATGAGATCCTTCATGTCGGCGGGTATTTTAACGGGCTTGCCCATCTCACCCGGTTTGCCTTTGGCTTCGCGAACGGTCGGCGCCTGGAACCATTTCTTTAGCAGCACACTCCGATACGTCATCGATATGCCGCCAGAGATGAAGCCCTGACCCATTATCGGCGCAAGGCCATCATCACCATCCAAGGATTTCTCTGTATTGATTTCATTGTCATTGACCAACTGATTGTCGTCTACCAAACGCTCAGCATTTGGCAGCTGTAAGCAAAGAAAGATACGAACATAATTATAAAGTGTGCGAAAACGTGTTTTATATTTTATTTGATTGGTTGTAAGTTTATTCTCAATGATCTGTTTGAAGATGTATTATATGTTTAAGATTCGCCAATATTTCTTGGAGTTACTTTTACTTATTTTCAGAAGCACTTTTAAATTCAGGTTATAAAAAATTAAATGTCATTTGTTGATTTCGAAAATTCGACATCAAAACCGGAAACTGTTGCATGTTTATTTAAATTCAAAAAAATTCACCCCTCTGGCAATAAATCAGAGTTGCATTTTAAGAAGCAATGAGCGCTACTCACCTCAACATCATATTCGCCGGCTCGCCTGCAACGCCAGCCATCTTTGCCTATGCAGTCCGAATAGTGGGCAATGAGCACAAAGTCAAAGATGAGCCAAACCAGTGAGGTGAGTAATACGATGCGGCAGGTGTTTGAACGCATGCGTCCCCGCATTTTGCGTGTGAAACTTTGCAGCGTCATGTTAACTATATTGTTTTGTTTGCAAAACTATTATTGATTGGCGTGTTAAATGGTTGGTTTGTTTACTTGTTTGTTTGTTTTTTGTTGTTGATGTGTTTAAGTGTGTGCGACAAATTTAATTTGTTTCTGTCAGTCAATTCAGTCAGCTGGCAGCAATCAGCTTTTGTCTGTTGTGTGGCGTGGTGTTGTGGTTTTAGTTAATGTAAACGGTTCTACAGCATTTCTCTTCTGTTAGTTGGTGTGAGTTGCTTGTAAGTTGCTGCTGTTAGTTTCCATAGATATGTTATTGTTGCTGTTGTTGCTCTGTTATTGTTGCCCTGTTTGGTTGCCCTAGGTGTTACACTGTATAACTTTTCTTATCAGACTTTTAGTTTGACAGGCGCTGTGATCTCACTACTCCCCCTCTCTCTCTCTCTCTTATTGTAAATCTTTGTAGCGTGAATTGCTTCTAATTAGATGCTTTTTGTTGTTGGGAATTGTTTTTGTTGTTGTGATTGTTGTTACAGTTGGTTTGGCACATATGTGGAGCTTTCGCTCTTTCTGTCTCTGTCTCATGCTACGCACAGAGACAAACGCACGATTTCTCAGCCGCTGTTAACTAGCAGTTGCCCTTCTTCTGCTTGTCGCTGCTGCTGCTGCCGCATCCTCTCACTATTGTTGTTGCTGTTGTTGTTGTTTGCTGATCCATTGAGACGACGTCCAAATTCTCCAGTCTCGCCTTGGACTCAGCTCATGCCCCACACACAACAACCAGTTTCGATTTTGTTTTCGCCCTCTTCTCTCTGTCTCTCACGCACCAAAGACCTTGAGAAACTATTCAACTGCAAAGAAAGAAAAAAAGTACAAAAAAAAAATGGATATTAACAAATAATAAACCGAAAATAACAGCTAGTATAATTTATGTATGTAAATACGGAAAAAACGAAAGTTATTTCGTATTTTGTTTAGATTTCGAGTTTTTGGCTTAAAACACTTCTCTTTTTTTTGGTTTGATTGATATTTTTATGACGAAATTACAATGACTTGCAATTATTGATTGTTATTATATTTTATAATTTATCATTATTTTCGTTGATTGAAGGCAAGCCAAACAACAGGCTTCAATTTAAGCAACAGTAATCCACAACTAAATTCAACTTTTACTTTGCCTAACGGATTTTTTTTTACTGTATTCCCCATTTATTTACATTTTTTTCTGGAATGCAAATTTGATCAATAATGTCAATAAATGTAAAACAGTCGAATACCTTTGGCACACAAAATCCTCGTTACGCTGATAAAAAGATTTTCGCAAACAAAAATAAACGTAAAGACAAAATAAATTTGAGCACAAATTCCATTGACAAAGGTCAGAGTTACAAGCAGCGATCCAAAAATGCCACCGAAGCAACACCAACAACAATAAGGAAACCAGCAAAAGACGACGGAAACCGGCACCCAACCAGATGTCAGAGCCTGAGTCTGAAATCATGAGAAAATTCAGCGAACGAAATGTGAGCGACTATGCGTATACCCTGTTAAAGGTCATGATAAGCAAAGGAAAGATTTGGCTGTTTTATTATAAACAAAATAAATAAATAAATACACGTCTATAATGAGAGATAAAAAACATAATCCCTATTAATCTACTATAAATATTAATGCGAAATTTTTTGTCGTGTCATTAATCACAAACTAAAACTAAGACGATCTTTGTTATCGAGTGAGGGTATAAAACAAAAGCGCAAAAATTCTTAACGGTATTTTTTCGAATTTCTTTTTGCGTACACATAACATGCATTTGAATCATTCATAAGGCATGCGACGAGTGCCAATGCTTCGCCTACCATAGACCAGACAAACAGTGTGCAAGGAGAGAGGGTAGGAGACAGACGTGGGAAGGAGAGTGGGAAAGTGCATTCAAAACCAGTTTCGCATAACACGATGCACGCACACAAACACACACGTCAAGCTGCTTGTTAACAGAGACCGAGTGGGAGATGACGATGAAAGAGGGTGGGGGAAGGTAGGAGATAGGTCGACCTGTTAAAATATGCAGTTGCATGTGCAGAAACGAACCGAAAAGAGGCTAAAAACGAAGTGGGCAAATGACAGTCAGGCAGCGGGCAGGCAGCCCGAGGGCGCCACAAGAGTGCCCTTCAGTGTGTGCATCATGAAGTCATCAATAATGCACCCAATAATAAAGATATAAAACGGGTTTACAAATACACACACACATTCCACATAAACATTCTGTTAAGTCGAGTGTGTAATAATTATTTTTGCAAAAACTTTTTATATGTAATGCGTCAGAAACATTTCGTTTAATGGTTTATTCAGCAAGTACGTAAAAATAAAACGAATTATATTTATTATTTATAAACACAAAAGTACGTTTGTGCTTAATGAACTTTAACTGACATGTGAGTGAATTTAAAGGAAAACCTATCAACAATACTATTATTATGCTGTCACATATAATAATGTGCTTAATTGAAACTGTTATTGCAAAAGCCTTGACAAACAATTATTACCACTATGCAATGCAAAATGAAAGTAAAAGCGTTGAATGTTAGCTAATGCTGCTAAACAAACAGAATTAACAGCTTGCTGACGTTTGCTAATCACACTGTTATCTGTCTGTCTGCTATGCAAAATCATAAACTGATCAATCAGTGTTCTTTTGCGTGTAATTTGTGTGTATAGTTTATTGGTTTAATGATATTAACGTTGATAATATTAATAAAGGCACTCCCATTAACACTTAATTATAATTCAATTGCAGGCAATTGCGGCAACAACACACCAATCAGCAAATACTCAAGTAGAAGGAACAATCAGAGAGAGACAGAAAACAATAACAGTTGATTGTGTATTTATGTCTGTAGGCGCTGACGGCGCCATCTGCAAACTGCTGCTTTGATTTGGTGTTTATCGCGTTTTCTCCATTTCACTTTGACTTCGGCGTCACTTATAAGTTTCTATTGTAGTTGTTGTTGTCGTGTTTCATTTAGTCAAAAGTTTTCGGGCTACGCTGCACAGCACGCGCTGTGTGCAAATTACAATTTCGTATTTTAATTAAAAGTCGCACAGTGTGCGTTGAACAGTGTTCGGTAAGCTGTCAAAGTGTCATAAATTGAAAAGATGCCAAAGCTCTGCTCGGCGCCTTCTCTCTCTCTCTCTCTATGCCCCCCTCTTCTCTAACGCTCCAATCCATCACACTCACTTAGCATTAGAGATGGCAGCGTGATGTGAACTTTGTCCATACTTCACGCACGGCACATATAAATTAAAATTATGCCAAAGGCAATTTACCACGACTTTTTGCAAACAGTTAACTACTTTTTTAAACCAACATTTGAGCAGCTGCAACCATTTTCAGTTTACTAACAAGATAATTGTTGCTCAAATTATTAATTATTTTTTTCGTGATTATCAAAATTGATCGCGATGTGCTGGTTATTATGCGTCACAAGGTTGCTCTCTTCTCGCTCCCCTCTTTATCACGCTCTCTCTCTCTCTTTTCCACCAGCGTCTTTCTCTTTTAAGACACGAGTCGTGTCAGCAAAGCGGAAGCAACAAATATTTTTTTTTATACGACTGTTGCTGGCTGTTTGTGGCTACTGATAAGCGTGACAACAGCGGGAGGGGGTGAGGGCAGGAGTTGAACAAATGTTTATGCCTTTATGTGTGTGTGCGCTGTGTGTCGAGTCGTGGCACAAGAGTTAAGAGCATACTTTAGCACACAGCAATTAATTTGATGAAAATCTGTGTCAATTTCATGTGAAATGCTTTGACAGCAGGTGGGCAACAAGCAACGCAGAAGACAACAGTAACAGTAACGTAAAAGCAAACAAAGCCGTTCGATTCGATTAGTTATGCTGTACGTATTTGTAAGAGATAGAGCAAGAGCTGCGTGACGTGGACGAGTAGTAGAGTAGCGGCGAAATAACGGCGCATTCAAAGCTCAAAGCTTTAAGCATTTATAAATGAATTGGCGCGTTGGCAAAGGTCGCGTCAACATTAACAGAGATAACAACAACAACAATAACTGCAGCAATTATAAATGAAATTGTAACAGAAATTGCAATTAAGATACAGCAAACACAAAAGCAAAATAAAAAAAAAACCACAGTGCATCGACGCGACCACAATACGAAAACGTAAGCAATTAAACGTAATTAATGCAATTGTCAAATAGTGCAATTATGAAGCCCCTCTGAGTGGACTATGATTATTATTGTTGTACCATCATGAAAAAGTGAGGTCAATCTGATCGCAGACTGGTTCCCAAAGTACAATTAGACAAACGAGAATAGTAATATAATAGAATCCACAATGTGGAACTACAGCACATAAAATCCGAAAAGATTTATCATTAAAATCACATCCTTAGCAGTCTGTCAACAAGAAAATGCAAATGAATATTTACCATTTAGTTTTCACAGCAACCACAATAGAAACAAGTCTTATCAACATGCTTTTAAAATATGAGTCATACATATCACACAAAAATTATTTATTTGCACTAATTAAACAACAAATTCATAAAGAGTTAGTCAACTCAAGTGCATTCCACTAAGAATAACATCTTCACAAATTAAAAATGGAATCCATAGCTATGTGCTGCCACTAAGCATTATCAGTAAATATTAAGCACTTGGCAAATATGTTCCACAAAACAGAAATAACATTAGTATTTAACATTTCGAATGCATCATCATCATTAATCCAACAACTGTTTTGGCATCCACATTTAAATTCATCATTCAAATGCGCCCAGCGAGCTTAACAAAATGAATCACTGGCTTTTAAGCGCAAAACACATTTTGTATAATTAAGCACGCGTCTTTGGCACACACACAAACACACAAAAAGAGAACCCAAATCCGACAATAACAGTAAAAACGAACAAGAAATCATCCCACAAAAAATTCCGCATAAATTTTGCGAGCGTAGATAAAAACGCAACATAAAAACCAAAAACACATCAAAGCGACGCACTAGCGACCACTGTTATACCCCGCTCTCGTACATACTCTCTCGTTCTCTTTTATTCTGTATATCAACTGCAAGTGTAAAGAGCAGGCGCTGCACTTGGCGCTTTAATGATCCACGGCCAGCTATAACTCACACAGATAGAGAGTGGTAGAGGAGGAGGAGAAGAAGAAGAGAGGCGCGTAATTTATATTGCATACGAATTACGTTCATTTCAGTCAGTTACATGTTGACATGCACAGCAGCCGCCCGACGGCGACACTGATACAAATTAGCGCTATAAATACAATACACACACACATACACATACGCACATGCACATACGAACAGACACGTTCCACAAATAAACGCCTAGCGTCTTATTCAGCGTCATAAACAACAAAATAAAAAAAAAGGTGCTCAGTTGGCACAAAGGGTTACTGAACTTCCCCACTTGTCCGATGATAGTTGAAAAATAATAAAATTTAGAATGTTCATTTGCCAAACGGCTATCGTTTAATCGAATTAAGATTAATTGCACGCAACAATTTTAGATTTAAGCCTATCCCGGCAAATATCTAACCAGAAGTCTTGCAGGTATTTCAAGTATCTACCTTACATAAATAAACAAATAACAAGCAGCTGTGCGCTTTAAACGATTTTTATTTATCAAAGCGAATGGAATCTAAGGCAACGAAATTGAGATTTTCCACTACAAATAAACACAAATGTACAATCAACTTTCCTCAACTTTGTGACGCAAAATTGATTAGAAACTTTTATTCAAATCTAACTTCAATATTAAATTAAATCTAACTGCATATTTTTTAAGTGTTCTTTACAACTTTTCCTTTTTTGTGTCTTTTTTATTCTTCACTAAATTCGATATAGTTCAAATGCCAAAAAAAAAAAGTAAAACGTCACATCATATTCTTTACTGAGATCATAATTAAAACCCAATTGGACTCACATAAACCCAGATAGACAAAAATAATATTTAAGTAACTCGGAAAAAAACACACTCTGTATAAATAAATATCTTGGAGGTCAGGGTTATAACGAGCGACAGCGCGTAAAGCTGTGTAAATACGCAAATATAAATATAAAATATACTTGAATGTAGTCTTAGAAGCAAATATCCAAAACAGCTGCTCAAACCAATTCGCCCATTTGTTTGCCAACACGAGACGACAGTAATGCAAGTAAATATTTCAATGGATTTGCCACGCTAGGCTTATATTCTCAAAGGGCCCAAAACAGAAGCAAAAAACATTTACAACAATCTACAAAAGGTAAAGAAGAAGAAAAAGACCTGTCGAGCGAAATGCGAGAAATGTGACAAAGTGGACAAATCTATATTTGTTTTGTATATCCCCCTAGAAATACACCACAGCCCAAAAGAAAGCCGTAATCATCATCATCATCATCGTTATCATCATCGTTATCATCATCATTATCGTTGAGCCATCAGTTATTCCACGCGTTGCCTGCCTGTCTTACGGCATTTCAGCATTTCAGCAGCTCATAAAGCGAATCTGTGGCGCAAAATCCAAAACAAGTAAGCGAAACAAAACAAAAGAGAATTATTCCGTTAGGCAAACCGCAAATTGAATACTCTTCTAGTCCGAAAGAGTTAAGCTGCTAACTTTTCACTTTTATATTTAGTTAAAAATCGATAAATTGTTAATATACATATGTACAAAATTAAGCGGATATTTAGCGTTTTCGAATTGGGAGTCTCATTCAACAAAAATGTTCTTAAATTGGATATCTTACACAACAAAAAAGATCTGCATACAAGAACTCATCCTTCGAGCTATTATTCCTATTTCAGCTATATGATACAGTAACTTGATCCGACTGCCTATGACTACTGACAACTATTGTCTATGCAAAATTTCGTTAAGATAGCTTTAAAACTGGGCGAACCTATGCATAGATAAAAGGACTATTTCGACTCGTTAATAATGCTGATCGAGAATATTTATACTTAATCACATTCGTCTCCAATGCACTACAAATTATCCCACAAAAGAATAACACACACTGCCAGAGTCAGAGTAAAACAAAAACAGCGAAGGAAAAAACGAAATGGTAAAATTTTCATGACACGCATTTTAATTAAAAGCAAATAGGGACTATGAAAACACAGGAGGTGGGCGTTAGGGGAGAGAGGGGGCGGTTGGTTATTTCGTCCATAAAGCCCGCGCTAATTCAGAACAATTTGTATGGTAAGTTTGCACGAGTTTTCTCCCCTCCCCAACCACATTTTCATGGCAACAAACAATCAAAACCAAAAGTAGAGAAAAAAAACTGATATAAATGAGGAGCAGAGCAGAGCAGTGTAAGCAGAATGCCCAATGGAGGGATTCAGATTCGGATTCGGATTCCGATTCTGATTTTGCTGTGTGTGCTCCGCTGTTAAATGTAGCAGAAGTGGGCGTGGCCTTGCGGTTAGAAAGTAGAGAAATATGCTAAATGGACGTGCGGGTGGTGAGACAGACAGACGGATGGGTGGGTGGACAAACCGTTTGCATGGCGATTGCTCATTGTCAGCGCTGAAAAAGTTGCTCAGTTTTTAAAGCACTTATAAAAATAAAAAGTTTTCGCAACTGAAAAAAGTTTTTTGAGACAAGAAAAGAACGCTCTGCGTAACATATACCCTGTAAAGCATGTTTAAAATACATTCAGTAGAATTTAGAGACCTTTGAATAAATATATTTTTTTTAGATAATCACTACTTTGTTGTTGATTACTATATTGTATATAAGGGAATAATTTTAAAAGTTTCAGATTTAAACTTTTATTTTTTATTTAGTATCATTTTTTATTGCCACTCACTAAGGGAATGCGACAAAAAAAAAACAAACGCTAAAGAAAAGCTTTTTTTTTGAGGTTTGACATTTGGTCCACGGCCTTTTCTTTAATGTAGTCCCATCAGCGGACGGTGGTTTGACCCGCATCATTAACTTCGTGCCATGTGCTCATTAGAAGAGCACGGCAAATAACGATGTTCATGCCATGAAACTAAACGCGATTAGTGTGAGCAGTAGTAAGAGCAAATGCCTATTTTAGGACAGCTTTGTTTGACATGTGAAAATCTAAGGCATATTATTATTAATTCGTCAGCTTAAATAAGCAATTGCCCTTAAATTATAATTAATTTTGTGTTAAGTTAAATTTGTTGTGTAGTGGAATTGAATTAAAACAAGCGCTTTAGGCAGTCCTGTTCCACTCCCCACATTAATAAAATAAGTTGCACATAAATACACACACACACACACACACGAACATTTACTGCAATAACGTGCACGCATGAACGTAAACAGCTGTTGACATCATTTGCTGCTTCTTCTTTGCGGTTTGTCAAACCCAAACTGCCCGCATAAAACGCACAGCCGCCAACAAACCCAAAATACTTGTCAGCTCTCTTTGTGTCCCCCTACCCCTTATCCCATTTCTTTTTTTTTCTTCTCTTTGCTTTTCTTTTCTTTTCTTTGGTTGGGCCATTAAAATGTTATTTCCTTATTATTGCCCTTAGCTTAATCGTCCTGCTCAACAGCATCAGCGACCCATTGGGGAGTACTCAACATGTGAATGAAACGTTCGTTGACTAACTGACTGACTGACAGTCGGACGGACTGACTCAGTGAGTGAATGACTGCTTTGTGGATGGACTCGCGTCGGCTGCGTGACAGCGACAATGGAACAAACACAAAACGCAAACGCACACACACATACACATTTCTAAATGGCATAAGTTCTGTGTGTGTGTCGTGTGTGGCCACGTAATCTTCAGCTTTCGTATGTGAGGCGCCAAACACAAACAGAAACAGAAACACACACACATTTATTCAAACAGAGGTAAGATTGTTGAAAAACGCCTTCTTCTAACTTTGTGCATAGAACAAAACTGCAGCAAAATATAAGTGTTATGGTTGATTATTCTGCTCGACTAGGCAGATATCCTCTTAACTACAACTAGGCTAATTTTTACTCGTTCTTGCTTTTAATCAATCTTTAATATTTGCAATCAAAGCTGTGTCACACGAGTCTGCTTTTAATTTGAAGATATTCTTTCAGCACATTTTTGTTTTATGCAGGGTATCACACAGAACTATTTGTAGATGCGTCACGTCTATTATGTTTATTATAAAGCAAAACCCCACAACAACAACAATTCGACATGCATATGCAAATTGGTTGAGTAACAAGCTAAAATCGATAAGAGTATTTAAGGCGCTTACTGTGCCCAGCTCAAACAGAGCCATAAGCTGACCCTCCCCCTTTCTACTTACCTGCAAATGCTAAAAACATTGAACTAATTAAAAACTTGCGTAACTTTGGACCACCCTAATGCCCTGCAATTGAGTGCTGTAACTAGAGTGTGTTGGTGTGGGGAAGGAAGAGGAGGATGGGTAACAGTGGAAGGCCTCTCTACCACCCAGTGGCATGGCATACTTTGCAATTAGCTTAAGTGCAGTCAGGCGTAGTGACGGCTCGGCAGTCGGCTTGAATCAAAGTCTAGACAACAATCAATTTTGAGATATGCAACTAGAAACTTAACTGGGAATGGGAACTAAAACTATGCACGTGTCCATGTGTCTATGTATGTGCACTGTTATGTGTGCTGTTATGTTACACACTTAACAATTGTCTCACAAATCACTGAGTGCAAAGTAATGTTAAACAATTGTTTTTCAAAATTGTTGTCAGCAGAATGGAAATGTTTTGCTTTTTTTTGTTTTTTGTTTGGTGGGTTGTTTCTTGATTAATTAGTAATTAGCACAGAAACTGGCTTTTGTTTGTGCGTAATTTACTTATTGTGAGTTTATATAATTTTTATCAAATATTTACTCCAGTTTTAAAACTACGTTTATTATTGGGAATAAAAAAAAATAACATGCGATTGCTCCATATATAATTATAGTAATGACTTGTTAATTTAATTACAAAGTAGCTAGCCAAATTAAATACAACAGTCAAAAATAACTTTGGGAATCGATAAAGATGGAAAGTTAAAATTCTATTCTTGTGCACATGTGGGAAACTAATTACTTAATGAGCAGCCCTCGACGAGTTGATAATGATATTTTTTCTTTTCAAGCAGAGATTTTTTCCGCTTGTTAGTTGCGTGGCTTTTCATGCGCTAATAGTTGCCAACCCAGCCAAACAAACAACAGTTGATCAACATTTATGGGGTCGCAAATGTTGTTGTTGTTGTTGCTGTTACTGCAACTCCGGCATTGCCAACCTTGGCAAAAATGCTGCGCTGGCGTTGTTTGCTGCGTTGGCGTTGACTACGTCTGCTACTGGCTGCTGCTGCTATTGGCTGCTGTTGTTGTTGCTGTTATGGCTCCGTGACTTTGTCAAGTACAGACAGCAGAAGAAAAAATGGCCGTGAGGGGGGAGTCAAACAGTGTATGGCTCATAAATTTCTTGCTGCTTTGCAATATGAGATATTTATATATATGCTGCATAATTGAATTAAGTTTCTGTATGTGTAACGTATGTAGCATGTGTGTGCCTGTGCAATGTGCTGTTAATTTTTAAAATATGCTCATAAATAAGCAAGTTAACATAGATAAAGAAACCAAAAGAAAGCGCAGAGGACAACGAAATTTTTACGGACAGAACTCATTGGTCTTGTTAGAATTTAGTTGGAGTAATGTAAACTAACATTGACTCTTATTAGTATTGAAGTATGAGTATTGAAAGACTACAAATTATTGTAGTTTACAGAATTTGAGAAATATCACATACATAAATATATTATGCTCAACTGTTATTGAAGGACAGACACACAGAAGATAACATGCGTGTTAATTAAGAGACACACCTAAAAGTGTTAATAAAACTCCTCTAATTTCGCATAGCTCATTAACAGCTGTGAACCGCACGGTAAGCGGTAAAGTAAGGGTATTCAATCACAAAGCCAGGCAGCTCTCAACATGTAAAAAAGTTCAACAAATAAATATATATGTGGCAATGAAAGAAATTATTTTTTTTTTTATACTCGCATTTAAGAGGTTTTTTAATATGGTTTCTTTTTGTTAGTTGCGTACGTGAAAGAAAAGTAACTTGTTTTTAGAATGGTTGTGAAACTTCTGTGTATGCTTAAAATAGATTTTATAAGTGGGCTTTATGATTGTAAAAGAACACGAGCTTAGTGGTCATAAAAAAAAACACAGGGCGACAACAACAACAGGGGCGACAACAGAGGGCGGCAGGTGGAGTTCTCTGCACAAGTAACAAACTGCCTGCCAGATAAAATGCTGAGTAATCAGTTTTGGAAGTTTCATAGATTCAATTGTGAGAGGGCGAGAGAGAGAGAGGGGGATAGGAAGAGGAAGCACGATAGAACAAGTGGAGTAAAAGCTGTGCAAATATCAACGTCAGCTTTAAAGATAAAACCGTGAAATGAGAGTGCGTTTGCATGTGTTTGTGTATGTATGTGTGTGTGTGTCGAGTGACAGACATTCCAAATAGTAAAGACAACAAGAACAACACAAAAAAGCAATAGCGAAAAGAAATAAGGCCAATGATGCTTGTAATTGTAGCCAAAGCAGCAGTCGTCAACTTGACAGCGCTTTTGTTGTTCTTTCTGTTTTTTTCTTCTTAGTGCTGCTGCTCTTGTGGTTCTTGCTGTTATTGTGGGCGTGCAGCAGTTAAGGCCATGCAAAAGTCCCAAGGCAATTTTGGGTGATATGAGTGAGTGTGTGAGGGAGACAGACAGTGAGCGAGATATAGAGAGTCGAAAATGTACATAAAGTACCCAGCAGTGAACTAGTGAATGACCACTCATTGCAGAATGCATTCGTATGCGCACAATTGAATTCCTAATCTAGTAATGTGAAATTTGTAGTGAAATATACAATATAGTTGAATATTTAAAATTGTTATTTATCATAGGATAAGTTATCCAATTATATATGTTGTAAACTTTCTATATTTTGAATATATAAATAAATACATTTTGAATCTGTTGCTACACATTTTTACACATTAAATGTAAATTATACCACAAGCTTTAATTCGCATATAAAAGCATTCGACACGTATACTTTCTGCATGTACGGGCTTGAAGCTACTCCACATACAAAGTATATATTACGCATCGAATTCATAAGAGAGTCTTTTCGCATCTGGGGTAAGCACATGGCACATGAGAGAGAAGAAAAAAGTGTACAATGTGCGACTAGCTTTGAAAGTGATTAACATTTTATGTGAGGATAGCCGCTGGCTGCTACAGCTGCTGCTGCTGCTGTTGAGGATGATATGATGGCCTCACCGCAGTCAATCAAGCAACAAGAGTGAAAAGGGCAGCAAATGTGAAAAACATACTGATGAACAGAATGAACTGCAAGGATGAAAATTCGCTTCGCATGAACTGCTCTTCACAACTATTTTTCTGTATGCAAACATAGTTTTCTCGTTTTTTCGCATTTCTTTCTATCTTCTTTATTATTCATTAACACGCCAAAGCAATCAATAAAGTTAGCTTTTCTTCACAGTCTATGAAGTGCGCGAAAATACCCTAGCATTATGTTGTCGTCATAGAAATTGAGGATCTTAGTCACGATTAACTGTAAAAAAAACACCAAATGGCATTTGTTCATTTCACAATTTCAAGCATTCTTCAAGTACCGTTATAGGGTAAGCTAAAACCCCAATTTGACACTGTGGGGAAATCTATCTAAACAGCATCCATTTCCAGTTGCTCATCTGTAATGAATGTTGCTGCTATTGCAGGTGTCTTGTATGTGTGTGTGTGTGTGTAGTTTTAGTGCCCGTCTGACTCTGAGGGGAATTGCGCGCTTTTGATGGCTTTCTCTTGAACAACTTTGGACACTGCAACAACAACAAACTGGGCATATTAAAAGTGGCTAGTTATCTGTTTTTGTGGCCAGTGTTGCCGTGGCCCACTTTTATAGCTCCATTTGGTCACATAAACAGCAGCAGCAACAACAGCAGCCACTTTTTGAGGCAGAGGCATCCATGCAGCAATTAAGTACTCGACTCGAGCGGACTGCTAAGTACACTGCCAGTATTTTTATTTACACAGATGCTGACAAAGAAAATGAAATTCCAGATATGTAAGACATAATTTTTATTAGTAGAAAATATAATCTACATTTATATTTTTAATTTTTAAACCGAAATATATATCATTTACATTAAACATTCATTTTTAAAATTTATTAAATGATGTAAAAAGTCCCTTTTTCAAACAACTTTATCTGTATATGAATTCCAGAAATCGTAATTTCTCAGGAATATTAAGCTTATCGATAAGGTAGTGTGTATTTTTGAAACAATCATTTTCAAAAATACTAAACTATAAAGTACAATAATTTTGTTCAATATAAAGCCTGAATTTAAGTAATAATAGAAATATTTTAAATAAGAATTAAATATTTACATTTGCATGCAATGAAAATTAATAAATCAAAATTCCTCAAAGATAAATAATGATTTTATTTAGTTATAGGACTTGTCAACATTACATTTGTTTTCTCTAGGTGTAGCAGGCAGATAATGAGGAATGCAATCACAATTTTTATGGACCACTCTCTCCCCCTCTCTCCTTGCTTCATGTAGCTCAGATGGTCAAATAACTAGCGGATAGCACTTAACATTAATTACAATTGCAACAACGGCCCTAATGCAACTGCTGGTTCCACTGTGCGGCGACTCGACAGTGTCAGTCTGATAAAAACCAAAATGCAGCAGCAAAAAAAATAAAAACACATTTGCGGAGCAGCAGCGGCAAATGGATGCATAGAGCAGACCAGATAAAAGAAAACCTCGACAAGTAAAACGCACACACACACAGACACACATGAAAAATAAAGCGGATTGCAACTGCTGCTGCCTGAATTATAGTTAGTGGCGAGGGGATTTCTGTATGTGGGCAAGTGAACCGGTTTAATTGAGCGACCTCCAATAAGAATCAAGTTCACGGCAATCACACACACACACATACATATGCAAACGCACACAAAAATATGCCGCTCAACGCACTCCAAACAAATATTAAGTACATGAAATCAAAGCAACTGCAAATTGAGTATTTTATTTCTATTTTTAACATACCCGTTGCGCAGTCGGCGTCGCTGTTGGCGTCGCTGTTTTGGTGGCAGAGACAGCGTTCCAAATAAAATTCCTGCGAAACGGAAAAACACACACACAAAAAGGAAGTTAAAGATAGAACGACTGAGGGCGATGCATAGGGGGATGCGGGTGTGCGTGTGGCCGACCCGGTTTATTTACACATTTTGTATTTAATACGAAACCGCGCCTGCCGCACTTTCTACAACAACCATAACAACAAATGCTCGTAGTTTTCTTTGATTATTTTTTCCCGTAGTAGGTATTCAAGTGCCTGCGCACACACACACACACACGTACGCGGTATTTCGTTATGTGTGTGTGCGTGCTGGTGTGCTTCCTCGGATTATTGGAATAAAATGCACAACGCGAAAAATTACCAAAAATTTTCACTCGCTTACACTTCAATTATTTTTATTAATCGTCATTTTTTTTTGTTATGTTTTTGTTGTAAGCAATCGCACAGTCGTCATGCAATTTACGTATGCACGGTGTACATTTCTGTTATATATATATGGGTATTTAATGTGCGCACTGTGTTTTTATCAGACGCGAAATTAACAAATAATTTCTATTCGGTTTCAAATACATACAAAAACGCAGCACGCCACGCGTCCGAACAGTTTGTTGAATCGGAAAAGAATGAGTGGAGAGCACAATGTAATTATCGATATATCGATAGAGATTACTCGGTGTTTAATTTGTTGGCAGCATTTGTTGCGACACCTTGTACCCGGACATGCCCCCTGTTTGGCTGCATGAATGAAAGAGAGACACTGCAAATGTTGCCTCACCCAATGCAAATGTTGCGGCACAAATGTTGCTCAACACTTAGAGATGGTGAAATGGCATATCGTTATTTAGTTTAGTGTTGGCTATATCGCAACTGTTGACGCAAAATGAGCAGTTTGGCTGTAAATGCAAGTCGATAATATATCGAGTTGGAGCGTATTTTAAATGTGTGGGTTATTTCAACTTTAAAATTTACCTTTTAAGTGAACGCTTGAATAAAACAAAAGAAAACACAAATTTTCAACTAGTTTAGCATTTATTTGTAATTAAAATTTCACTGAAATGCGATCGAAACTATATAAGATTTTCTTGTCTTATGCCTGAGTTTTCTATCTAACAACCAGGACGAATCAAAGGATGTACAATTTGTTTAAAATTCTATTCTTTTTGTTTATTATTCTTTTGTAACGCACCTTGGCGTTTTTTTTCTTTCTATAGGACGTACTCTCGTATGCTTAACACAAAATTTATAATAAATATTTATGGGGGAATTCGGAAATTAGGAATTTTTTTTGTACAAGATTTTCTTAGTTTCGTTGTTGCCTCCAAAACTGGAACGGTACGTCTCAAAATTTCTCAATAATTATTTCATTGACAAAATAATAATGAAAATAAATTCGTGAAATGAACGCGACACAAAACATTGAAATTAGCATCACTAAAAAAATATAACATTATTTTTGGCAGAGCCTCGCAACAGAGAAATAATAATGATAACGTTAATAATAGCGCATTACTTTGTCGATGATCTCGCCTGACTGATCTTCTCCTTCTCTACGTCGGTGAACTCCAGGATGCTCTCGATCGCCTGCAGATGTCCCTGGGAGTTCTCCTTGTCCGTTAGAAAATAGAAAATGGCGCTCTTCAGAAACTGCAGCGTCACTTCCGGATCCACATGGGTGCGATTCTTTTGCGCCTCCACGAGTCGACGATAAATCGTCTATTTATCGATTATCGATTAACATTTTGTTAGTGTTTACAATGACAAAGTGCAAGAGAAAAGAGTGAGAGAGAGAGAGAGAGAAAGCGAGAGATTAGTAAACACTTACTTGAATATATTTATATAGTAAATGTGAGGTTAGGTTTTGCTTGTTTACAAAAAGTATAAAAGTAATTATATTTACATAAACGTTGATTTAGTGGTGCTATGACATATGAACATTTAATTTATGATTATGCAACACTGAATATATTGGGATACTGATTTCTCGGAAGTGATCGCTTGGAAATTAAAAGTTTACAGCATTTACAATTTTATTTTTAAATTTTATTATTTTTTCTTGTTACACTTTTTTTTTTTATATATACAATATTCTATAAAATTAAGTTTATGTATTGAAAAACATTTTAAATATTAGAAATCAAAGCTCTTTCAAATTTCCAAGCGATTTTTTTTTTGGGACATAAGATTTAATGAACTGTCTAAGGGAATTTATTGATATATGAACCACATGCTATATATGTATGTATGTATTTAAGTACTTAATGGGTATTTTTTAAGAATACTATTTTTATTGTTTTTTTAGCATTACGTGTGTGAAATTTAATGTTTTGAGGTTATTTTTTGCAACGGTTGCTAAAAAATATAGCAACGAAATTAAATTAACTAGCCATGTGTTTTATTAGTATTTATCGTATTATATATATATATACATATATGTATAAAAAACATACCTCTAGTTACCACTATTTATTAATTATTTGTATAGTTTGTAGAAGAAATTAATATGCCAAAAGTGTTTCCAGTGGAAACGTACTGAATGGAACACACCATTTCAGTGGAAACAACGAGAGTTGTAAACAACTTTCCAGCATTCCAGCATTTGTCCCCAGCAACTTACACAGGCCCCATTCTTAATACCCCCTGTTGTGATGGCGCAAATGTAAATGAAATGTTTACAGGGTATTTATACATGAGAATCCGAAATGTTCGTTAGCCAATGACCAGGAAATCATAATTTAAAAAAAAAAATTGTAATGAATTTTTATGAACAATTTTGTTTGCAAAATAAATCAAAAAAAAGTGGGGTTAGGTAGAATTTGTTAGTTGGTTTCTTTGAGGAGTTTTTTTGGTTTTTGAATTTGTTGTTTTTTTTTTTGGATATTACAAACCTTACGCGCGCCAAGTACCCACAAAGAAATGGCCTCCTTTGCTGTAAGGAGCGCATGATTACTGCCGCACTCCCTCATTCTACACTCTGATGCCTACAAAAATATATTTTTTGGTATTTTCGTTTTTTTTTTTTTTGTTTGTTTTTACGACAGTTATATAGGTATAGAGTATATAGAAAGAGAATTGAATATTGATTGTTATTAAACATTTTCAAAAAGGAAAAGTGGAAAAACTAACGCCTTAAAATATCGCTATATATATATATATAGAGAGAGAGAGAGACGATATTTTTATAAATACTACATAAACATGCAAGAAAAGGAAGGCAAATCAAAAACGTTTTAACTGTAAAAATCATGCACTCTCTGCACTACGATGTGACTGTACTTTTGCTTTGTACTACTTTTGGGCTCGCAACGGAACGGTGTGGAATGAAACAAAGCGGTTAAAGTTCAAGACGAAAAGTAAAACGATGAAAATCAAACGTTGCTTTTTAATGTTTGTAAATGTTTGCAATGCAATTGTCAAGAAAATGTAATTAATTCATTATGCATATGTTAATTTAGATGGTACTTAAATGCTAAAGACGTCAAATTACAAATTAATTAATTAACGACGCGGCATTTCAATTAATGTGCAGCTTTTCCAGCCAGACAAAAAGCGCCAAATTGAAATGGAACGCCCTCAACCAGAGAGAGAAGCACATACACACACACACATACAAGCACACACACACACACTGCAGATAAATGTGAATATGTTGTTGTTGTTGTTGTTGTTGTGTTTCTTACTGTTGTGTGTAAATTATTGTTGGTATTGTTCGTGGTGTTGTTGTTGTTTTTGTTGTTGTTTTGAAATGGAGTCGCGTTCAGGATGCAACAAAATGCAGCACACAAAACAAAACCGAAAATAGTATGAGAAATATATTGAAGAATCTTACGCGTATATTCTCCAGCTCATCCTGGGTGCTCTGCAGCTGATGCAGCAGCTCGTTGATGGACACCTTGCTATCCGGCTGTCTCTGTGCCAGTTCCATTGCCTGTCAAAACAAAGCACACATGAAACAATGTGGAATGAAACGCTTAGGAGAGACTCTAAATCCTCAAAGTGGGTGTAAGAGAGAGGAGAGAGATAGATTCCATACCTGATCGGCACGCGTTATGCGCTCCGCCTCCTGTCCCTGCTGGTACATGTGCAGATACATTTTGTTCTGCTTCTCCTCGTGCTCGACAAGCCTGCGCTGCAGATCCTCGAGCTGTTTCTCCAGCTCCCGGATGCGCTGCTTGGCATGCTCATAGTCGGGCACCATGTCCGAGTAGCGTGTGTTGCATTCGGCCAGTTTCTGAAGCAGTGCCTCCACCTTATCGTTGTGCGATCTCTTCAGATCGCTGTTGACGCCGTCCTGGGTGCGTATCAGTTCCTCGATGCGATGCTCATACATGCGGATTAGCTCCTGACGCTGCAGCTCATAGTTCTCCAGATTGCTACCGCCTGACGACGATAGATCAGCGCACGTTCCGGCAACATCAGCTCCAGCTGCTGCCCCATCTGCATCGCAAACATCGTCGCTTTGCGTCTGCGAATCCTTCGAGTGCACCGATGACATTGTCAGATCCTCAAAGTGTCCCGAATCCGCATACGAACTCTGCATCTCGGCGGACATTTGCAATTGGTGGTGGTGCTGCTGCTGCTGGCGTACCAGATGCCGTGGACTGCACTTGGCCTCATCGGCCATGTCCACAATGGGCGAGACATCCTGCGATGTCTTCAGTTCCGCCTCGCGCACTGTGACCGCATCCGACGATGCGGACCGCTCCTCGGGCGAACTGAGCGATGCCTTGAACAGACGCAACTCGACCACTTCGCGCGTGAGTCGCAAAATTTCCGTATCCTTCACCTCCAGATCCTGGCGCGCAATGCACAGCAGCTCCTTGAGGCGTCGTATCTGGCGCTGTGCCCGCTGCGTCGGCGTCAGATAATCGGGTCCAACTTGACCCGCATAATTGGAGCAGTGCACCACATATTTCATCTTACGGCCACTGAATGTGGTGCCGTTTCTGCAAGTCCAAATTGATATTTTGAATATATTTAATAAGCTATTTTGTGATCGGTCTGCAACATGATCTTTAAAGCTATAAGGACACTGCTGCGCCCCACTGCAAATCGATTTGTTTCGATATTCGCTTTGCAGTTATCGATAAAATTAAATCTACTTGATATATGAGAAATTATATTCGAAATTTGTACTCTCTATCTAAAATGGAGTTTTCTATCAAAGGAAAAGACAGTTACGGCTAAATCTACTCATCTGTTGACGCTGATCAAGAATATATATATAACTTATGCGCTCGGAGGTGCTTCCTTCTGCCTTTTATACACTTCTTCAAGGGGTTTATAAAAACTTCCTTTTATATCTTGTGCCTTGACCAAAGTCAAACACTTTCTGAACTTGCACAAAACTATCTATCTGCAAATATTTACACTCCTCGCGAAATTCTCACCTGGCTACATAGGGATGCTCGCAGGACATGGTCGAGCGACCGGATGTGGTGGTCGCAAACGAGTACATCGAGTCTAGATCATCATCCAGATAGGTGCTCGGCGAATCTGGTGTCACTGGCGGCGTCTTTGGCGATATTTTAGTCTCATGCACTGTGGATAGCTTTGCACCGTCCGGTTTCTTGTTGTGTCCTCCGGCTAATTTCGTAGTACGGCCGCAACAATTGTGGCCTGTTGGAGAAGTGATCGCTGCTCCGTTCAACGGGGTCTTCGGAGTCTTTGGCGTCGAAGTCGCCGTCACCGTCGCCGTCGTCGTCGTCGTCGTTGCTGCTGATGATGAAGTCTTATTGCCCGTTAGCTCTGCACTGCCGCCGCCGTTCAGCTTTAGAGACTGCCAAATAGAAATAAAACGTTAAGACAGAGCGTTTAGCTTAAAAGCCATGTTTAGTTTCTATTATCTGCCTTTGCTTTCGCTTGCTAATCTTTTTTGCGGTTGTTTCTCTCAATTTATCATGCTGTTCGCTCAGTCGTGCAACAAAAAGAAAAAATATCGCGTGGAGTTTCGGAGGGAATGCACATGGCCAGCAGGCAGGGGGATGGGGATGGGGATGGTGATGGGGAGAAGGGTGGTAAACATAACACATCGAGAGAAATACCGCAAAATACGCCCCAAAACCAATTTGTAAGTATGTATAACAAATTTTTTTACAAAATACATTTCTTCAAGCAACCGTATTTTTTCATGCTTACTTTCATTGTGTGGCATTCATACCGTAACCCCTTCCCCTTCCCCTCACCAACTCCCTCCCTTTTGTTAAGATCGGATTGCAGCGGCATTTTTGTGGTCATTTAGCTGTCTATTAGCCCAGAGAGAGAGAGACGGTGGTAGAGAGAGAGATAGAGAAGGAACCTGGGGGGATCTTAATTATTTATCTTTGCGTTCGGCTAAACCCAATCGGAATCAGAGTTGCACGGAATTATTTATCGAAATGCAATTAAAATTGAGATGGGCTCTCTGAAAGCTATACAGATGCATACAGGGTAGATATCGACATCGGGTAGATATGCTTTTTTTGCCAACCCGCTGACTTATTTCCTAAAGGGAATCTGTTAATATTTAAACTTTCAAGAAATTACTTTGTAGAGCTGACATAGAAAAGTCGATTAAAATATTTTACTTCATATGATACCATTTTTTTTTTTTAACAAATTGCACACATTTGGCCAACAAGTCATCACTCAAATATATATCTACCATAGGAACAATCCAGATATCTATAGACATGCTTGTCGCCCCCTTACCGATACAATATAATTAAATAAATACGTAATATTCAGTTCATAGGAAAACATAAAAATAATTAATTAATTTAATTAAATAAATCAATTTCAAACTCCAGACTGAAATGTACAAATCAGCAAAGAACTGCAAGGGTATATACAATTCGGTACACTAAAAGAAAAATCTGTCAAGAAAGGTATAGTTTGTGAAGTTTACAACATTAAGCAGGCCGCAGAAATTGATTTAAGTAAACCGCAATTCGAAAGCATTTTAAGCAACAACAAACCAATTATCAATTATTATTACAATTCCAATTATTATTCCAATTCCAATTATTATTACGAAAACACACTCTATTCAAATGCAAAATAAGTTTGCGCCACATTGTGACATAATAATGAAGGAAAATGGAAAAAGCCAACGACTAATTGAAACCAGTCAAATTATAGAGTTTCTTTTACACCTTGCGCTAATTCTCGAAACCAGCTTTGGAAACCAAAGCAAACGGCCCAAATGTGAAGTGAAATGTGATTTAGAATGAAGCCAAAATGACCAACTCGTCATTGGGCTTTTGTCATTTTCAGCGATTGTCAGCAATTGTCTGCCATTTTGGCCAACTGCACAAAGACCAACTGCACCAAAGCAGAACCGTCGCCAAGCAAATCAGGTTAAACCACAGAGCAGTCTAAGAGAGAGAGAGAGAGGGAGAGCCCTAGAGCGGGTTATCTTCTCTCTCTCTCTCTCTGTACCTCTTCTCTCATGCACATTTCATAATCATCATTAATGAGTTTCTTGCCCTTTTTTAATTGTTCAACTACACAGAATTTTTCGTAATAAGTTTTACACACAAGCTCACACAGCTGGCTGGCTGATGGTATCTAATAAACAGAATTACCTCTTGGACAACTACGTTAACTGGGCTAAAACTTTGCTTCTTCGGCTCTTTTTTGTTGTTGTTGTTTACGTTACGCACTTTTGCACTTTATAGGCATGTGTTAAGGGTCTGGCATATTGTCGAGTTAATATCCAAATTTAAATTCCACTACAGTCACGTCTCCCTTTCCATCCTTATGTGGAGAGACTAAAAATAATTTTAAAAAAAATCGATTTGATTTGAGTGCATTTTTCCATTTGCAGGTGTGCAAAATGTGCATTGTGTCTTTGTTCACGTAATGGTCGAAATAACCCAGTTGGCCACTTGCCAACTTGGCTTTATAGCTTTTCATTTTGCGGGTGGTCTTCTTTAGTTTGGCAATCATTTTACTCTTGCCTACTTTTCAGGGTCGATAGGGAAGCTATTTCAATAGCGTGCCGAAGATTATATACCCTTGTAGACGTTTTCAACATTTATGTTTTGTTCCGGTTATATTATTATGTTTTGTAGGTACGAACTGATGTAAGAGATGTGAGATGTATGTCTGTGGATATCTCGATAGTTCCTATGACAGCTATATGATGATTTCTTATTCAAATCTGAGTAACATAATAAGCCGCAAATTTTGTGAGTTTAGTCTGGATATGTTTTCATTCATATAATTGTTTCATACGAGAACAAATGCATTTAACGATTTTTCTAATGATAGCTTTATGATATAGTAAAACGATTTGGTTGGCTACGACATATGTTTTGTTAGAGGAACAGACAGACAAAAGGGTTTGGTTATATACATGCAACTAGTGATGCTTATCAAGAATATAAATATATATATATGCATTATGGAGTCCAAAACATCTCCTTCAATGTACTACAAACTTCACAGCAAAAGTAATACCGTCTGGAGGAGTAAAAAAAATTCAAAGGGTATTCTTTATGACAAAAATCTAGTTCAAGAAAACTTATTAAGAGATATATCTAAACTTTAAATAACTTCAGGTTTTTAAGGCAATAAGGATAATACCACATTTAAATTTGAAGCACTATTTTTCCACAATATTCATAACATGAAATGTTGATTTAAAAAAAATTATGAACGGTTTCAATCTTTCCACTGCCATAAACTGAAATTAGTTTGAGCACTTCCTGCGAAAAAGGAATTCATCATTTCGATTTTTGAATGTAAACACTAGCAACATATTATTATTTTTTTTCATAATTTTCCCAAGGTAGTTCCACACCATATATCAATAATTAATATTTATGCAAAAAGGGCCAACGAACTGCAATTATGGCCTTATAGAGGCCGCCCAAGCGGGTAATTAACAGCTAAAACCTTGCCGCAAAGCCAGCTGTCTATTACCCATAATTAGAATGCGTTATTAGCATAAAGTGCACATGTATGTGTGTATATATGTAAAAATATATACGTACTAAAAGACATTCACACGAGTTTGGCTTTAAACAACAATAACAAAACGTGAAAAGCGCGAAATGGAAGGGGAAAAGGCAGAGTTGCGCCGAGCTTTTGCTTTTTTTGCACCCGTTCACGTTGAGCATAAAATTACAACTGAACACACTAAAATCGCATGGGTCAGAGAAATGAAAGAAGATGCCCAAGAAAAGAAGAAGAAGCAGCAGCAACAAACACAACACAAACCACAATAAACCAGAGAAGAGAACCAGTCAACCCTCAAAAAATTGACAACAGCAGTTTTCTTCTTTTTTTTTGTGTGGGGGGCGAAAGAGAGGAACAGAGAATGGTTGAAAATGGTACGAGTAATGTACATGCGTGTGTATGCATGCATATGTGTGTCAATATTTGCAAAAGCTGCGCCGCGCACTTGCACTTCCTAGTTGTGAGCAGTGCTCAGCTGTTTGTTTGTTTGTTTGGTTGCCTGGTACATTTGGGAAACGTGCGGAATAAGCGGAAGTGGAATTGAAACAGCTGCTGCGAGCCGCTGAGCCTAGGCTTCTTGTTCTTTATTTTTCTTTTTATATTGTCTTTCGTATTTGCCCTTTTCATGATACCAAAACAAAAAGAAAGTGCAAGCTTTTAACCTTTACATGATTCTCAAACTGTACAGAATTTCTTACAGTTTTACAGTGAATTGGGATAAATGTAAAGGTCTATGGTTACAACAAAAGCTAAGTTGTAATTTAATTACTGAAGATATTTTTAAAAACACAAAATCAAATTAAGAATAACCTATAATTTCTCTTCAATTTAATTCCAATTTAGATTAAGTACTGGACTTATATCCCAAACGTTTTTATTATGTATAAAAATAAATAAAAATCTTTTATTTGAATTTAAATGCTCTTTTGAACTGCTATAGTTTCTTATTAATTTTTTAAAGATTTATAAAAAAAAGTGAAGAACTGTGAAGAAATTGTAGTATAATAAAAATTAATTATCTTCTTATGCTTAACAAAAAAAAAATGAAGTGAAAAGTTAAAATATTGTATAATGCAATGAATATGCACAGTTCATTCAACTCGCTGGGAACATGTGAAATACACTTCGAGCCTATGCTAAAGGATATATATGTATGCATGTGTGTGTACATATGTACATAGAATATGTGGAACAATAGAATTTATAATGAGAAGTCACACGTCACAACACCGCATCGGGGGTGCTTTAATGAATGTAAATGCAGGGCTGTTACGCATATAAGTGTTCCCAACAGGGACGTTTCGTAATGATAACGGGGCAATGTTAAATTCTGAACATGCCTGTTAATTACGTTTTCTTCTTCTTCCTCTTCTTAGGCGAGGGCTGTTTTAAGTCTATTTTAAGTTACATAGGTCAGAAGCAGGTAATTGGAATAGGTGTACAACAACAGAAAAAAAACCATATGTAATAAAAAATCGATAGAAGTCGAGCCACCCACAACTTACCATATTACGCGACTTGGATGCGGCCATATCCAGTTCAGATTGCTTCTCCGTTGTTAGGGCCAAACATTGGTTGTCGCTGCATAATGCATGTGTGCTCGACTCCTCCTGCTCCGTTGTGGCAGCCTTTGTGATAGTAGTGGGACCTAAATTGGTGCACCAGGTGCGATTACGCGTTAAACCCACAACAACTGGCGTGGCCGCTCCCAGCGATGATGAGCTCTCGGCAAGCTTTGCGCGCGTACTAAAGTCCCCCGTCATGTTGAGTTGTCGCTGATGCGCTTTTGTGGCGCGCAAGCGCATCGAAGCGGAACGACGCAATGGAACACTAAATTCACCATCACTAATGAGAGGATGTGGTATGCGAGTGGTGGGCGGCGATGGGGATGGTTCTGCTGCTGCTTCTTCTTCTCTGCTCCCTGTTAGCGGTGTGCTTGTGCATTGTGGTGAGTTGAGCTCCTTTGGCTCCTCATTCTTCTGCTGCTGTCGCATTGGTGACGTTTGCAACGACGTCATCGCCGGATACTGCTATTTGTTGATGTGTTTTGTTTTGCTGTAAAGTGAAAATTTGTAAGTTGTAAGATGCAATTGTTTTGTCTGATATTGCTGCCGCGGTTGCACTTTCAAAAATTGAGCAATTGTTTTTAATGAATGCGCGCATTAAATGCTTCATTATCTTAAATGCTGCCAGTAATTAAAACTTTCTTTCAAACATCAAACAATTAATGAGCAAACTAAACACCCCTCCTACTTCTCCGCCCATTCATGATGCATTTGCTCTGAATTTGCGCTAACTTGGCCAATAAAAAGTGAAATTAAAGTCGATTGCATGTCGCGCAGTCTTTGTTGTTGTTGCTATATTATAAAATTAACCATGTGTTTGCTGTCTCGTCTAAGCCGTGGATTCATTTTTTATGCATTACTTATAGATATATCAATTGTCTTCAGCGCTCGTTCTAGTTACGTAAATAACTCAATGCCAAGTCTTGGTAGCGCTTGAGAGCTATCAGAAACAGCTGTACACACACACCCACACACACACGCACGCACAACTCTGCGGTGGGGCGTAGCGCACACCAATTCCCGCCCCTGTATAAAATTAATGAAATTTTCAATTTTTTACTTTATGTGTTCAGTGTAGAAATTTGAGTTTCCTAAAACTGTAGCTTGACTAATTGCCACCGAACTGACTGAAAAATCAAAGCTCATTTTTACAATGCTTTAAAAAACCATGTTGTCAGCTTGTTAAACAAGCTATCAAGTTATATGATATAGTAATCGGATGCTTGTGAGAATCCCAACAGCAATCAGCCGCTTTATTTATTTTCGCAAGAAAAACACAGTTCTCAAACGAATCCACACTCGACACTATTATTAAACTGAAATTTAACCACAAACATGTACTCAGTATCAATATGGGAAATTGCTTTGCAGTCAGTATATGAGAATTTGCAACTTTAACAGATAGTTGCGTGTTGGAATGATTAATATGATTTTCAGCAGATTAAATCGAGTTGATCATATCTCAAAATTAAAATTGATGATAAATTGAAATGATGATAAGCCACTTCAAATATCGAAATCAGCAAGACTGTTTTGACACGTTTTCACTCGTCTGCAACTTTCGATGGCCTATCATTAGGAGATCTTCAAAACCAAACAGTTAAATGGAAAATAATTGTAGAAAACGTTTAACTCTTAACTCTCCATTAAGTGGGGTCTTCTAACTGGGATCGTTTGCTTTGATTTTCAACTATTTCCGTTTATTTTTCTTCAGTAACCAACAACAAAACAGATCTCCTAAAAAAGTTGAGTTTTCTTGGCCCATAAAAGGTCAATTTCACAGCTGAACAAACGTGATTTTTTTCATCCAATTTGTTACATACAAATTGCTTGATTTTTAGTTACCGTTTTGTAATTGGTGGTTATTGCCACGTTTTTTCCTAAACAAGATTTAAACGAGATTTAATGACGACAACTTGAATGCTTTTAAACGCATTTCTTTAAACTCGCTGACAAGGTCAATGATAGCCGTCCACTTATCGGGAGAGCAAACGTGTGTTTGTTTCTTACCAGCATTGCAGCAATCGCTGATGGAGATATTTTACAAATAGCCAGCAAAATGGCAAGTTTAGTTTGGCTAGACAACTTGCGCTAGTAACAAACTATAGATTTTGTCACGCTAAAATGAACTAATTTGACAAATTTGACTACATGTCTTCTACTAATTAAAAAAAAAAACAAATCAAACCTTAAAAAGTTACGCTATTTACACAGGTCAAAAATCAAAATAGCTTCTTCAATTAATAAGCAGATACTACATTTATAGCTTTTTAAAAGCTGAATTTCACGCTAAAATGTATAAATTTGGCAAACACTTGTCTCCCACTAAATAAAAAAAATACTTGAATAAGTTACGCCTTTACACATTTAAAAATATTAACTAAGCTTTAATTAATTAATAAACAGTTGCTTCATTTACAATACCAAAAAAGGTATAGCCGAAGCTGAAAATTAATTTGGCAACACTGAATACCTCCCACTAAATAGCAAAAGAAAAACAAAAAAACAAACACACACAGAGACAGACACATTCTCAGAGCGCTCTCTTTGTAGCTGCTTTATCAACAATAACAGTTCGGTTGTTTCTGATAAGAGACTGCAAAATCGACAATTGAAAATTGCCTCGAAACTGTTTCAGTACAATAAAAACACAATATTAACCCAAACAAATTGCGATTATTTACCCTTTGTTTCACGGCGTGTCTTAAAATGCAAAATTACATGCAAGGTTGCCAAAGCATTTAATTAATACACACACACGTAAAATAAAAACGAACGGTAAAATGTAGACACAGTTAACAGTTAAGTTGGCAACGAGCGTGTGTAGCGAACGACAAACTGCAACTGAACTGTTTGCGGTAAGCCAATGTATGGATGGATGGCAAATGGAAAATGGAAAATCTTTTTGTTTCAGTAAATTGCCACATAGCGCAAGCGGTGTAAGGAAAATGGAGTAGCGCAGACGAAATGTTGTAATCAAATGAGAGACCGAACACACCTTCGACCCCAAAGTGCGATGGCATTTTAAATGATATTTCGCTGCTTGGGAATTTTGGGTGGCATTTGAATGAATGAATAATGATGCTGATGATGGGCTGCGGCCAGGTGAAAGGCAATGCAATTGCATTTGGCGCGGCAAACCTTAAGTACAATTGTTTTAGTTTTCCCACTTACTCATTACAAATGTTCGCATGGCATTTACGATTTTTAATAGGTTGGCAAAGAAGCCATCATCATCATAGCTACCGCTCAGTCGGGCGGAACGCATTTTCTGCATCATTTTTTTTGGAAAAATTTAACACACTTATTTGAACATTCAAAAGAATTCACTCAACACGACAAGACTTATCGATATATTTGTTGCTTACCATGCAACAGCTGGTCATACTGCACAAAAAACAGCTGTGTGTTTGGCCAGTGCTGGAAATGTTTTGCCCTTTCACATACAAACAAAGCATTTTAATACTTTGAACTCAATCAAAAAGCAATTGTATTTGACATCAGTTTCTATTTTCTATTGTAATTTTCTAGTTTTACTCAAACAGTGCGATATTTTCATTAATCGATAGTTGATCACACTGATTCTGCTGCAGTGTTGCGCTCACAACTGTTATCGATAAACTAAGTATTACTTGCACTTTGCCGACGCTGACTGTCATAAAATAAGAAGCAAGCGAAGCAAAAAGTGCTTTGCTTTTGTTGTTACTGCAAGCTAAATCCATACGTAAATTAAGTAAAATTCTCCGCGAACGCACGCGTTGCCCAAATATTAACCATTAGGTGAGTGTAAAGAGATTATGTTTTAATTTAATTGATTAATGTGATTTATTTCTATGTGAATTGTTGAATAGTCGAATTATGGATCGTTTGCTACGTTTGGGCGGCGCCATGCCCCAGGCAGCACCGCCAACAGACGCACCCGTCGTGGACACCGCCGAGCAGGTGTACATCTCATCGTTGGCCCTGCTCAAGATGCTGAAGCATGGACGCGCCGGTGTACCGATGGAGGTGATGGGTCTAATGCTGGGTGAATTTGTCGATGATTATACGGTGCAGGTTATCGACGTTTTTGCTATGCCCCAAACTGGCACAGGCGTCTCTGTAGAGGCGGTGGATCCAGTTTTTCAGGCTAAAATGTTGGACATGCTCAAGCAGACGGGTCGACCCGAAATGGTCGTCGGCTGGTATCATTCGCATCCGGGTTTCGGTTGTTGGCTGTCCGGCGTCGACATCAATACACAGCAATCCTTTGAGGCGTTGTCGGAGCGAGCGGTGGCCGTTGTCGTCGATCCCATACAGTCGGTGAAGGGTAAGGTGGTCATCGACGCGTTTCGTTTGATCAATCCGAATATGTTGGTGCTGGGACAGGAGCCACGACAGACCACCTCGAATTTAGGGCATTTGCAGAAGCCATCGGTGCAGGCACTGATCCATGGCCTGAATCGTCATTACTATTCCATCAGCATTAATTACCGCAAGAACGAATTGGAGCAGAAGATGCTCCTCAATCTGCACAAGAAATCGTGGAAGGATGGCCTAACGCTCGCCGACTACAACGAGCACTGCTCCATCAATGAGGATACCGTCGCCGAAATGCTCGATCTGGCGAAGAACTACAACAAGGTAAGCTTCAACATTCCACAAGTCGCTTTTCATTTTCCCACAACGAATTTTGTTTACTCTTAAAAAAAAAAAATCATAAATATATAATATATTTTTCCTGGGTGGCAACTCTACAAAAACAACAATCAATCGAAATAGTTGTTAATTGCGAACTTCAGTTATCTAAATTGAACTAGTTCTTCAAGGAACCACAAAAAAAACATGTTTGCTTTTTACAAGCTGTTTTTCTCGCTTTAACATATGGCATTTTAAGCAACAATTGCCCTAAATTCATGACTCATGTATATACTCATATATGACCTTATTTTGTATTATCAAAAGCCATCAACGCTTTTTTATATCAATATTGATTATTACAAGATTTCTAGATTTTTCTAGATGTGTCGAAAATTTTTGATTTTTCCAATAAATCCAATTTAATTTTCTACTCCCCATTTATATTACTACATATTCCCATATTCCAATATCCTACTTCCATTTTCCAGTCGCTCGAGGACGAGGAGAAAATGACGCCCGAGCAGCTGGCGATCAAGAATGTGGGCAAACAGGATCCAAAACGGCATCTGGAGGAGAAGGTCGACAAGGTCATGCAGAATAACATAGTACAGTGCTTAGGAGCCATGCTGGACACAATTGTGTTTAAATAAAAAATTGCATTTGCCAACGCAACCAGAAATCAACCCTCAAAAAAAAACATACATAATTAGAATCACCATACTAACACAAAAATAAAAACTGCTTTATTGCTATTTGGAGCAAAAAGTTTTACACAAGAAAAAGTGTATTTTTATTAAGTTTAGACGCTTCAAATTATCTGTCACTTATATTTTAAGTATAATATAAAAAAACTTAATTCTAAGCAGCAGCAGATGCAATTTTCGACGCCGATGTTGTCATTGTTTTTTCCATTGTGTTGACAGCAGCCGCAGCAACTGCGCTGCTTTTCTAATTAAAGATGGCGGACACGCCGTTTAGGCGCGCTCACCACGAATGCGTCGGGCTAGCTGAATGTCCTTGGGCATGATGGTCACACGCTTGGCATGAATGGCGCACAGATTGGTGTCCTCAAACAGACCAACCAAATAGGCCTCCGATGCTTCCTGCAAAAGATAAGCACATAAACTTGTCATTCTTCAAGCTGAAATTTGTCAATTACATTTTGGTGTGAAATACGCCCGAACTTCCCCCCACTCCTCACACACATATATATGTAGGCATGTTGCGTCTCTTTCGCGCCAATTTGCTTACCTGTAATGCACCAATGGCGGCCGACTGGAAACGCAAATCGGTCTTGAAATCTTGTGCAATTTCACGCACTAAACGCTGGAAGGGGAGCTTGCGGATGAGCAGCTCCGTGGACTTCTGATAGCGGCGAATTTCTCTCAGCGCCACGGTACCAGGGCGATAGCGATGGGGCTTCTTAACGCCGCCAGTGGATGGAGCCGACTTGCGGGCGGCCTTGGTGGCCAGTTGCTTGCGAGGTGCTTTGCCTCCAGTTGATTTACGGGCAGTTTGCTTGGTACGTGCCATTTTTTATTTTGTGGAAAATTTTAGTTTTTGATTCTCCAACGAACGATCAACTACTTTTTATTCCGTCAAGTAAAACAATGTCAAAACTGTACGAATACTTTTCAACGACTGGGCAAGGAGTCGGAAGGGTCGGGCGATGTCGATACTACTAGATTTATTTTCAACATTCGAAGAGTATCGATTAGAGATGAGTCTATGGCAATACTATCGAATCACATTATTTTTATCAGCTGAGTGCGTATAAATATAATAAATACCAAAAATTGGATAAACATCTGAATTTTTCTTAACTCAAGGTGTGACAATCAACGGACTGTAAAAAAAAAAACATCAGCTGCATAATAAAGTCTGCAGCAATTTTTCATTAATATGTATTTTTTGATCTGCATACCGGGCTTAATCGAGATTATAAAATACTCAGAAATTACTCATCTTGGGTATCGATCTACAGCAGTCGATAATGTGTTAGAGCCTAAACTTGGTGCGACTATATGTCCATCTCTAGCTGCAAAGTAGCGGTACTTTCAGTTCTGAGTACTTTAGTTAATTAGAAATTGCATAAAAAATGGCTGATTCTGAATACGGGATATGTCCATATAATACCGAACATCGTATACTGCTGTTCCGCTTGCCCGGTCACATTATAAAATGCCAGCGCAATTACCGTGGGCCACCGTTGCAAATATGCAAATTTAATGCGACGCATCGTTTGCCGGCGGAACAAATGGACGAACACCTCCTGGAATGTGCCGACTATCGCAAGTTTCACGAATATAATACCTGGCAAACATCACTGCAAGCACGAAAATCACCACCATGCACCTAACTCTAAGAATCTCTCATAAAATCCACTATACTGCATAAAACTTGAATAGTTAAAAACAGTTTATAAATTTCTTACGTAAATTTATAAATAAATATAAAATAAATAATACAGATGCTCCACTTATCGAAAGACCACTGTACTTTGTTTTGTAATTTCCATAAAATGGAATAGATAAAAGAAAAATACAAGAGCATGTACAACTTTGTGAATGTTTGTATAATTAAGTATTGTTAAATTGTGTTTTAATTTTAGAAAATAATATCTAGAAGGGAAACGCTATTTACACATACAGACATACATAGGCGATGTACGTATGCAGATAAACAAGAAATTGTTATAAACTAGCATTTTAAGAGGCACATTGTCCACGCGACCTATTTACATAAATTGAAACGAAGCTTACAACTATAAAATATATATATATATATATATATATAGTGCTTTTTTAGACTATACTATCCATCTCCAGATCAGTATCACCATGCTCATCCAGCAGATGGCGTCTGTCATCTTTCTCTTTAGTCTTTAGATTGGAGGTCGCCTCCGATATGCTCGCCAAGGGACGAACCTTGCCGAGATTAACAACCGGACTCTGTGTATATAAATAGATGGCATACGAAACAACAGCGATTGCCAGCGCAGTGTTCATATAAATCGGTATGGCAAATAGGAAATAACACAAGACGGCCGTAAAGAGCAGCTCCAAGGCGCTGGCAAATGTCTTCAGTATGGAGTTCATGTACTTTAAAAAGAAACTCGTCACAATGCCAATTGCAGCATTATTCACAATTATGATGACGACACTGAAACGCATTATGCTGCCCAAATTATGGGCACTAAATGCATCCAAAAGTTCACCACGCATTAGCAAAATAATCGCATTGCAAACAATCGAATCCAGATACATAAAGACATTCTGCACAAAGATGTTCACATCGGCACCTTTATCCTTCAGCAGATACTCATTGTAGACGCCAGCAAGACAAGAGCAAATGGTTTGTGCCAGTATAAAAACGGCACTAATACTAAAATCAAAGCCATTCATATTTTTGCCCTGCGTTTTTGCATCATTTGTTTGCGTGGCATTCATTGCTGCAGCTCCAATTCCCTGGATTGCTGCTGCTTCACTATCATCATTGGCATCATTATAAAATCGATTCAAATCCACCTGTTTTAGCATGCAGCCGAGTGTTAGGAGTATCAATGAGATCCATTGGCGTTGTGTCAAATACTTTTTGAATATGATTTGGAATAGAATGCCTGTAACGACGACCCGCAGCTGGAGCAGCAAATAATACGTTGTCGGATCGAATGTGGCCAGATTAACAAAGGCAAGATTGTTGTAGAGGCAGTAGAGAAAGGCGGGCACCATATAAAAGCCCAACACGCTGCGATCCTTGTGTACATCCCGCACCAGTGAACGGAAATTATTTCTAAATGAAAAAGATAATATTTCGTTTAGTTTGTAATACGATAACAAATATATATAAATAAATTTGCTACAGAAGATAAAATCATTTAATTTCGGATATATTTCCTACTTACTCTCTGCAATACAGGCAGGCAGAAATGATCAATTTTAATACTTCGGTGAGCAGGACAACAGTAACGGTATTGTAGCTATAGGAGTTATTTGAATCCTGCGATGCGGTCACAAATATGCCTGTCAAATGCAGTGGTGCGTTAGTAACAAAAAATACAACAAGTTGTGACGCACATACCTTGACCAATAAATAATGACATATACAGCAGAAATATGATGAAGGTCAGTTTGGTGGGGAACAATTCACGCCAATTGGTCGTCATTATTTGGCTGCTTTATAGTTTTACTCGCCAGCGTCTTCAAGTTGCAACTAACCTAGTGAATTTTGCTCGGTGCTTGAAGTAGCTCCAGTTTGGGCGTTGACGTTGCTATCAGCCCAGATTGTTTTTGTTCTTTTTGTTTTCCTAATTTTTTGACAAGCTCAGCAATTCAATTTTGTTGAAACCAAGTAAACAAAACCATTTTTCCCCTTTTACTTTTATTTCTATTTTTGTTATCGCGGTGAAACAGCTGATTACTGCTAGTGTTGCAAAATTTGGATTAGCTGGCCGTGAACGGTGTTGCACAACAACGGTGAGTTTGTCTGCGACCAACTTCACGTCTTTTCTCTTCCATCGTCGTCAAAATGGCAAACCGCGGCGCCCGTCATGCTCGCACTGAGGATACCGAAAATACCATCAATTATGTGCAATGCGATGGCCTGGTAAGTTATTAATTAAGTGCATTGACGACGGCAAGTGCGAGACTTAAAAAAAAGTGCAACTGTGAAGGCTGTAAAAAGTGTTTCTAATGCCACGCGCTGGACAAGACTGTTGTTTTGCATGTGTGTGTGACCAAGAGAGCATCAGTGCGATGACAAATGAGCGAAGAGAAGAGAGCGGTTCCAGCGCATAAAGTGTTAAGCTAGAGAGGAGCAACCTATAGAGAGTAACTGCAGAAGAGCGCGCTGCAGCGGTCAAAGAATTGCAATTATATGTAACTAGAGAGGAGCACATTTCGTCACGAGCACGAGCCTCACTCACGACTTATTTCAGGTTTGTTAATGTTGTTTATATATATTTTTTTTCCTCGCCCTGTAGGCCGTTATGAAAATGGTAAAGCATTGCCATGAGGAGTCGAGCAATATGGATTTGGCTCAGGGCGCCCTGCTCGGTCTCGTCGTGGACAAGTGTTTGGAAATTACCAATTGCTTTCCATTCCCCAAGAGCGGCGATGAAACCATGGACGATGAGATGTATCAGCTGACGGTGATGCGTCACCTGCGTCGCGTCAATGTCGACCATCTGCATGTGGGCTGGTATCAGAGCTCCGATGTGGGCAACAGCTTATCGCTGGCGCTGCTCGAATCGCAGTATCATTATCAGACCAGCATCGAGGAGTCTGTTGTGGTTGTCTACGACACCCAGAAGTCATCCAGGGGTTTCCTCTGCCTGAAGGCCTATCGCCTGACACCGCTGGCCATACAAATGTACAAGGATAATGATTTCAGTCCGGAGGCATTCCGCGCCCTCAAAGTCGGCTATGAGAGTCTCTTTGCTGAGATTCCCATTGTCATCAAGAACTCACCGCTGACCAATATTATGATGAGCGAGCTGAACGAACTGCTGCCAGAAGATAAGGGACACAATTTTCTGGATCTTGGCACCGCTTCGGTGCTGGAGAATCATATGCGCAGCCTGATCGAGCGTGTCGATGAACTGTATCAGGAGTCGGTGCGCTATAACAAATACCAGCAGGTCGTCTTCAAGCAGGACACGGTAAATATATTTTTATGCTCTCTTTGAAAATCTCGTAATTTTAATTTGAAAAATATTTCATTAAAACAGGAAAAACATCGGGCTCTGGCCAAGTTGGCTGCGGAGAATGCTGTGCGCACTTCCAAGGGCGAACCCACTGTGCCCGAGGAGGAAGTCATCAAGCAGTTCCGTCCGATGCCGGTGCCAGCCAGGTTAACGGCCACAATTACATTGGGCCAAATCAATACGCATGCGCAGCACATTGCCCAATTCTGCTCTCAGTCGCTGGCTAAACTTTTCATCACGGAAGCACTTCAGAATGCCAAGGAATCCAAGGAAATCAAGTAGTTTAGTTTATCTTACAAATTGATAGCGAGTCGCAACAATAATACAAAAAAATAATAAATCCCAACTTTTGTAGCTGTGTGTAAAATGCTGAAACTGAGCACAGCGAAGCGAAATTTTTAACTTTGTATTCTTATTTTTGAAAGCGTTTTTAATCTGTATATTTATATTTATATTTATTTATATTCCCATCCTTAATTTTAAACAGTATACAGGATAACTTCAAGTCAGTCACTCTCTTGCTCAATCTCTCTGTTGCTCTCTCTCCTCTCTCTCTCTGTTGCTCTGTACCTATATTTGACGCGTGCCACAGCGGGTGGTGGGTTTTTCAGTTTCAGTGCTACTGGGTTGGTTTCCATTGAGTTTTAGTCTCTTTTCGTGCGCTTTTCCCGACAGTGTTCAGCATTTTGGACTGCAGCTGCTTCGTCCTTTAATTTTCATTCATTTTTGCAATTTGCAGCTGCTTTTGCTGATTTGGTTGCATTGGTTTTAATCAATGGAAATATGCTTTCCTATGATCTCAACGAGCGTTTGGTGAGTGCCGTGCACAGCGGTGACTTTGGTCAGGCCCTAAACTGCATTATTGACGGTGCCCAGGCCACCTATGTCTCGTCCACGTGCGGACGGACAGCTGTTGGCACCGCTGCCCTGCTGGGCGATGCCGAACTCCTCGAGCTGCTGGTGCAATCCTGCGAGGAACCGCAACTAAATATTTTCCCTCAGAGCGGTAAGTTCGCCCAGCTGGCATGGTTATCATGGGGTTCGAGGCGTCGTTAAACGGGTTCATGGTTCATGGTTCATGGGCAACAGCTGGTCGGGCAGAAAATCAATTAGGGGGTTGTTGCCGACGTTTTAAATCCGCACCGAAAATTCTTCTTTGTTTAAGTTTTTCATATCAGCACTGGAGACTAGTTTTAATACAAAATAAGCAAAAAAAAAATGTTATCTTGTTTTCTATCTTGTTTTCTATTATGTATCACTAGTCGAGTCAATTGTGAAGATATCTTGAAATATACATTTTATTTGCTGCAAGCAGTACATATTTCTGGGCCCGCCAGATCAGATAACTATTTGCAGCTGCCACTGGTACGCTTACAAATATTTGGTTGTGCTCCTAACATTTCAACAACAATCATCAAAAAGAGAGTTATAATGAGCATTCAAATTTTAGACTTCTCCACTTAATTTAACTAAATTTATTTATTATATTAATCAACTTATCTAAAAACATAAATCTATTCGAAACATTTTTGTCATGATTAAGAAAAAAAAAAACACTTGAACTCAAACCAGAGAAAAACATATTAAAATTGTAATAAGAAATAATAATAAAATTTTATTTTATTTTATTTTGTATTCTATCAAAAACTTTTTTCTTATTATTTAAAGTTAACGGTCGAATTTCAAATCAACAATTACAAATACATATTTTCGAATATTAAAGAGACAATCTTGAAAAAAAAACTTTCAAAGGAAATTTTCTATAGGAATCTTTTCTTATCAATTTCCCAACCCAATGATCGTGAACCCTGAACGTTGTAGCGTAGTGTAGCTGCGCTGTCAATGACCCAAATGCATCATGCATTTCGACGCACACCATAAAAGGCCAGCAAGAGAGATTAAAGTAGAGATACAAATATTAATTGTTTACGTACGAGAGACGAGTCTGGGCTAGAACCGGTTGGATTGTTTGACTTTCGTTTGATAACATTCCGCCACACAAACTTTAAATGCAGCGGAAAATATATTTTGGGTTTTTGGGTCGCCTCAGTGCATTTCTGGCAGTCAGGTAGACAAGTTGCCCAAAAAGTGTGCGTTGAGTTTAAACTATTAACTTCTATGCTGACAGAGAAAACCAAAAAACTTAAATATAGAATTTGTTCTCTTCTAAAAATAATTGGTTTTTATTATGGCAGCTCACACGGATAACCTGGAGATTGAGAGCACGCCCGAGGGCATGGAGAAGCTGGAATGGGTGGATGAATTTGAAGGCGAAAGCTGGTCAGAGGGAGGAGGAGGCGGCGGCGGCGGAGGAGGAGGAGGAGGTGGAACTGGACTTGGCGACGATTCCCAACTATATCTTTATTATGCCAAGACATTTGAGAATACCGGTGAATTTTTGACGCAATGCTGCTTGACTTGCCGGCAACAGGATCCGCATTTGTATGACTCGGATTTGGCTACTCCGCTGCACTATGCCGCCGCCTGGGGACATGCGGAGTGTGTCCGTGTGCTGCTCAAGCATCAGGCACCCATCAATGTGGTCAACAGTGAAGGTTATACTCCGTTACATGTCGGTGCCGGCTATGTGGAGGTCACCCGACAGCTGATTCAACATGGTGCTCTAGTCAACTCCCGCACACTGAGCGATGGCAAGACGGCACTGCACCTGGCTATCGAGAGTCGGAGCAGCGAGGCGGCTCATCTGCTGCTCCAGACGAACATCAATATCAACGAAACGGACGACGAGGGTGAGACCCCGCTGATGACGGCGATTGTGTGTGGCCTGCAGGAGTTGGCGCGGGAGCTGATTGAGCGCGGTGCACGCATCAATCTCCAGGATAAGAATGGCAGAACGGCGCTCTCGTTTGCCGCTCTCGGCAGGCATCGGGAGTTGGCCAAGCTGCTACTGGAGCGGGGTGCCCGGCGGCTGCCCTCCCATCATTTGTTGCATCAGTGTGTGGGTCCGGATCAGGCGGATATGGATATGGTCGAGTTGTTGCTCCAGCATGGCGATAACTTGAGCATGCGGGACTGCGAGAATCTAACGCCCATCATGCTGGCCATTCATCAGCATCTGCCCGAAATGCTAGAGTTCCTCTTGGATCAGGCGGTCGAGCAGCGTCGCTTGGGCCTCTATACGGATGCGCACGACGAGGGTTTGCTGCTCTTTGCCGTCCAGCAAATCGAGGATGTCGATCGGTTTCGTGCCGTTCTGCGTGTTCTGCTCGCCAAGTTGCCCAGCGCTCGGCGGGATCTGTACTGCTTCAAGGCGCCCACCTTTGTCTGTGGCTTCGTCTACAGCGAGACACCCCTGGCCCGGGCCATCGGCCTCCAGCGCTTGGACATTGCCCAGCTGCTGCTGCGCGAAGGCTGCAATCTCTCCCAGATCTGTGGCGAGTATGTCGTCGAGGAGCTGTGCACCCACTGCTCACCACGCAGTTTGGCATTCGCCAAGTTGTTAAGTAAGTCTTGCATCTCTACCTTATATTTTTATACCCCGCACCCACATAAAAAGGGTATCTTGGTTTTTTGCAAATGTATGTAACAGGCAGTGGAAAGCATACCCGACTTTATAAGGCATTATCAGGATCTTCAGACTATTAGAGCTGGAGATTGTGAATTTTGAATATCAGTTTTTATATAGAGTAAACATATACATAAATATTTTATTTATATATACATATATATATATATATATATATATATATATATATATATATATAAATTTAAATTAAATTTATATTTATAATGAAATGGGAACCGAATACCAAGAGGGAATGGACGACGTTCGACAAAGTCCATCCTATGAAACCGCACACCATAAAATGGTACACCGACGGATCTCTCACCAAGCAGGGCACAGGTCTCGGATTGGTGGGCCCTCTGTTATCCTGCCAAGAGTCCCTGGGAACTAATACTCACCGGTCTATTGACAGACACTGTAGACTGAGAAGTCACCTAACTAAATTAGGTATTTATAGCAGGGATGTATGCAGGTTTTGTGGAAGCGAGGAGGAATCCTTAATGCACATCCTAGGAGAATGCAGCATCTTAGGGAAGCATGTCATGACGTTAAAGGACCTAGAAACCCTCAACCCAACAAAGATTCTAGCATTCGTGTAAGAGCTGGTTTTGATGGAATAGCTGTAGGCTCAGAAGTGGCACAATAGACCTTATAGGTCACAGTGCTGGTTCCCCAATTATAATGATAATAATATATATATATATATATATATACATTTTTCCCCCTTTTGTGATAAGCAATCAGAGAATAAAAAATAACTAAGAACCGGCTGCAGGGTACATCGTAGTCTAAATTACTCGTTAAAAAATCGCAATTTTATTGACCTATGTACTTGGTTTACTTTCAGAACATATTGGTTTCCGTTTTCCCCCGCCCACCGATTCGAGTGATGAACTGAAAATCACAGACCCAGCACGTTGGGCCTTCGATCAGGACATGCGTCAATTGAGCACAGAGCCAAGGACACTCCAATCCCTGTCCCGTCAGGTGATACGTCAGCAATTGCTGAAGGCACTCCAAGTGAACACGAAAATCCATGCGAAATATTCGCCAACGGCGCAGAGTTCGACGATTGCCCGCATTGTGGACGAGCAGCTGTGCATGCCGATCTCCCTCAAGAAATATGTCAGCGATTTTGCGGAGATGCCCATGTTGAGTGGCATCAAATTAACCGGGCGAATATTCCGACCCGTGGAATCGTGGGATTAGCAACGAACATAAATGGCAGCGAGAAATGTGTGCAATTTCTAGTATTTATTTAGTATATGTGTATTTGGATGTGTGTATGTGTGTAGCATAGATAGAGTATCTGTAGTTTGTGTATGCCCCCCTCTTGGATTTTTAAATGTTTCTAGTTGAACAACAGAGCACTGCAGTTACCCAACAAAAAACAAATAGAAAGAAAAGTACACAATTAGTATTTGATGGGTATACTAGTATTAGCGTATTTCATTACAACAATAAGAGGATATATCAATGATCTATACATATATAATATATGTAATCAGTATGTAAACTATATGTATTTTTAATGTGCATTAGGCTCGAGACAATGCCAAAGTTTTACTTCTCAAATGCAAATTTCGGTTAACTTTGCAATAATTCTACTTGAATTCATTTTCATTCGAAAGTTATTTGAATTTCCATTTGTTTTTTCTCTTCTGTTACAATATAGTGAAAAATTAAAGAGATTTGAAACATTTTAAAATATATGGTGTGGGATATTTGTTTCCTTTGTTTTTAAACATTTTGCGCTTACAGTTTACAGTCTGACACAATATACATACTACGAATGAACTAGTTGCCCTATAATGCATATATATATAAGAAATATATATATATATATATATATATATATATATATATATGATAACAAATACCATAACAATTTTGGGTTCAATTTGCTGCCAATTGGACATTAGATCAAACTTATAAGGCTACAAAGGTATTTAGTTTAGGGCTTTAGAAGCAGCTTGAAATCATCATTGGCATTCTCCATAATATACTCAAATGCAATTTTGTCTTTCTCATCCTTGAGTAGCTTAAGTGCGGGCTCGTTTTTTAATAGAAAGCGACACACCTCCAACTGGCCACGCAATGCGGCACGATGCAACGCACTCTGTCCGCTCTCATCTTGCAGCAGCAGATTAATCTTTGGCTGCGCCACCAGCAACTTGACAATATTTAGGTGGCCTGCAAAATGCATTTAGACATTAGTGTTATAATTTAGAAATTCGAATTGATTGCTTACCCATCATGGCCGCCCGATGGAGTGCTGTGGCACCACCCTTGGTCACCACATTCACATCCACCTTGCCCTCGTCGAGCAGCAGCTTGCAGATTTCCTCGTTGCCATTGCGTGCCGCATAGTGCAGCGCGGTATAATCGCAATCATCGCGCGCCATTGCCTGACCCTTCCTTATAAACTCACGCACACGGTCCACATCGTTGTAGATAGCTGTGAGATAAGTAACACAGATAAGTAAGTCAAATTTTTTTAAATTTTCAAAATATTTTCTATTAAATGCATTTCGATAATTTAAATGTCTGTAAACAGTATTAAAAAAAAGTTTAATTTTTCAAAATTTGCTTGCTGAATAATAAGTTGGAATTTCTAAAGTTCTAAAGAATTTCATTTGACAAAATTTGTTTGTTTGGCTAGTGAATAAAGTTTTGCTAATCAATCAGCCACGCCCTTGTTTGTTTAGTTGTGAATCAGAGTGTGTTTTATCAAATATTTTATTTTGTTTGTTTAGCAAACAAAACTATTTGCCACTCACCTGCATTCCAAATGCCTCTATCGAAATCCATATCGCTGAGTGTTTGCTGTGCCGGCAGCGATTGCTTGTGGCACTTGCACTTGTCGGCATTATGCTGATCCATTCTAGTTATTTTCTTTATTTGGTTTTTAATTATTATTTTGTTCGTCTGATGATAAATATTTCCAGCAAATGTTGCGAGATAATGATGATCGAAGATGACTTGATTTGGTTTATTTTATTTTTGGCTAGCTTGGCGGATTCCCGTTAGTTAAACCTCACGTTGCATAGTCCAACAAATTTCGGCCTCGCCGCAACTGCAGACAACCTTATAGCTGAGCTGTGCCAGCATGTTCAGCATCACTATCGGTGGCACTGATATCAGCGTACCATTCGCAAACGGCTTGATCGAGAGTCTCGTGGATAACGCCTGCACTTCGGCCGGATTAAGACCAAAAACGGTGCACGTATAATCGTGCAGGGAACCTTTAACGGAGACGTATGCAAAATTACCCTCGGTTTGGAGAATGGGCACCGGTATGGTTACAACATTTGTGGCACAACCAGCTGCAGCAACTGTGGCGCCAAGGGATGCCGACGACTGCTGCAACGGTGCTTGCTGCTGTTGTTGTTGTTGTTGGGGCGGACACTCGCAATTTGTTGTGGATTCCTTTGGCGCTGGCGCTGCCTGATTATCGCTCATACTTTGCTCTTTTTCACCAATAACAACGAACCAAAAAAAAAAATTGCAAGGCTTTCACATGAAATGTTTCGGTTTTTTACGTTGCTATAGTTTTCTTTTTTACCACAAACAAACACTTGGATACACACACACACACAGAGAAAATAAAAAGGAGAGAAAAAAACACTAGGCGAAGGGAGTTGATGCGTTAAACATTTACTCGGGCGAATCAACTTTGTGATAGTTGGCTAAACTGGCCGCCTCACGACCAATATTCGATAGATTCTCACGGACAACGGATACGGACTCGGATTCTGGTTCTGGTTCGTCGAAATCCTTGCGCATCGTCCACATATACTCGTTGTAGTCCTGCTTAACGGCCGTCGATGAACTGGCCACAACGCGAAAACCCAAAATCTGCAAATATAAAATACAACCAAAATTAGTCATGTCTAAATCTATTTTATTTATTATTCAAGTGGGCACTGGACGAGTTTCATATATGTGGTTATGCCAAAACTAATAACATTAAAACTGCTTTAATTATGCAAATTTGTTGCTAAGTGGCAGTATTCGAAATTTCAAAATTGAAACGAATTCGACTTCGAATTAGAAAGAGATGCTTACTTCTGATTGCAGTGTGCAATTCTTATTGGAATCCGTATTCAAAACTGATGACTTACCTCTAAGGCTGACAGAATGCGACACGGATGCACTAAATAGACAATTGTGGACTCATCGCTGTAGCCGCCGCATGAAAACTTGTTCAACTGCTCGATGTCGTCAGCTGCAAAAATGTCGAAAAAAATATCGTAATTTGTTTTTTTTTCTTCTGCTGGGCTTAATATGGGTTAATTTGCAGTGTTTATACAGGTAAGACAGAGTAAGCGTTCAACAAAGATAAAAATAATAAAAAAAAAGAAGGAAAACCGCTGTTTGGGGAGCAGTCAATGACGTCAGTCCCCTGGCCTCTTTTCGCCGGGCTCTGTGTGTGTGTGTTGGGAATATTTTTATGTGTGTGTTTGCGCTAATTAAACAGCAACCAATTCCCTAGCGTTTTTTGTTTTACTATTATTTTAACAAAAGCGCAACGAAGCTTCTTTATTTATTAATTTTATTGGTATGCAAAATATTCACACAGCACACAGCAGCTCTGGAAAAATCACAAAGTGCATTGACTTTTCCAAAAGAGAATTTTATCAACAAAAAAAACATATGAAGTAAATATTAACTTTAAATGTGTTCAGATCTGTGTGCTAGCATATGCGTGTGTGAGTGTGTGTGTGCGTACTTGTCTGTGTGGATATGTCTCACCATGCAATAAGCTACAGGCGTAATTCAACCGCACTCGATGCGAAACAAAACGAAACTGACAAGACTGACTCAATGTGCGATGCAAACCACAATACAATTAAGAGAAAGAGAGAGGGAGTGTGTGTGTGTGTGTGTGTGTGGATAATAGAGGGAGAGAGAGAGAGTTTGAGCAACAACTTCGTTCTCATGCACTCCCATGGGTGAATACTCTCTCCCAATGAGTTTATTGTTGAACGTTTGCAAACCGGTTTTTATTTTTTACGCATTAGAGTAAAATGAGTAAAGACCAATTATTGTGTCTCTATTCTGCATAATAATAGGAAGTAGAGAGAAACAAAACTTATTTGATAACAATGATAAAAGGCATGTGTAAACAAATTTATCAAATAAAATTCATTCCGTTTAGTGTAGTGCAAATATTTTTTAGTTACTTTTGAGGTTTTAAAAACGATAGATAGTCACAGGTGTGCAAATTAACTGTAAATTAAATTACAACCGTTGCTCAACCGATAGGTCAACAGTGATAAGTGCACCATGTACTCATTTTTTTGGATGCCACTGTAGACGAACAGGGAACTCACACACACACTCACAGATACCAAGTCCAGTCAAGGACGGACCATTCAAAAAGTATGTGTGAAATAGTGGAATAACCGACAATAAAAGAAAATCAAGCCAGCACTTAAAATTTTGTGGGTGGTGTGCATGCGTGTATGTGTATGTGTGTAAGTGGATACACATATGACGAAGCACACTTAAATTGTGTCGTGCAATAAAAAAACAACAAAAAAAACCAAACAGACAACTGTCCATCAATATTGAATCGACAAAGAAACCATATGAAACATAACTGTAATAAGTGTAACGCCATCTACTGGGATTGTGGGAGTGAGTGAGAGAGAGAGGGAGCTCTACTTTTACTTGCCATTGTTGAATTACCTTTCAAGCCAGAGACGAGCACACGCCATGGATATTTGTGACTGTACGAGGCTAGATTACCTCGTATGATAATGTACGGCATTTGATATCGCTTCTTCTTCTATTTTGTATATTTTTTTGCTTGTTTGTGGGTTTTATCTATTAATTAGATGCGGGCGGGGTTCGTTGCCAAATGTTAACCGGTTCAAACTGGTCGAGACCGAACACAAAAGTGACAAATTTTGTAGCACGACCAAAAGCTAGCTGCTGTGCTGACTGAAGGCTGGCTCACGACTGAAATTCGTTTACGGAGCTTTGCAGGTTTTCCCGTGCAAGTGTTAGTAGTAGTAGTAGTTGTTGTTAGTTTGTTTGCGTTTGTTGCTTGTTTATTAATGGGGAGTCTCACGTTTCGTCGCTCTCTCTCTCTGTAAGGGTTAGCAATTTGATTCGATTAAGCCACAAAATGTAAGCAAAGCGCACTTAAATAGATCAAAAGAAAACAGAAAACCAAATCGCTCCACAAACAATAACTATGGAGAGTTTGAGATGGGCGCGTGTTGAAAAATTGCTCAACACACAACTCGACAGTTATTTATTGCTTTTTTTATTATCATTTTTCTTTTGCGCTACTGTAAGCAATTTGAAATTAATGTTTGCCGTGCTTTTTATGCTTGTGCTCATTAAACACGTCATACGCAGGACTCAATTGCTAACTGCGTATTAGTGTCACGGAAGAAAACACGATACGTTTCCCAACTCTAGAAAAAAAAACTCACAAGCACACACACACTTACGCACTGCCACTGACCAGTTGCATGTTTACAACTCCATACAGGCTATAATTACGCCTGGCAATAGTCGGCTAATATATACAATACAGTTAGTCAAAAATAGAGCCGGTCAACAACTCCAACGCTAAAGCCCTCTGCTAATTGACATCATAAACATCCACCCACTTAAACACACATGCACATATACATGTACATTTCGGCTGCACCCTTTCGCTTGTATCCTGCGTGTTTGGCGCACACAAAAATTAAACAAAATAAATAAATGCGCGAGTCATAAATGAAACGCTACATTTTAGTTGCTGCTAAATGATGTCATTTGAAATTAATCACAAATATCGTCTGCTGCCTTATATTATTTCCTTGATTTAACTAACTCACCTTTGCTGCACACACACATATATATATATAAATAAATATATATATATACACCAACACAGTTTTTTACTTTCTGAATTTGTTGTTCGTTTTAAGTGGCTTTTAATTTTGAACTTCTTTTTTTTTAATTTATCAATCCGCGCAATTTGACAAAAATTTTATTTTGCAACAACACAATTGTTAGTGATGCGTCCATCAATCGATGCACTGTTCCTGTAAGTAATGCAGAAGCCAGCACCATTGATATCGATATATCGATAACCGCAATTGCTACACGATAGCGATAGATACACGAAAAGATACATTCGCTCTGCCGAGCCTCCCTTGAGTAAATAATAGTTTAAATGTTTGCAATTCGTATAAATTCAAATTGCAATTAATCAAAGGTGAATGGGCATTAATGCTTATTCGATTATGCAGTATGCTAACAACTACGTGCGAAGGGCCCAAACAGCTGGTAAGCTAAACATATCATTTTGAATGTGTATTGGAAAAACATGCACATGTATGTTATATGTACATAAATATTTATATGTGTACAATTTCAGGTTACGCAAATTCATTGACCGGGTTCATTGGAGTTCAATAGAATCGCCTTTTTGGCTATTACGTGTCGCGCTGCCGGCTACAATCTGAAGTGCCTTACTATTGAGCGAGTGTGCCAGTGTCTGTGAGCGTGTGTATGTACACACCCAGCATCCCACAGCAGAATATTCCACAAAATACAAATTTCTTAGTCTGTTTCGAACGCGCGAGCAGCGAGCAACAAGAAATAATTAAACGCATAGAATTCGTTTCAAGTGCCATATAAACAAATCTACGCATAAAAAAAAAATACAAAATGCCCAGAAATTTACCCATATGGCCAATGTTGCTGTGCACCCTTGGAATACTGGCTGCTGTCGGACCCATGCCCGCCATCGGAGCTGTGGCGAATAGTCACAAGCACGAGAAGCACACGAGCAAGGAGCGTGTCAAGGACGGCATCTTTGTACCGAGGGATGCCCAACATCATGGCGATGACGGCGAACACAATGTGGAGTTTGATCACGAGGCCATTATAGGTAAGGGTGGATGATGTTGCGGCCGGATCGTGGACAGTCTGACTCACGTGTTGTTTTTAGATCGCAACATATGGTATACATTATCAAAGCGTATTTACATTTTGGTCTAAAAGTCCACAAATTATACTTGTAGATATTTAACTAAAAACTATCAACCTTGAACTAATTTATTCATGTAGCTAACTATAGCCTATAATTGCTGAGAAAGCGAATTTATTTTGATATTTAATAGGTTATGATTTTATTCGGGGTTTCTTCACTGTTCATTTGAAATACCCAATTGCTGCTCATTATTCACATTTAATAAATGAGTTTTTGCAGGAAACACATCAATTAGATTGCATGTTGTTTCTATTGTTTGCACACGTGCTCTTCGTGCTGTGTGAGTGATGAGCATTTGTTATACCCTGTAATTATTAGAAATGCTTATAGATGGGTGTTATAGAATTTATAGAATAATACATATAATCTTTGATAAGATGATTCATGGAAGGGTATAATAAAGTTGATAGAGTCATAAATATAATTATTTAAAGAACAGTAAATCTAGACAATTTAATTAAATTCAATAGAATTTAATTAAGAACCAATCTAGACATCGGTTTCAGTTCTTAAGGTTATGCAACAAAATTGTTCAGTAGTGAGCAGGTTTAACAGGGCATCGTTTAGTCGATCTCCCACAGATTAGAGCACTTTTGTTTTGTCTTGCTTAATGCTCTCAGCGCTGTTGTTTCTCATGCTTGCTTACACATACAAATTTTTAATGTTACCCCCAATAAAGGCAATACGAAAGATGCCCAGGAATTTGATACACTGACACCGGAAGAGTCCAAGCGACGCCTGGCGATACTTGTCCGAATGATGGATTTGAATCACGATGAGTTTGTCGATCGGCACGAACTGAAAGCGTGGATATTAAGGTCTTTTAAGTGAGTGTTGTCTGTTGATTAACCTTGCTGAGCTAACCAAATGCTGGACAATTCAACATCCTTGAAAAATAATGCCTTTCTGCTAAGCCGCCTGCCTGCAGCATGTCTCTGTGTGATCGAAATCGTTAATTTCAATATTCTAAACTAAATGTTTTCTTATGTTTGCACAGGAAATTATCGGAGGAGGAGGCAGCGGATCGATTTGAGGAAATCGAACAGGATCAGGATGATTTGATTAGCTGGAAAGAGTATTTGCAGGACACGTACGCCATGGAGGACGAGAACTTCAAGAAGGAAGTCATCGATTTCGACAGCTATGAGGAGGAGCAACGAATGATTAAACAGGACAAGGAATTGTTCAATGCAGCCGATACCAACAAGGATGGAATGCTCAGTCTCGACGAGTATGTGTACTTCCAGAATCCCGAGGAGCATCCACATATGTTGCCGGTGCTGCTGGAGCACACGATGCAAGACAAGGATCTCAATCATGATGGCAAAATCGATTTCCAGGAGTTTGTCGGCGACTCGGCCAAGCATCATGACAAGGAGTGGTTGATCACGGAAAAGGAACGTTTCGACAAGGAGCACGATGGCAACGGCGATGGCGTTTTGACAGGCAATGAGGTAATCATAGACATCCTTGATTTTTGTCCAGCTTGAGATTAACTAACGTCTGTTTTTGTTTGTATAGGTAATCTCGTGGATTGTGCCAAGTAACACGGTCATTGCCGATGATGAGGTGGATCATCTGTTTGTCTCCACGGATGAGGATCACGACGATCGTTTGTCCTATGTGGAAATCCTAAACAACTATGACATATTCGTCGGAAGCGAGGCAACCGATTATGGCGATCACATACAAAACTTGCAACACATTACCGATGAGCTGTAATCCAATTTCCAATTTGTATTCATATCACAAAAAAACTGCTAGAGAATCTGTGCTTAGTATTGTATTCATTTATTCATTTAGTTAGTGAATATTCTCATATATATTTTATTCATGCAAATTGAATATACATATTTTGTATTCGAAAGTTTGCAATCATTAATATTTATTGTAGTATTTTAATATAGACACCAAAAAAAAATATGAAGGAATAATCCACAATATGAATACATAAATAATTTTTACTAAATTATTTGTCTGTTTTGTTTCTTGGTGCTTGAGGCCATATATTTTTTGTATATATATATTTTTTTTTTTTAAGTTACTTATGATCTAATAATATTTATATAGTTTACAATATTGGAATACATTGATCTTCGTCATGCTCTTAAGTGCTATTGTTGGAGATCGTATTGGAATGCTTACATTTTACACATTTCGACTAGAATTTTGAGAAACTGTTTGTAACTGCAAATGTTTTTCATATACATAAAGATTTATAACATTTATTAAATATTATTAGCTGACCACAAAGAGGCTGCCACGAATTTATTTATATTGTACACATTTTTGGGGGGTTCCACAACGTTGAAGCAGCGTGTTTAATTCTTTGACTAGATTTTCACACTCGTACGAAAATATATATGTATATATATATATATATATAATATAGTATAATAATATTTGAATTTATAGTTTTAAGGTTTTGCTTTTTTTATTATTTGGTTTTTGGTTTTTGTTTTGCCATCCGTCAGATGCACAAGAATGTTGCCTCTGTCTTATATCACAAATATTGCACCTAATTGGCCTATTACTGGAAACATTTTTGCTACAATTTCAACGAAAAGAAAAACGAAGCTAAAAACAAATTAAAAATGTTTGTGAAATTGATTAAGTTCACATTGTATATAATTAAGTACTGCGAGAACAAATTGAGATTTACGTGAAGTCTTCGTCGCCTTCTTCTTTATCAACATCATCATGATCAGAACGTCCCACAAACTATGGCACAAAACTGAGTTTCACGGGCTCATCGACTTAAGTTTCTAAATCTATATTTATCATGTACACGTCATCCTCATTCACCTATAATATATACATATATATATATATATATATATTATGTGTAAGGATCGTCATAGACACCTCTAGAAGTCACACAATATATCAAAGTTGTCTACCTGACGCAGTGGCTCCATATCATCGATCACCTCGCCCAAATATTCACTAATCGACAAGGGCAACTTCAACTTCTCCACATTGCCAGCGGTGCGCAATTTACGCATTATCACCGCCCGACATCGATCCTGCAGATTGACAAACTCACGACGGGCACACTTCAGTGTCATCTCCGTCTTGGCGGCCGTCGAGCAGACGATTGGATAAATCGGCTCAGTCACCTGTGAGAAAATAATGTGTTGCAAAGTGTGAATAACGCCTGATTATAGAATGCATGCTGTAACTCATTACTTTATTACTGGAGCTTACGTGCGACAATGTATTACTGTCTCTGTCTCTTTCCTTATATATGATATGTTTAACTTATATATGTATATATATTTTTACTTAAAACTGTTATGTATCCTAGAATAAGTCTTCAAATTGTATATATTGTAAACTTTCTATTTATAATATAAATAATTGCATTTTGAATATGAATATACTGTAAATTTGGCCATATTTGGGGGTGTAAATCAACTGCTTTGAATAGGTCTCTCTCTGGGTATATAGAGTCGTGTAGTATTCCGCTTACAACCCCTAACACGAGGTGGGCGAGTTAAAACTGCTTTCTGCAACGCATACTTTCTGCATTACTAATAAAGTAATTATGTAAAGTGCTTACTTTACTTTTACTGCTTATAAAAATGAATGAATGGAAGCTAAATCGCCTACAAAATTAAGATTGCGAATCGAATTTCGCTGCAGGGTCTTATGAATGCACATTAAATTAAATAAAAATTTAATAATGTTCTTAATGGGTTTTTTGCTGATTTAAGATAAGTTAAACTAAAAATCGTTTCGTTTTTATGCTTCTAATAAAGTAAGTGATATAATGCTGCTAATTCGATGGAGTAGATTAGAGAGAATTATGTAATGGAGATGTTAGCTAAGAATGGCTTATTTATCTTAGAGCAGTTAGCTACTACAGGATTTTTTTTATTAATTATTATTAAAATAAACTGTATTCTAAAACTGAAACTTAGAGCAGGATTATAGCAGGGAAATATTAGTATTAGAGAGCATTATTTGCTGTTGATTAAATATGCCAAACTAGCTTTTAGTTTGTATTTAGTGTTAAGAAATTCAATTAATGTTGTGATAAGTTTTAGCTTGTATTTTTCGCTTACCTTATCCAAACCTCTGAAGGCGACGCCCAGGCACTTGCCATCCTTGTAGTAGGTCAAGGTGCCCTCAATGCCATCGAAGAGGACACCAATTTGTGTGGGATGATTTTCGCGGAAACGTTTCGTATACAATAAAGCGACGCCCTTGTGCCAAAGAACACCTATGGCAAAAAATAGGAGATAAATAAGAGATGTGTGATTTGGATATACATATCAAAAAAATGGTCTCACCCTTGTGGGAGAGTCCCCAGCCGTGCTGATTCTCGCCGAGCATGTTGCGGAAGGCGTTGGCGTGCAGGCGACAGGACTTGGTGCCGATGCCGAACATGATGGAGGTGCCAAAGACACGCTGCGACACATGCAGCTCCCAGTAGTAGCGACCATTGTTGAGGGCACGCTTGCCCTGGATGCCGGCGGTGCCCTTACTCCAATTGGGATGAAAGTGTACGGTGCGAAAATCGGTGCCACTAAGCACCACCTCCTTGGAGCGATGTCGTTTACTCCACGTCCAATCGTCCTCGACGCCATCCATCAGCGGACAGCATTGGGTCATTGGATGACCAATTACCAATTGTTTGCCATCTGGTGAACTATTGCGTGGATTTGTGCGACGTTGTTGCTGCTCCACTTCCACGTCAGACATGTTGCCAAAATATCTTCCTTGCCAATAACTGTGGCCAATAACAATGCTTAAAAAACTTTCACAGCAAATTTGATAGTTGAATTGAATTTATTGTTGTTAAAAGTCTACTTGGATTTTGTGTCTTTGTTGCTTTTGTTGTTGGTTGTTGTTGCTGTTGTTGGCTTTTGTTTGTAGACACTTGAGATGAGCATTAAGAGACTTGGGCTGATGCTAGAGGTGCTTCTCGAAATGGTGCTTGAGCTGCCCCTTGGAATGGTGCTTGAGATGGTCCTCAGGCTACTCCTCCTTCTCCTGCTCCTCCTTCTACTGCTCCTCCTTCTACTGCTCCTGCTCCTCTTCCGTCTTCTGCTCCACTTCTTCTTTTACTGCTTTTACTCCAATTGCTTCTCCTCCTTTATATCTTCCTTATCCTTCTCCTGCTCCTCCTCCAAATGCTTCACTTGCTGCTGCTCCGGATAATTTCGGCTTTTACAGATGACTTGTTATTAAGTGCTGCTCCTCAGGCTGGTCCAGTTGATCCAGTTGCTCCTCTCCCTGCTCCAACTGCTGCACCTCTAATTGCTCTAACTGCTGCTGCTCCTCCTCCTCCAACTGCTCCTGCTCCAGTTGCTCCTCCTGCGAGGGTGACAATGAAGCGTAACCGCTGCTCAACGAACTTGTGCTCCTACTCTGATAGCTATAATTGAGTGAATAAGCGCTCCTGGGCAAGAGATGATGATGTTGCTGCTGCTGCTGCTGTTCCAGGCTGCGTTTGAGCTGGCGTCGATTGCGACGCAACTGTTTGTAATCCTGTTCAGCGCCACCGTTCGTGTGCAGCTGCAAATGGAAATGATGGCGACAATAGCCTTGTGGACTGTGTGCACAGAAGCGACACGCCTCCAGATTAACGCCCACACCCAGCGGCAGTATTGGCTCTAAGATGCGACGCTTCTGCCGTCGCTTAATCTGCTCCAGCTCCAGATGCTCCAAGTGCTGGTGGGCCTTACGATCGCCCACAGTTTCGGCGACCTCCTGCAGCAGGCGTGCGTTGCGCGGAAAGCATCTGTCGTGGATGTGCAACACCAGACGTTGGCAGTAGAGGCACAGCGATTGGAATAACAACAACAGCACGATAATCATATAGGAATCTCTTTCAACATATATATCTATATCTATATATATATATATATATATGTATATATATGTGTGTGGGGGTTGCGGTTCTCTCTATATATCTATGTATATATATACAGTAGTTGGCGGGGGGAGGCGGGTGCGCTGGGAGCTGGTGCTTAACTATATGCTTTTTATTTTTTTTGGGGGTTGCTCGGTGCTTCCGGTTCTTGGTTTTTACTTTTCTCAACTCCACTTGCAATTCTATTCAACTAATTCTAATTAATTTGGTTGATTATTATTTCACTCTTTCTTTTTTCGTTTTCTTTCCATATTTTTGGCTACTTGCTGTTGTTATTTGTCATTTGTTTTATTTGTGTCCTACTGCTTTTTTGTTGCTCCAACTCCTTATCGCAAGACACAACCGATTTTCTGGGCACGCCGCGCTCTCTCGCTCTCTGCACACCGTACTCGTCAATGTCTCGCTGTGTTCTGTTCCCGTTTGACCAATTTGAATCCCAATCAGCTCTACTACCCCTATTTTATGCACACACACACACACACACACACACACACATATACACACGCACAGCTGGAAGGTTCTTTTATTTTGTAACCACCACCAATTGGAATTTCTTTTTTAGTGTTTGCGGCAGACATATCATTATCATATGTTAGCGTGTGTTCCACCCCCCCACTGCCGTCAAACACCCCCGCCCACCACTCCACCACCCCCTGACAGCAGCCCCTGGATGACATGCGCACAAGTGCCCAGTGGTGTGCCTAGTCCAAAATAACAATCAAGTGGTGAGTTTCACTCGTTTCGTATCGCTTTTGAATAGCGCGCTCGATTTAAACTTGCTTTTCATACTGTGTTATCGCCATGTATAAAAGAGTATATTGGGTTTGTGCTATGCCCGTCATGTGGGAGACTTGAGACCACATATCGGCCACAATTTTAAAGCTGGAACTTAGAGCTTGAGCTTAAAGTCATTTAGGTTCCTAATTATGTTAGCAGTGGTTCCAGAAGCAAATCGATAACTCCATAAAGCTCACACAATTTGAAAGCCAAAGTCATCCAATCTTTGGAAATATATTGCTGATAACACACTGCAAAAACCGAAAAGGTGTTTAGTCCAATGGCAAAATCCCATTGGTTTCAGAGTATTTCGCAGTCGGTTGTGCCTGACTGCAACTTTCTCACTTGTTCTCTTTCGTTATTTTTTCACCACTAACCCATCCGACCCCGACTCAAGCTTAAACCATCCCCCAGCTGATTAGCATGCAGATTTAGTTTGAATATCGAACAAATATCATACTTTGTACTTTGTACGCAAATATTTCGGTATACTTATAGACGATCCTAGATCAAACCGATTTCCTTAAGTCGTTTGATCATGGAGCTCATTTTGCCTAAGCATTTACTATTAATCAATTCAAAATAAATAAAAATATTATTTTTCGAAAGCGATAGATACAATTTAGCTGAGGATTGAAAGCAAAATGCCATCGGTTTGACCCTGATTAAATCATCCCTTAGCATAATTCTTATAACCTGAACCAGTTGCAAATGGGTAAAAAGGGTATTAGGGTTTTGTGCAAAAGTATGTAAAAGCCAGAAGAAAGCATCTACGTCCCATATAGAGCCAATAGGCGAGTCGATATAGCCATATCCGTCTGCCTGCTTGTATGAACACGCTGAGATAAGAGATGGAGACTTGAAATTTGGAATAGAGGTTCTCGCAAATCAAGTTTGCTTAATTTCATCAATAAATGTATCCGTTTCGCGATTATCGATATATATCGACCTTCGATAACAATAAACGCAATGAAAATTCACAGGCTGTGCCTCAGAATTGGCAATAAAGCAATGTTTAACAACTTGTTTCAGTTTATCACTTAGCCTTTTTAATTTTTATCCCTCAATTATCAAATATTAAGATCGATTTTGTTGTAGGCAGTTCTGAAGAATCTGAAAAATATGTTAAACGCATGTTTCAATATTTTATAAGAAGCATAATACTTGATTCACACTTGATCGGCAATTACGAATTTTATGAAATTTATTTATTGTCTGACCATTTTTTACCATTTTTTTTTGGGGGGGGGGGGGGGGTTTTGAATTAGAAAGTTAAAGTAAAAAAGAGGATTGCGAATATTATTTGGCTTTTAAATCATGCATTTTCTTATCGAACAAAATGTGACAAGCATAGTTCGCTGGACAGGGTAGGGTAGGGCAGGGCAGGGCAGGGCAGGGTAAGGTACGGCAGGGCAGGGCAGGGCATGGGTATTCGGGCATCGGAATCTTGTGCTGGCAGCCAAAATAAGTGCAAGTATTATTATTTGAATATTGCTTTTGTTTTTTGTTTTTGTTTTTACATATTACCAGGCTAGTTTATTTGTTGTCACTTAACTTAAATAGCAGTTTACATGTTATTTAATGGCAGATACAAAAGGTGGCATCAGGCGCCGCTTAACCTCGTTGCGGTACAGCATATTTCATTTTGGTTTGGTTTGGTTCTTTTTGGTTAGTTTAAGGAATTTGGTAGCAGTGTTGGTTCTAGTTTTTCTTTTCTCCAGTGTGTGTTGTGTGTGTTGTGTGTGTCTGGGTGTGTGTGTGTGCTCTTGTGTGTGTTGTGTGTGTGTTTGTGTGTATATTGTTCGTTGGTTTAGTTTAGGTATTAGATTTAGATTAAAATTATTAGGTGTGGTCCGTCCAACCGTCCCCGCTTACGACGAGTTCTTCACACAGACTTGACACCTGGAGACGCGAGAGAGTAGATTGCCCGCCTTGATTGTCTGCTGCTCGGGCCGCTGGAACTGTTCGCTGTCCTCCAACGTGACCATCCAGAAGCTCGTCATCGTCTCATAGAAATGGCAGTGTCCCTTAGCCCCATTGCACTCAATGAACGGTGTGGCCCGGAAGTCCTCCAAGCAGGATCCAGGCGATTGCAGCGCCTGTCCACCGCCCCCATTGCCGACGGCCGTGTGCTATAAAATTGTTCGAATTTAGATTCGGATTATTAAAGCAGTTTCTTATACACTGATACCGATGACATAGGATCGATAATCGCAGATCGATAAAGCCACATATCGGCCACAATTTATTAGCTACAGTCACCAAACTTGGAAAATAGATTGGCTGATTGTTGGCCTTATCGGAAATTACTATGTCTTCTAAAGTTGCAAAGCTAGAACCAGGTATATGCATACATCCTTCAATAGGCCGTAAATAATTGTGTGCATCACGCCTCCCAAAATCGATAAAAGTCTATATCTTCCGCATTTTAAGAGCTACAGTTACGAAACTTGGAACGTAGATTACTAAGTAACACCCCCAAACTTCTGAAAAGCATATAGCCTCCGCAATTTTAGAACTTAACCTTCGGCACTTAAACGGTAACTTCCTGATAAACTTCTCCAATTTTATCAGCCAAGCCCCCAAAACCCTATATCTATAGCAAATTTTTAAGCCAGATTTTATATATAGATTGCTGGAAACCTATTCTGTGGCAATTGTTATCAGATGGGATCAGAGTATTGGTAACAGAGTATTTAGTAGTTGTTACTTACCATGAGGAAACTGTAGCCGATCCATAGGCCCTCCCAGCCATTGGGGCAGTTGGGTATCGCCAGCGACTGGCTGTGCACGGCAATCACATTGGCTGGCGCCTCGCAAACGACGCAGCGTGAAATATATTTACGGATCTCGTTGTCGTTGACCGGCATCATCGGGATGGGTGCCGATGTGGATAGCCAGAAGCTTCTGTCGTTGCGGGAAGCATAGTTGCATACGTTGTTCTGTCCGCAGGAGAGCACAGGCAGTGTGGAGAAGTGTGGAACACACGAGCCGGGCTGGCCGAGATCCTGATTATGCGAATAATCGTTGCCATCGACATAGAGCAGGGAGTAGCCCGTCCACAATTCGACGTGACCGGCTGCACACTGTGGCACTTGATCGTTCTGGCTATGACGCGTCACGAGGATGCCAGTCAGATAGTCCTGGGCACCGGTGCACGGCTGTCCGGGCTCACCCTTGTAACCGATGGCGCCAACAGCGCCCGCTTCGCCAACCTGTCCCTGCTCGCCGCGGTCGCCCTTGATACCGGTTCGTCCGAAAGAGCCGGGCAGACCGATGGCGCCTCGTTCGCCCTTCTCGCCGCGTTCGCCTTGGAGGCCAGGGAGACCCGTGGCACCCGGTGGTCCAATATCGCCCTTTTGTCCATTGCGACCGGGATTGCCGGGCTCACCCTTTGGTCCGGGCGGTGGCAATAGGCCAGGCTCACCCTTAATGCCACGGGCGCCGGGCTGACCATTGTAGCCATCGCGGCCCTTGGGTCCGGCCAAGCCCTTCTCGCCGGGTGGACCAGCGCGACCTGGCTGACCATCCAAGCCAGGCAAGCCGATATTACCCTTGAGACCGACTGCACCAGTCGGACCAGGTGCTCCCAGCATGCCCCTGTCGCCCTTGTCGCCCTTTTGTCCCTCTAAGCCAGCGACGCCGCGCTCACCCTTTTGTCCCTCGTAGCCGACCTCTCCCTTCAGTCCGGGCGCGCCATTGAAGCCAGCACTGCCATCAATGCCAGGCGTACCAGGCGATCCACGATCGCCCTTTGGGCCCGTCGGACCAATGGGTCCGGGAAGGCCGACAAGACCTTCGTTGCCAGCCAAGCCAGGCAAGCCACGATCGCCTTTGATGCCACGTGGTCCAGGTGCACCTGAAGTGGAGTTTATATAGAATGTGTCCAATGTGTCTCAATTCTAATGTTAATAGTACCTTCTCGTCCGTATTTGCCATTACGTCCGGGCAGACCCTTCTCGCCCTTGACAATGGCGCCAGGTGCGCCCGGCTCACCGTGGAAGCCCGCATCGCCCTTTTGTCCGGGAATGCCAGGCAGGCCAGCGATGCCAGCGGGTCCGCGAGGACCATACTCTCCCTTCTCGCCCGGACTGCCAACTTGTCCCTGATTGCCCTTGCTGCCTTGAGATCCGGGCCGGCCGGGCGGGCCATCGGTGCCACGAGTACCCGCGGCACCCCTCAGATCCTCCATGTTGATTTTTTGGGCTGGTCCAATCGGACCCTTTTCGCCCTTGTCACCCTTCTGGCCAGCCTCGCCGGGATATCCTGGTCGGCCCGTCAGACCCATGACACCCTTGAGGCCAGCGACACCAACCTGGCCGCGATCGCCCTTGTTGCCCTTGGGACCGACAGAACCGGCGGCGCCACGATTGCCTTGGGGTCCGGGCTGACCATCAGCGCCTGTAGCGCCTGGTAAACCGGGCTGTCCGGCAATACCTTTGTCACCCTTTGGTCCAGTTGCGCCCTGGACACCAGCATCACCTTTCTCGCCTGATCGTCCATTTTGTCCATCGAGGCCGTCACGTCCCGCGTTGCCCTTCTCACCCGGTGCGCCGGGCCGTCCATGTATGGGCAGAGCAGCAAGTCCCTTGTCGCCAGGCAGGCCTGGCAATCCGGGTTGTCCGTCCTGGCCGCGTAGCCCGGGCAGGCCCGGTTCGCCCTTCTCTCCCTTTTCGGAAGCATCGCCTGGCTCGCCCTGTGGTCCGTCGAAGCCTTGCAAGCCCTGGTCACCCTTCTCACCCGGATAGCCATCGACACCATTTTGACCGGGTTGACCCATTGGACCGGTGTCACCCTTAAAACCCATAAGACCGGGAGGTCCGGGTGGACCACGGACGCCGGACAGGCCATCGTTTCCGGTCAAACCGGTCTCACCCTTGTCTCCCTTCGTTCCTAAAGAGGACCAATGATGAGGATTATTAAATGGAGCTCACGGTTCTGTTTAGGCCAAAAGCTTACCAGGTAAACCAGCACTGCCTTGAATACCACGCTTGCCATTGACACCGGGTGGACCGGTGAAACCCTTCGGACCATCGTTGCCGGGTGCACCGCGTTCACCCATGTTGCCGGGCATGCCAACGAGACCAGTCGTACCGGGCTCGCCCTTGGCACCGTCACGTCCCATAACACCATCCATGCCGGGACTACCGGGTGGGCCGGGACGTCCTTCGGGACCATTTGGGCCGGGTTCACCCTTGACACCAACTTGGCCAGTTGAACCCGTTAAACCAGGTAAACCGGCGTCACCCTTTTCGCCCGGATAACCCGGATTACCATCCGGTCCGACACGGCCGGGAGCTCCAAAGGGGCCGCGATCGCCCTTCTCGCCAATCAAACCATCGCGACCTTGTGGGCCACGTGGTCCCGCCACAGTGATGCCTTGCTCTCCCTTTTGTCCACGCTCGCCATTGCGACCGGGTGGTCCACGGAGTCCATCCTTGCCATCGCTGCCGGGTACACCATATTGGCCGGGATTGCCCTTGTCGCCGCGTTGTCCGGTCAAGCCGCGTGGTCCAACAGTGCCGACTGGTCCCTGGGGACCCGTTGATCCTTTCTCGCCGGGCAGCCCATGTTCACCCTTCTGACCCATTTCACCGTTGGGTCCGGGCATACCAGTGCTGCCACGCTCACCCTTGTTGCCCTTGAGCGGCACCTTCAGTTCGCTGGCCGCGCATGTTCCCGGCTCGCCCTTGTATCCCACATAGCCCTGGGAGCCCTTGTCACCCTTGATGCCATCGGAGCCAGCACGACCAGGTTCGCCCTTGATACTTATGCCATCGATACCATTATAGCCGCGTAGACCATCGCTGCCCGGGGCACCATCATTGCCAGGCTGACCGTCATAGCCCCGATCGCCCTTGATGCCCATTTCGCCCTTGGGACCAGGAACGCCGTTGACTCCATTCTCGCCACGTTCACCCTTCGCGCCAAACGCACCGGGATATCCTACCTCGCCCTTCTGTCCCTTCTCCGGCTTGATCAGGCTCAGGTCCTGAATGCATGAATTACCCTTGGCACCCTCCGGTCCGGGAACACCCGGATAGCCTTCCGCACCCTTCAGGCCCTCGGGTCCGGGTAGTCCAGTTATACCATCTTCACCGCGATCGCCTTGGTAGCCGCGCTCGCCAGGTGGTCCACGCTCGCCAGGATTGCCAGGTGTGCCGGATACGCCATGTTCACCCTTGTCACCTTTCAGTCCAGGTGGACATAACGAGCACTTACCACCCACATCACCCTTGGGGCCCATGTCACCTTTCTCGCCATGATTGCCGGGGCGACCATCCTCACCTTTCTGTCCGGGAATACCAGCGCGACCCGGTATGCCAGGTAATCCCAATTTCGAATCGCCGGGCACACCGCGCTCACCCGGAAAGCCGCGCTCACCCTTGCTACCCTTGTGGCCGGGGAGTCTGAGAATTCCAAAAAATATTGTCACATAAAACTAATGGCTTTTTATGAAAGGAAGCAGAGGTTGCCCTTGGATACTTACCCTGGTTGTCCATCGTCTCCTTTGGTTCCTTGGATACCAAGGCCAGGTATACCATCCTCGCCATTTTGTCCTTCTGGTCCTGGTGGCCCATTGTGGCCAATTGGTCCCTTTGGACCTTGGAGTCCTTGACGGCCAGCGGTACCCTTGTCACCCTTTTGTCCAGGAGGTCCTTCATTGCCCGGATTTCCGGCCAGGCCGGGACCACCTTTGGCTCCCGTGTAGCCTTTCAGTCCTGGTGGTCCATCCATGCCGTCCAAGCCCTTGGGACCTGGCTTCCCAGGATAGCCACGGGGTCCCTGTGGTCCAGTTGCGCCCGGCTGTCCGCGTCCACCGCCCGGCGGTCCCGGGGGTCCAACCAGACCAAGATTGCCCGGCTTTCCATCACGTCCCGGCTCACCCTTCACACCCGGCTGGCCGGGCAGGCCATTCAAACCGTTCTCGCCACGATCTCCCTTTTGTCCATTCGGTCCGGGTGGGCCAAAGTTACCTTGACGACCCTAAACAAAAAAAAATGGAGACGTCTGGATTGGAATCCTGTTAGCTTGGTATGGAGGTGACTTACTCTTTCACCGGCGCCGCCAGGCAAACCCTTTTCACCCTTTTGTCCATCGTGTCCAGGCTCACCAGCCGGTCCCAGGCCGCCCTTGTTGCCCATCGGTCCAATTTCACCCTTCTGGCCGATATCACCGCGCTGACCGAAGACGGTGTCGGAGCCGTGGGCTGGAAGCTTTGGTGCCGGATCTCCCTTTTCGCCCTTCTCGCCCTGCTTGCCCGCTAGTGGTATGGCAAAGCAGGCGGCACCCTTTTCACCCTTGTTGCCGCGATCACCACGTAGTCCGGACGGTCCATATGGACCCGAATCACCACGTTCTCCCTTCTCACCGCGTTCGCCCTCTTGGCCGGCGAGGCCGGGACGTCCCGCAAAACCAGGATCTCCCTTCTCACCCTTGGCATAGTCACCGTTCTCCTTGGCCGGTTCACCTTTCTCGCCCTTGTTGCCAGGACCGCCGGGAAAGCCGCGTGGTCCTTGCATACCATCTAGACCGGGTACGCCGAGCAGACCCGGTTTGCCCTCGCAGCCGTCCTTGCCACTTGCACCAGGATTACCGGGTGAACCGGGGGTGCCGGGAAAACCGCGCAATCCGGGCATACCGGGTATACCGGGCATACCACCTTCACCCTTATCGCCACGTGCTCCATATGGTCCCGGATCACCCTTCTGGCCCTTGTCACCGGGTGGTCCCTCGGGACCAGCGTATCCCTTCAATCCCTTGATGCCGATCGGACCCTCGGGCCCGGGCAGGCCACGATTGCCCTTCTCCGCAATGCACTTGGGCACACAGCCCCGACCCGCTGTGCAATTCTTGGCCGAATCAACAATATCGTAACTCTCGTTTATCGAGAATGGAACTCGTGAATCGTCTCTCTGGCGCACATTCTCGTGTATCGACCCCGATGTGCCCGATTGCTTCCAAAATTGCTGCAAAAAACATTCGCATGAATTAATTTTTGATTAATTAAATAATTAATAAGTAATAAAAAATTGATTCTTACAGCTTTTGTACTAAAAACCGCTCCAGCAAACACAGCGGCGAACAGCAGCCTATAAAAAAGCAGAAAGAATTTAAGCGAAATTCTCAAGAGTTTTTTTTTTTTGTTTTTTGATAACGTCATGCATTGCACCAAATTTTGGTCAAGTCGCTTATCTCAAAAGAGTGCATGGCTGCACGAAAGAGAGTGCGCACAGCGTTGTAGAGAGCAACGCTGATTAAGAGAGCGGCAAACATGTTCACTCTCTTCGTTGCACACACACACACATACACACACACACTCACACATACGAACTGCACTAGATTTGCAATATTTGAAGGGCACTGGAACTGAGCGCATATTTAGTTACAGTTGTGAGAGCATTGTGTGTGATTTAAATTGATTTTAATTTTGAGAAATTGAAAAGTATTGGCAAAATATATTAAATTTGATCGTTTTTAATTGTTTTTAGTTTAAAAAAAAATATATAAATAAATATTTTCTCACCGCTTCCAGTGGGGCAACATAACGCCCTCTGCACTTTGGCTGCACAGTTATTTCCTGCTGTCCTCGTTGACTTAAAATTTAATGTTGCCGTCGATGGTCTGAAAGGCAGAAAAGTAGGCACTTTATTTTTTTGGTAGCCTGAGAAAATTTCTGGTCACTCAACTAAAAATTCTACAAAATAGTAATAATATTCTTTCTTTTATTTTTCCAATGTTTCTTTTTAATTTACTATTTTTATAGTTGAATTTGAATATATGTTTTATTCCAAGTTCGGCCAAGCATATTACAGTTTTGAAGCCACTATGGTGCCTAAATTAAAGATTTTGCTGAAAAATATAATGTCGCAATTGAAATTATTTAAATTTGTTTGATTTCATGCAAAGCACACTTTACAGTTTGAAAGTCACAATTGGCTAAAGTGAGAATTTTTTTTATTGAAGTTTGTATTTTTCTATAATTCTTTTACAGGAATAAACTCAGTTGGTTTGCTGTTTTTCTTATTTTGTATGAAACGAGTATTTGACGATTGTAGTTATTTTCTTGTTCGATTTTTGAGGTTGGTAGTGGCTTACGGTAAAATGATCCAACTGAATGGATCGAGCGGATCAAGCGTACTGAACTGAAAAACACGACCGAAACGCTCCGAGCGAAACACAAACAAAGTACACCAAACAACAAGCTAGCCGAGAGCCACAAGACTAAAGACTGAAGAGACTAACCAAAACGCAGAGACGCCAACCTACTACTTACTCGAGAAGACGGAACACGACTAATTATAGTATAAGCTTCAGCCAGCCAAAAACCAAACAGCGATCGCCCGAACGTTGTGCCGAAGTCGAAACGAACGATAAACGCTCGCTCGGCGCACACGTACGCTATCCATGTCGTCTGTGTGAGATGTGCGCGTGCCTGTGTAGAACGGATGGGCGACACAAATACATGCGCAAATATGTAGCAACCATTTAAAATCCCAAGCAGGCAGCTCTAACCTAACTAGAATACGAATATGAATACGAATTCGAATACGAATATGAATATGAACACGAATATGAATGAAACTTTGTAGATAAGTCTGAAACTAAGTTGCTACTCTTTGTTCGCCTTATTGTTGTTGTTATTGTTGTGGGGGTTGATATGAGGCTGGAGTTAGTTTTTTTTTCTTCTAGTTGGATACACATTAATCGGCCTTTATTTCCCCCTTTAGTTGGTGCACCTACTACTAACAGAGTGCTCAGTAAGAAGTCGGTTGGGGCTGATAGCCCCAATTGTAAGATCGGGCACATGAGTTCCGTTATTGCCACGCCATTGACGCTTCTGATAGGGCACACGATCCGGCTCGACTTTTTAGCTTCTTGTGCTAATTTTCAAGTCGTGCTTGTTTGTTGCTTGAGATGCACTTACAAAAATCCAATGTGCTCAATTTGAGCAATTTACGTAATTGTATTGGGGATAAGCTGATATATATTTGATTTACCACATTTACAAGGATTTGTACTGCAGATTTTTAATTTTATTTCAAATTGTTAACAAAGTTCATTCTATTTTGTGAACCTCTTTGGTATTTTAAATATTGTTTTTATTGGCAACATTAAAAGTTAAAATTAAAGTTAGCTTTAAGCCTTTTTCAATTTTAAAAATTACAATTATCTAATTTAAATTAAATGATTTGGAATTATCTTCGCTTATAATGCTTGTATTTCAAATTTATTCCTACAGTGTATAGTTATGAGTTTCATTTTATTGGAGAGGTTTTCAGTCAAGGCAACGGCTGGCTATATAATTTAAAATTCTCTGATAAGGTTGAAGGTTTTTTGTGGATCTCTGATCTTTAAAATATATTTTCAAGCATCATAAGTCTGATTAATGTTAGGATTTTTTTTTTTATTTTTGGTTATGTGTAATACATAAATTGTTCCATAAGCATTGAATGATGTGTACAAGAAAGTCGATCGATTTATTGAAAGTTTAGTTATGAAATGAACTATTGAATAAAGGAAATTAGTTGAGATGCAATTTTTTTTATAATTATTGTCATCATTATTATTATATTATTATTATTTAGGCACAGGATCAAGGCAAGCAACCCATGCAGAAAATTCAGAGAATCTCCAATCTTAGCCCATTACAGATATCGCTACTTAAGCGAATAGGCTTAAGATCACTTTTTTGTGCTTTGTTACATGCAATTTATTGACAAACTAAACAAACTATACAAAAACAAAGGGAAACTGTAGAGAACACTTTATTGAGACTAGTGGGTCGTGTACCAAAATCGAGTTCGACATTAATCTTGCGCAACGCACAAGACCCATGATTGTGTTTTGGGGTTGGACTTGGTTTCATTTCAAAACTGACATCAACAAGTGGACATTTCGTAAAGTTCTATTTTTAAAAAAATCTGCGTACTAATTAATTGAAAAAGAAATAAAAAAAAACGAGCTGATTTTCATGCTCGAACAGGAAATACGCAACCTTAGAGCCGCTTATCAGCCACAATTACAATCCACAATGCACAAGTACCAAATGAAAAAAGCCTTAGCCTAATCGCTCTGACGACGACTGGCGACGACACAAACAAAAGAGACTTAGTAAGCTAACTAGGGAAATTATAACAAGGGAAAATATATACTAAAAAAATATAATATAATATTAAATACATGTTCGCCTGTCGTCGTCGTCGTTGTTGCCGTTTCCTCATTTCAAGGCAACAAAGTGCTAAATTCAGTAAAAAAAAGGAAAAAAAATAAGCATCAACAGCCCATCAGCAGCAGTAGCAGGCTGCGCAACCCAAACCCAAAACGCGCCCCATACATCCCGTAGCCCCCACTCCCCGCTCATTCCCACACTCAAACATCGCCGGCACGCATACATTGAAAGCAGCAAGTACATTTGTGTGCGTGTGCCGAAGTTGAGCCGAACGCTTAACGACTGCGACTTCGGGCAAACACGATTCGCGCTTGCTGGCAACGAATTCGAATTTCTTTTGTGCCGCCCGATTTTAGTAACACTTTGAACGCTTGACGATCTCCACATGTGGGGAGTGTTGTGTTGTGCCCGACGATCGCAGCAGCAGCAGCAGCACAGCTAATCAAGCAAGCAGCAACATTTTCTCTGTTAGTCCCATAACAGTAACAAAAAAAAATAGATATTTGAAATTTTTAATGTGCCCAGCTTGCTAAAATATACATAAATAATAACTATATATACTCCAGTTTAAATCAAAAGTTTAAACAACAAAATTCTCAATGTTTATATTTCGCAGTTATCGTGTGTGTAAAATTGCAGTGAGATTTTAAGTTTGTCCCCCGATTCCAAGTTCACATCGACTTTATTGTAGTGGTGGTCAGGCTGAGGACCATGATGATGTTGCCCAGAGATCGATCGCATCTCTCGGGTCTACTAACTGTTCTTTGTCTGTTAGCCAGCATTGTGCCAATTACACCCTCCTCAAAGGTAAGTAAAATATTTAGTTGTTATTATTGTTGTATTTAAATTTGTGCATATTGTGTAAAAAGCATTCCTAAATGTTAATGTATAACACCAGTTACTCTCAAACTATACACAGATTTGCAATTGTAATAACACTCTGCGCCAGTTCAGCTCAAACTGTCAGACGATTTCAAAGTTGTACATTTATTCAGCGTTTGTCAAACCGCGTGCATATATTCAATGTATTTGTCATCATTAACTACAGTTGTTTCATAACTGTGTTGTTTTTTTTTTTGTAATCTGCAGTAAAGAGAATTAGGTCAGCATTGCTGTATTTTATCGTCCGACAGAAAAAAAGCGCATTGCCCCGTTATTTCCTTGACTCTATTGCATTACGAATGCGCATCTATTATATTTCCGGCACATGCTGCACTTCAGATAAAACCCGCTTATTCATCTTTATTTATTATTTTAAGTTAAGCTGACTTCCTTGATCCATGCTCTCTATCACTTTCACTCTCTTTCTCTTTTTTTTCATCTATTTTTTATTAAGCGGAGTTCCTTTATGATCTACCAATGATTTCTTTCACTCTCGCTCTCTCTCTTTCTCTTACTATTGTTCTTCTTTGGTTATGCTGATTTCCTTGATCCATTCTCTCTCTCTCTTTCTCTATCTCTCTCTCTCTCTCCCTCTCTCTCTCTCCCTCTGTTTTCATCGGTGGGGTTCTAGATGTTTTTTGATGCCATCGCAGATTTGGCAACCTTTTAGGTCGGCAGGGAGGGGCCAAATGGTTAACGAGTGTTATCAACAAATTAGCGATAACGATAACCTGAGGGTCTTCCTTCCTTTTACGCACAATCATTAAATAATTTGATCAATTTAATATTGCTATTAATTATTTCCGGTTGGCAATCAGAAACAATTCGCAAATTATAACAAGATTTATTCAATAGTAAATCAACTCGCTTAATGCTTAATGAAATCATAATTTAAAATTTTATTTTTTCTTATTAGAATAAATACTAATTTGACAAAAAGTTATGTTGCTTTTTAAATACTTTCAACATTAAAATGTTTTTTCGGAAATATTTATTTGGTTAATTTGTTGCACCTGTAACTATGCAACAAAATATTTAGGTTGCAGTCAAATTGCAAACAGGATAAATAACTAAACAAGATATCTGATTAGAATTTAGTTAAGCCTTCAACTTTAATGCGCACTTAAAAACTTTAAAAATGAACTAGAATAAAAATAGGAAAACAATTTCGTCATGTTTGTTGTTGGTAAACATGTTTTGCTTATGCTGAGCCAACATTTGTTGGTTGGCATTCTTAATTCGTCGTGTCTCCGATTTCAACTCATGCAAAGCTTATCAAAATTAGTATATACATATATATATTGTGTTAATCGTACAGATTTAATTAGGTTTATTGCTATGTTGGCGGCATTGACGGTTGATGATGATAGCATGTCGCCCAGTCTGCTGATTATGATTATTACTTGGGATCGAACTGAAAATAGAATTTCTAAAGTGTCGCCAACCCCAAAGGCTATCGCCTAAGCATGACTTTTGCCAAGGCGCCATAGCAAAAAAAAAATACACACAAACACCAATCTCAGCTAGTTTTTATTTCTAACACAAATTCAGGCCACATTATAGTTATTAGTATTATTATTATTACTACTATTTTTCTGAGGGACCCTCGACTCACGTGTTTGGCTTTGGAGTCGAAGTCATTTGACGGCTTTTGGTAATTTGAGCTTGGCATTATTTATTTCGCACTCGGTTACGTGGTCAATGTCATTGTAGTTGTATTATTTCTTCTACTCGCAACTCCCAACTCTGGCAACTCTTCAGCGTCTTTGTGGCTAGCACAATAGGAAGAAATGAAAACCGCAAATATGCTAAAACTTGATTTACATTTTAACGCTACTGTTTTTGTTGCTTACGCATTTGCCAATCACCCTCAAACTGTGCGCTGTCACAACTGGTTTTCACATTTAGCTAAAACGATTTAGTGCGCTACATTTAACAGCGAAGTGATTTCCTTTTCCGTCTCACAATCGCATCCACTCAAACATACACAACACGCGCTCGCTCGCACTTACTGCCAAAGAGCGCCTTAAAGTTTAAGAGAGCACGTGTGCTCAACATTTAAGAGCAACAAGTGCGTGTTTGTGTGTGTGTGTAAGCGATTGCACTTAACATTTGCTTTGCTTTGCTGCAATTGCCGGTGATGACGGCGACGGCGGCGTCGACTTCGTCTGCCTATTCTATGAATGAATTTTTGATAAATATACACTCTCTTTATCAGCAGAGCGACTCTGGCTCCAGTTTGAACTTAGCCTGCAGCTGCCTATATATAAAAGAAATGACAACAACAAACAATCGAATTCATTTTTATATGTGACTGTCTGTGAGTGTGTGTGAGTTCTTTTCTGCTGCCGACAATTAGCAGTTGAAGTGATTGGTTGCTTGCATGTGGTTAGACGGGGGCGGGGGTAGGGGGTGCAGCTGCGGCTGTCTTTTGACGCTCTGCCTCATTTCAAATTGGAATTGAAAGTTTGTTGTTGTTCTTCTTCGATCTGCGCTGCTACTGCTGTTTCGTTTCTCGCTCTCTCCCACTCTTCTCTTTCATGCTGTTTCTTGGCTTGCGCTTTGTTTATGCAAAAGGCATGTTCGCGCTTCACAGTCCTTAGGCTGACCCTAGACACACACACACATGCACACACATAAATCACTGACCAGCTGTAGACATAACGGTGCCCCCCAAGCAAACAACAACAACAATAACGGCAAAAAGAACACTCGTCTTTCTTTATGTATTCTCTTTATGTGTTGGAAGTTTATTTGCGTGCATTTCGTAAAATTGTTTGGCGAGTTGCATTTCAATTTGACTCAATTATTTATTTATCTGCAACTGAATGCGGAAATTATGCGAAGTGTTCGCGCTCTCCCTCTTTCTCTCTGAATAACATGTCGTATAAGTGATATATGCAACCAGCGACTAACAACAACAACTGCAACAGCATTGTGCATATTCCTTTTTTTTAAATTAAAGCGATTATTTGATGCTGTATTCATTGTGCTTAAAGCTCAAGAAATTGGGTTATCAAGCATCTCAGAGTCTCAAACGCAGACGCTTGTTATAATATGTTATTTTTCTTGTTTTATTTTTTAGTTGTTATCAGTGTTACTTAGTTGCAGGCACATTTTCGTTCTGAAATTGGAATTGGAATTCATTGGATCTCATCAGAGTCCGTATACATATATGTGGCTAGCGTCATTGCTAAAAATACGGCACGCTTCCAATTTGTCTTATTCTTCTTCTTCTTCTTCTTTTTAGCAACAATCTGAAATAGTTCTTTGATTGCTCAAAAAAGCATAGGGTCAAAGTCAACAATAAGGTTAACGCCTTTCAGATAAGGCAGCAGCATAGAAATTAGAACTAAACTCGTGTCTCAATTGACAATCTCTAATTTAGCACAAGTTGAGTCTAAAATTAATTAAATATTATCATTATTAATATTATTGTTAATATTAATATTAAATTTTCATGTAAGAATCATAGCAAAAAATAAAGGACCTTACTTGGGAGAAGTGCTGAAACTGAAAGGAACTTGGAAGGGAAACGTTGTGTTGGAAAGACGCAGCAGATTTAGTAAATGTGTAACAAATTTAAAACATTTACAGTTAGTTAGAATTCAATTTTTACAATAGATCAAATTAATATCATAGCTATATTTTTAGAAATTTGTTGTTGTTTTTTTTATCAATCAGAACTCTAATCTGCCTATAAGAGAACTTATATTCCAAATTAAAAGTCCATAATTCTTATAGACAAATGATTTTTGCTGCTGATCAGATATCTTTATGGGGCATACACTCCATATGGGCTTGGAGATGCCCTTGCAATAGGTTAAGAGTAAAAAAAAGCATCAATAGTCACTCGTACAACAATCGTTATCACATATAAAGTCAGTTGTCAGCTGTCAGATGCATAGTAATTTTAGTGCGCTGCAATTAGTAATCATCTGTCATGCGTTTGTCTAAACAATTATGCCAAGAAACAACAAGTTGCAAGCGATCTGTAAGTGTATCGCTTTCTCGAAGCACAATTTTAGCTGCATTCACTGTGCAACTCTTTCAGTTGTTCAAGTGCTCAGTTGTTCGAGTGTTTGAGTGTTTGAGTGTGTGGGTGTTTTGTTGTCAAATCTCGCAGTTGGAATCTCCATGCTGTGTGTGTGCATGCGCAGATTTCTGTCTTTATGATGTCAAAAAATAAAAAAATGATGTCATGCTGCAAGAGCGCTACAACAATAATAATAGCAACAGAGCAACTGCAACCAGAAGAATACAAAAAAAAAAACATTAACAATAACAATAACAAATAATATAGAGCAGCCAAAGCAGGCACAATTTCAATCGTCGTCCAGTCCAGATGTGCATTCATTATGCTCTATATATATATATATATGTATATGTGTGTGGGCATGAATTTTCATGTCAATCACACGTTGCTCATATGTTTGCTCCACATAGCATTTAAAACACATACCCTATACTCATAAATGGGTTATGTACATAAATATATAAAAATACAGATTCTTGAGGTACTAAAACTTATTCAAACTAGCTTTATGTGTTCACCATTTAATTGTCCTGAAAGATATTAAATGCTTATGAGTAATAACAATGAATGCGGATTCAATTTGCAACTACAAAAGAGACATTTTACAACTAAATGTCTCATCAAAATGTTTCATCTTTGTAATGCTGGACTACTTCAAAGGCGTAGCAGGCAGCTTTTGCCTGGGTGTTCGTTGTGTCAGTTTCTGATGTGTATGGCAAGGCTAAGTTTTGAGAACTATTCTATTCTATTGGTGCCTTGCAGGGTATTTGCTAGTCGACTACTTGCATACAGCTTGCACTTGGCATGCTTTTAAACACTTTTTATGATTGCAGTGTTTTTTTCTTCTCTTTATTTTTTTTGCAATTGTAGTATGTAGTTTTCGCTGTAGAACATCAAATGTTGATTGATGGCGCGTGAGCTGTTGCACTTTTGGCGAATTGGGTCAATTGTGACGCACGATCAATTGACAGGACTTTTGCACACACACGCTGTGTGTGTGTGGCATCATCGATAATCTGTGTGAAGTTGGTCGTCTGCAAGCACAACAAACAACACACCACACTCAACTTGGCAACAAAGAGTTCGCATTGAAATTCAACAGATAACCCCTTTGTCTATGCTTGACATCTTTTTTAGTGCTCAGCAAAATATTAAATGACATGCGTCTTTCTATATATATATATATATATATATATATATATATATATATTTATATATATTATAGAAGTATGCGAAGCGTACAATTTAATGCCAAATTAAAATGTATTAATTAAAATGCCCAAGGAAAGCTGTCAGCGCATAGAGATCGCTGTCTTCTTATCAGCCATGATTTATATACATTCTACATACATATTATATTATATATTTGAACAATATAGCTTTTTTTTGCTTTTGTTTTTGTGCCACATCCGGGCCGCTTACCCGCCATCTTGTGTGCGAGTAAGGCAGAGATTAAGTCGCAGGTCCGACTCTACGGATTATACTAAATCGTAAACACAAATTCGCTACTTGGTCCAAGTTAAAATTGTTCAGATTTCAATATGCTTGCAGCAGGGTTTTATAGATGGGAACATGAAGTTTGTAACGCATTAAGGGAGTCAAGAATAAGAGTGAGAATTATATACATCCTTGATCAGCATGACCAGCCGAGTCGATATATCCATCTGCGTCCATATGCGAAATTATCCCTAAACGCTAAAGCTATATATACATATATCGGTTGCTTCTTTATTTTTATAATGCTATTTAAATGTTGTCAAGGGTATATAAACTTCAGTCTGCTTAAGATAGTAGGTCTTTCTTGTTGTTGTTTTTTATTTTTGAAAATTCCACTCTGAATTTGTATTGCTTTTTGCTGCGGTTTGCATTTTAAGCAGCATTTCGTAATCGTCCCATAAAGTTGAATTATGGATATCACTAACACTTCTGTATATGTATATATATATATATATATATTCTTATTTTTTTCAACGGAACTTGACTTGTGAATTCCAGTGCGCGTCATAAGATACCCTGCAGGCGAATGTACTCGCACTTGCACGCGCACTACTCGTAGGATCGCACACATATATGTATATATACATATATATATTTATATTTGTACAGATATACATATATATATATATATAGAGAGTCGTCTGTGGGTCGCCAGTTGGGCGTGGGTGTGTGGCATCAATTGTCGCCGCTTTGATTCAAGTGGGGGGCTTGACAACTTTGACCTTAAACTGCAAGCTCGGCTGCAATGCGTAACAAAGATAGACAAAGAGAGAGACAGAGAGAGAGAAAGAGAGAGAGGAAGGGAGCAAGAGCGACCGTTGCGATCACAATTGGCATTAACATGTGTAAATGTGCTCAAGTGAGCCACTGACACACATCATGTAAGCGACTCAATCACACACACACAACACACGCATATATACAGATGGCATGCATGCATAGTGTAAATGATACGACACGTGCAATTTTGTGATGCAGTGGCGTAGCAGGCAGCTTTTGCTCCGCTTTCCAAAGGATTTTGTGCAAGGAAAATTAACATAGAAAAAATGCAACATATGAAAGATATAAAAGAACTAACAGTAAAAGTTTGCATGGCATTTATCAAAATGAATAAACAAAATGAAAATGATTAGTTGCATTTATAGTTTGAATATAAATATAAATTTCTTAGTATTTTCGCTCCATTCAGAGTTAATAAATATGCAATAAAATATGGGCTAATTAGGCTATTAGTGCTGTGCCAGCTTTACTCGTATCTCTGTGAACCTAACCTGCTCAACTCACAAAACAGATTCCAATCATACACATATGTATATATGTATATATATATATTATATAGGAGACATTTATATATACTTATTATGGGTTTCAATAATATTTGGGTTCCCAACGATGTTTCAATGCCTTTGTCCATACCTCTGTCTCCTTGCTGACGTCGACAATTCCGAGTCCAAGTACAACAATGTTGCGATTGCTATAATAATAATATAAAACAATATGCAGCTCTCAGATCGGGCAATACGACAGACAGTTGTTGCTCTCATTTGTGGAGGTTTCTTTTTTGTTTTCCACTTGTTGCGCTGTCTGCGACTGTCTGTTAGTTCCCCCATAAAAATATGTATATATATGTATGTATATATATATATATATATATAGTATATGTATGTAAATGATGTATTTTCGTGTTGCTTGGCAAGTGTCAAGTTCAAGGAAATTGCAGAGCTTGTCATTAGTTATAAACGTGTTCCCATTTGCTTGCTCAGGCAGAAATGAAAGACTTGCACTTGCACTTGGAATTGAGTTTGAGTTTGGATTTGAATTTGGATTTGGATTTGGATTTGGATTCGGTTGGGCAATTGATTGAATGAAATTTGAAGGTTGCATTTTGGGTGTTTTTTGTATTTTATTGCTGCCTTTTCGATTGAAGGAATGTGTGAAACCCTAACCTGACCAACAGCCAAATAACTTATGTTACCAAGTCCATATTGGGTTATTGGGTCTATGGATTAATTCAGCGAATACAATTTTCATTAAATGTTAAATACTGTCATTTGAGTGTTCATATATCTCTTGAACTCTTGAACAACAAAAATGGTATCATATTAAATATGCATAACAAAAAATCATAAATCTAAAAATGGAAATCGTGTCAGTTGTTAACGACAAGTTTTTTTGCAGAGAGAGAGAAATTTTGATAGTGTAAAGTTTTGACCAAAACATGAAATTAATAAATTTGAAAAGTTGAAAGAGATTACAATTGGAATAGATAGATTCCATCAGTCGCCTAATGCCTAACGCAATCTGATTAATGATATGTTATAATGGGAATAGATATATCCATCACTCGCCTAACACCTAAAGCTGTTGCAGACCAATTTTGTATATGCATTTAGATCAAGTGTAAATAAGTGCAACAGACTTTCTATAGACTCATCAAATGTAGCACATAGAACATGGAACGATTGGTCGTCAAGATCTCATCATTATAAATAGTATGCATATTAGATTTATTTCGCAGGTCTGAAATCTGTTTGTGTTTAGCGAGTTGCATTATTTTCGGATACAGATTCCAGAAATTATTGAGTGCAATTGTTCCATGGGTTAACTATGCCAAACAGTCATGCTCCTAAAAAACAAACACTCACACACACACACACAACATACACCTGCCATATGCATTGTGGATTTTATTTTTGGGTCTTTGTCTGTGTTTTCTCGACTTTTCTGGTTAACCACACAGAGAAGAATTTTTTTTATTTTCTTGGTTTTTTTTTCAAAAACATTTTGTTGGATAGTTTCTCGGTTTTTATTTCATAGATTGTTTAGATTTAACGCTCTGATTTTCAGACTTACACGTCATGTGTGCATATATACATAGATATATGCATATATATATATATATATATATATATGCTTTATGTATACCATTAACACATGGCTTGATCAGGCTTAATTCTGAGAAGTCCCCGTTTTGGTTTGATGCCTTGCAATATTTGATTAGCCGTCAGTGCTTTGAACTTTTTCCATTTTGTGTACCTGATGTGTGCGTGCAACAAACAAGTTGCACTCATTATTTATTAACATTCTAAGCAAGATTTTTCATTTTTACTTTGCTGAAAAATTCGCATGGCACCCAAAAAAAAAAAACAAATTTGACACTAATTTTCCAGTGCCGGCAAATATTAAACTGAAGAAAAAAACATACGTGCAACATGTGTGCGATATTTTTTTTTTTTGTCTTCACTTTTTCTTTTATTTTTGGTTTTTTTTTTTGTTTGTTTCATCTTTGAATAATGTTGTAGAATTGTTGGAGAGTTGATTGCGAGAGACGCCCAACCCCAAGGCAATAAATTTTCATGATTTTTAACTAAACGGCGAATTATGTCAACTCTAAAAATATATTTTTGTTGGATTCGCAAACAACAACAACAATAAGAACAACAACAACAACAACTAAACAAATTAAGGATGTTTATAAAAGGCATTTGAACGCCACAGATGTGTGTCGCCAACTTATTTGATGAACAACTCATCACTTTTATGCCACATGTCGCAAATATATTTTGGAAGATAATGTCTCGATTTTTACGAGAAATGAATGCGTCGCTTTAATGGCCACTTCAAGTGCCTGGAATGGACGTTGTAAGCTTACCAAGCTGGGCCATTCCAAATTTGGTAATTGATACTGCATATGTCCAAGTTTATTGGCCATCATTAATAGTTCAATTGGGTATTTGGTCTGATTGCATTTAAATATCACCCAGCAATATTATAAATATTTTTACTTTTCAAATTTATTGTTTTAAATTTTATTTTAAATTTAATTTAATTCAACTTTTTTACTTTGTGTATTTTTTGACATTAAATAAATAAAGAATTTGAATAACAAGCTAGGAAGACTCTCGTCTAGATTTGGCTCATTCAATGTGAAAATTCGTTTATATTTATTTTGTAGTTGATCAATAATATGTCTGGTTATATTCTATATCATTTTCAAGGATTTATCTTTAAAATTGTGTGTTTTATTGCTATCGGAAATCGATTTTATTCGGCATACGTGAAATGGTTGCGGTTATCTATAAAATGACAATTATAATTTATAATCTAAAATTTAAAGTCTACATCTATAATTTTGGGATAAAAAAACCCAGATAAAAGATCCTCAAAAATAGCCGCAAATTTTATATTCCTTTAAGGATTTTCATATTATTCTTAAATATAGGAAAATTGCAGTTATAAAAATCTGAACTGAGGGTTATAGATTGGGGGTTACTGGGGCCTTCAGCTATTCCCCCCCCTTAAGGATTGCTTTTGGTAACTGTTGCTGTTCCATGTTTGGACGTGCCACGAATGGTGTCCGTTTCAATGATCGTGTTCTATTGCAACGCGGAGGCAGCTGCAGCCACGAGTACAAATAAGAAACAATGGAAATAGCAAAGATACACACACACACACACACATAGATACATTTATAGATGTGTGCGTGTGTTGCTGTGTGTGTATCAAAGATTATCTCATTGTAACGGAAATAGTGCAATTAAAGCACAAATTTAAGTATGCTCGCTAGTTGCAACGCGTTGCTGCTGCTGCTGCTGCTGCTGCTGCTGCTGCTGCAGGCGCACTTGCCACAAGTTGCGCACATTCCATGCACCCGCAATTGTTATTGTTATGACTAATGGCCATAATCAGAAAATATCTAAAGTGCAAAAGGCATTGCATACCAGTGCATTAAGTGTGTATTATTGCATTGCTCTCAATTCGAATTGCATCTAAAAACACAATTCAGTATTCACTGTTCAGCATTCACTATTTTCATTATTCGCTATTCATCATTCGCTATTCAGTATTCATTATTCAGTATTCACTGTTCAGTGGTGCATTCGCTTCTAGTTGGATTTCCTTGCACACTTAATATGTGTGGCAGTTAATTGAATTGCAGCCTTGCCACATTTATAGTTGATGACAAAACAAAAAATTCAACATTTTATTTACTTAAATTTGTAAAACTAAACTTTTCTCTTTATTATGAGCAGCGACCATTAAAAATGGCGTAGAAAGGGTATATTGGTTTTGTGCAAAAGTATGTTACAGGCAGCATATACATATGTATGTGCCTGATCAGCATCAACAGACGAGTCTATATAGCAACGTTTATCTCAGAGACCATGAGAGTTAAAGACTTTAAAATTTAATTTTAATCGATAACTTGCCCGTTTCGCAAATATTGATATTTATCGATTTTCGATTGCAGTAAAAGTCACTATTTCAAACTGCCAATCGATATAGAATGTAGTTAGACATATTATTGATCAACTATATATTGATCAACTATATAATTTAGTCAATATTGGATAAGAAACAGCTGAGTTGCACATGAGATCACTTCCAGGCATGCTTACATTTGCGTAAAACACACTTGTGAAGGGAAATTTGTTAGTAAAACTAGATAGATATAAATAAATGGTATTTATATAAAGAGTTAATAAATCAATATGCTTGATGTGTGTCAGTCTCACTTAATGAAAGATGCCAACCTGGCAACATGGCTCGTTTCTCCAGAGGAAACATTGTGTCCGATTCGAATTATGACAATCAGTTCATAGCACAAAAATCATAAATAAAACTATGAAGCTCAATTGAGAATGATGACAGCAGAAAGTGAACAGCTAATCAATGGCAATCAAGGCTCGATCAATGCGAACAAATTCAATTAGTTGTTGCAAATATATATATATATATATATATGGATAGATATATAGAATAATAAGAAGTAGAAACAGTTAGTCTGATGGCTTTGTGAACCGATTTCAGACTTGCAACAACACCATATGCGACTGCAAGGGCATCAAGGGACGGATTGGGTCACCCGGTCTGCAAGGCGTGTACGGCAATGAAGGCTTTCCCGGCGATGTGGGACCTGAGGGCCCCCCCGGCTATTCCGGCGAGAAGGGCGACTCCGGCGAATACGGAGAACAGGGCGAAAAGGGACATCGTGTAAGCAATCAATATGTGTATTCAATATTCGAAATATATATTGAAATTTTAAATTGAAAATTTGCAGGGTGATGTTGGACGCAAAGGCGACATTGGATACGGAGGCATACCCGTAAGTACATCCTCTCAGGAGGCAAATTCAAACTGAACTTCAATATTTTGCTGCAGGGCATTAATGGTGAGGATGGCACGAATGGACCGCGCGGCATTGATGGCTGCGATGGCGCCGATGGTGCCCAGGGTGCGGCTGGTTCGCCCGGTGTGTATGGTCTGCGCGGACCCATGGGCAAGACGGGTTCGCCTGGTGCAACCGGTGATGCCGGCGAGGGTGGCATCAATTCCAAGGGCACCAAGGGTAATCGCGGCGAGCGTGGCATGGATAGCAGTAATGGCCCACAGGGTTTCAAAGGCGTCACTGGCTACAAAGGTGACATAGGATTCCCTGGCATTGAGGGCCAGAAGGGTGAGCAGGGTCCCCAGGGCTACAAAGGTGAAGTGGGCGTGCCCGAGAGCTACCCAATGAATCAGGGCGAACAGGGCGAGAAAGGTGATCCCGGCGAGAGTGAGCCTGGTGCCCTCACCTTCGACGAGACGCACAAGGGCGACAAGGGCAGCATGGGTTACCGTGGCGACGTTGGTCCAACTGGTTATTTTGGCGAGCCCGGACAATATGGACGCGACGGTTTGCCGGGCGCCCGCGGCGACATCGGTGAACGTGGCGAGCGTGGTAAGCATGGACGCGATGGTGTCGAAGGCGGACCCGGTGACAAGGGCGTCAAGGGCGCACCCGGCTACAATGGGCTGGATGGCGAGCATGGCAAGCCCGGCTTCGTTGGCGAGGATGGCCTGGATGGCACGCCCGGCGTTCAAGGACCGCACGGACCACCCGGCATCTATGATCCCACATTGGACGAATCGCTGCCCGGCACCAAAGGACCGCAGGGTGAATTGGGCCCACAAGGACCGCCCGGTCTGGAAGGCATTCCCGGCAAGCAGGGGCGACGCGGTCCCCAAGGACGGCCAGGCCCGCCCGGCGACGAAGGACTCAGCGGCAACCGTGGTCCGCCCGGGCGCAGTGAGAAGGGCGAGGATGGTGATTACGGTTTGACGGGACCACCAGGCCCCCAGGGCACTATCGGATTGGCGGGTCCCCTTGGTCGCAAGGGCTTCCAGGGCAGGCCCGGCCGCAAGACGTACGGACCAAAAGGTCTAGCTGGCCAAAACGGAATAAACAGTGCCGATGGCTATCGCGGAGATCGTGGCGAGCGTGGCAATGCAGGCGAGAAGGGTCTGGCCGGCGAGGGTCGGGACATTGTTGGACCACCCGGTCTGCAGGGTCCGCCCGGCAAGCGGGGCAGCCATGGCTTGGATGGTCGCTACGGCTACCGAGGACCCCCCGGTGACAAGGGCATACGAGGCGATGACTGCGGTATCTGTCATGCCGGACCGCGTGGCCCCAAGGGTCTGGGCGGCGACGGTGGCTATCCGGGTGATCATGGAGCACGTGGCCTACGTGGCATAACGGGCGCTCGCGGCCCCAAGGGCATCAGCGGTAACAAGGGCAAGCGTGGCTTCCAGGGCGCGCCCGGCATGAGAGGTTCTCCGGGTTCGGATGGTAAGTCCGGCCAGAAGGGCAAATCGGGTGAGCATATAACCATCGGCAATCGGCAGCAAACCGAAAAGGGCGAGCCTGGCGAAGATGGACGTCGTGGCGATCTAGGTGCCCAGGGTGACCGGGGTCTGGACGGTTGGAATGGCTTGAAGGGCGCTACAGGTGAGCCCGGTATTCGGGGTGTTTTCGGTGAGCCGGGACGACCTGGCAAGGATGGCGCACCCGGTCGCGATGGTCCCGATGGCCAACCGGGCGCACCTGCTCCCACACCCAAACTGTATCTAACGGGCAATCCCGGCTACGTTGGCAAGAAGTGAGCATCCCCCAATCCGCAACCTGCCAAACATTCCCATTCCCAAAGAAAACATTAATTTCTGTTCGTTTTTCAGGGGTGAACGTGGAGATGTCGGCAGCCGAGGCTTTAAGGGTGACAAGGGTGAACCGCATCCGGGCGAGATAATCGAGAATCGCGGCCAGAGCGGTGATTTGGGCTATGAAGGCGAACGTGGCCGCCCGGGACCCCAGGGCGAACGCGGCGAGTTGGGACTCAAGGGGGAAACGGGTAACATGGGCCTGCCCGGTAATGACGTGGCTGGTGAACCCGGCGCCAAGGGCTACAAGGGCGAAAATGGTGACTACGGCCCATCGGGCAAGCCGGGCAATTTTGGGCGCGACGGTGAAGTTGGCCTGGACGGCGTCATTGGCTACAAGGGACAACGAGGTGAACCCGGACAATTCATACTGCCCGGCGAAATGGGCGACCAGGGCCGTACCGGTATAAAGGGCATTGTTGGCGGCGAGGGACCCATTGGCTATCCTGGAGCTAGTGGCCGGCCGGGAACCAAGGGCGAAAAGGGCATCAAAGGCGATGACGGTCAGTGGGGTCAGACGGGTCTGCCCGGCAACAAGGGACAACGCGGCGATACCGTTACCGGACCACCCGGCCAGGATGGCCCCCCGGGTCGGGATGGCAGGCTAGCTCAGCATGGCGCTAAGGGTGAAATGGGCAGTCCCGGCGTACAAGGAGCAGTGGGTCGTTATGGTGATAAGGGAAGCATTGGCTTCCCTGGCCGCCGTGGCAAACTTGGCGATCCGGGTCCACCCGGTTTCACCGGCGAACGAGGCCCCATGGGTCTGGCCGGCATTCCTGGCGAGCAGGGCGATCGCGGCGACATCGGTTCCGATGGCCGCAACGGAGACATGGGAAAACGTGGCCCCGTCGGCGAACAGGGACCCAAAGGTAGATATGGAAACGCTTTCCCAGTAAGCTCGTGCCTCCTGCTAAACATATCTTCATTGCAGGTATTGCTGGGGACATTGGTCCGTTCGGCTATCCGGGCATTTCTGGCAAACCCGGCGTAAAGGGACAGCGTGGTGATCAGGGCCAGATGGGACGCACCGGTGCCAAGGGTGTCTCAGCCTTCAGTGGCATCAAGGGTGAACGCGGCGATGACGCCTGGCAAGGACCACCCGGCCATACTGGTACAATCGGCTACAAGGGTGAGCGTGGCGCGCCCGGCGAATCTCTGCCCGCCAACGATGGCCAGCCGGGCTACATTGGCGAAACGGGTCAGTCCGGTCGCAATGGATTGAATGGATTGGATGGCCTGAAGGGGTCGCGTGGCGAATTTGGCTTGTACGGCAGCGTTGGCATGATCGGAGATCGTGGCGATGATGGCCAAGTCGGCTATCCTGGTCGCATTGGAGCGCCTGGACTCAAGGGCAGTCTGGGCGAGATTGGATTGCTGGGTGCGGCTGGTCAGCCGGGCGATGTCGGCGTTGTTGGATACCCGGGAGCGGCGGGTCTGCAAGGTAACCAAGGATTGCCGGGTGAATACGGACTCAAAGGCCTTACTGGTGAACCCGGTGAAATGGGTGACATTGGTGACATTGGCAAAATTATCTTTTTGGGTAATGACGAGGACAAGCGTGGTGAATCCGGCGGCAATGGACTCGAAGGCATAAAAGGCTCAAAAGGTGAGACCGGCATAAAAGGCGATGCGGGCCTGCCTGGCGCACGTGGCGAAGCTGGTGACATTGGCGCCGCAGGTGAGCCGGGTCGGAATGGCCAGCCCGGATTCAAGGGCATACACGGCGAGAAGGGCATGCGAGGTCCACCCGGCCTAACGCCCAATGTTGAGCGCGGCTTGGAGGGAGACATGGGCTACGATGGCATAAACGGCCGTCCGGGCCGACCCGGCCAGAAGGGTGCACCCGGTGAGCAGGGCGAGTACGGATTGAACGGTGAGATAGGAGAACAGGGTCCGGAGCTCGTAGGTGCACCCGGTCTACGCGGTGACATCGGCTATCCGGGTGCACCTGGTCGCGCGGGACAGAGAGGAAAGCCCGGTCAGGTTGGCGAACGCGGCAACTCTGGCCGCCAGGGCGAACGGGGTGAGACCGGCTTCGCCATCCTGGGCAGGCAGGGCGACAAGGGCGACATTGGTGAGAAGGGCGTACCCGGCTTACAGGGTCAGTTCGGAGAGCAAGGCATGAACGGTCGTCCCGGACGCGAAGGCATCTTGGGACCACGTGGTATTCGCGGCGCCACCGGTGATGCCGGCTGGAACGGTATCGATGGCTTGGACGGTCTGCCCGGTGCACCAGGTGAGCCTGGCGACACTTACTCGTACAACTACGCACAGCCCGGCGATCGTGGTGAGCCCGGCAAAGATGGGTTCAAGGGCGAACGCGGCGATGTCGGCGAACCCGGCCACGTTGGACGTATTGGCATGCGAGGCGTCATTGGTTATCGCGGCGATGTCGGAGAGATGGGCGTCCAGGGCGAAGATGGTGTCCAGGGACAACGCGGTGACGCAGGTCAAATCGGCTTGACCGGACAGATTGGTTTCCGCGGCGCGCCGGGTCCACCCGGTGAACCAGCACCAGCACCGCCGGCACCAAAGAGTCGTGGCTTCATCTTCACCCGTCACTCGCAGTCCGTGAGCATTCCGGAGTGCCCGGCAAACACGAACAAGCTGTGGGAGGGCTACTCGCTCTCCGGCAATGTGGCCAGCAGTCGTGCCGTTGGCCAGGATCTGGGTCAGTCCGGCTCCTGCCTGATGCGCTTCACCACAATGCCGTACATGTTCTGCGATCTGAACAACGTGTGCAGCTATGCGCAGAACAATGATGACAGTCTCTGGCTGTCCACCGCCGAACCTATGCCAATGACCATGACGCCCATTCAGTCCAGGGATCTCATCAAGTACATCTCCAGGTGAGCACAAACTGATGGCGACGTCTTCTCAATTCTATTCTATATGCGCTTCTCTCCAGGTGCGTCGTGTGCGAGACCTCGACCCGAGTGATTGCTCTGCACTCGCAGACCATGTCCATACCGGACTGCCCCAGCGGCTGGGAGGAGATGTGGACGGGTTTCAGTTACTACATGGTAAGCGATTCAATCGAATTAAATTGACTAATTTAATACCTATTGTCTTGATCCTTTAACCTTCAAGACAACAATGGATAATACGGGCGGCATTGGGCAGAGTCTTGTGTCGCCCGGCTCCTGTTTGGAGGAGTTCCGCGCCAATCCCGTTATCGAGTGTCACGGCCATGGACGTTGCAGCTACTATGATGCCTTGGCCTCGTTCTGGCTGGCCGTCATCGAGCAGCAGGATCAGTTTACGCAACCCCGCCAGCTAACCCTTAAAGCGGATCAGACCAGCAAGATAAGCAGGTAAATTCCATTCATAGATTTATAGAGCAGCGATTACTTTACTACTTTCACACCACTTGTCCCGTAGATGCACTGTGTGCCGTCGTCGTGGCGATAGCTTCTTCACTGTCAGGCGTACCTCGTCGGGCAGAAGTTCGGGTTACGGTGCCGGCTCCGGCATGGCGAGGCTTAGGGCACAGTCACCGGATGCGAGATCATCTAAATCGCCATCGTCGTACTACGGCTGGCAGGGTGGCTACGATAAGGACGGCAATGAGCTCCGTTTGCAGCCACAAACGTTGGTTCGCCAACCACAACAACAACAGCCACCGGCAGCTGGTTACAATCGCGGCTATCAGTTCCCCAATCAATACAATCAATACGGCGCAAATAGGCGCGATTATCGTCGGCGTCCGCGCGGATCCGACGACACCTTCGCTCCCTAAGTTAAGTAATAAAATAAATAAATACTTCTAAGTCGGTATCACTATATCCGTTAATACTCCAACCACCTCTCTACCACTGAATAACCAAACGAAAGCGAACCCAAATAATGATAATAATAATAATTATTATTAATAATAATGAATAATACTATAAAAATAGTGCGAGGCGATACTTACCCTATAATCCCACTGCCCAGTTAATAACGTATTTCTACTCTTGAGTTCATCTTCTTCTCTGGGGATCACAACAAAACAAAGCTTACACTTAAAACCACATGGCGAAACAAACATCAAATTTTTAATAAATAAAATGTTCACATCGTAAAGAGCTTTTTTTTCTTGAACAACAATAAAACAACACAAAACAATTTTAATTTGTGCTCAAATTATATTCGGCATACTTTTAAGATAAGAAATAAAAGCACAATTGAATTGGTTTGACAAAACTCAAAGCATGCTTACACTGAAAAACCTTCACACGCTTAGCGCTCGAAAAAGCGTTGAATCACACCATTCCTTGTTTTCTCGTGAACTGCAAGGACGATGTGGATGTCCTTTGGCCAGTTAGTAGTCCTGATCTAAATAATTGTTTGACACTAAGACTCGCAAGGAATACTTCAAAATACAGCCAAGTTATGAGCAATTTTCTGTTTTGAAATATATCCTATTAATTCAGCTGCTTAAAATACTTTCGTCCTTTTTATATCTTTATTCGAATCAGCGGGCCAAGGACTATCAGGAGCACAACGGACATCCGAATATTTCATAAAATGGCCAAGTTACATATTTATATTACTTTTTTTTATGTAGGTTTCAACTAAAATTTTTTGTCGAATCCTGAAAATCCTTGAATGCCAATCGATAGAAGAAGAATATATTTATCCTTCCGAGATCCATAAGGATATGGTTGAGTTATAGCTAAAAAGCAAATGCCTCTTTGAAAGTCCTGTAATATAGGAATTTCAAACGTCTCTATTAAATAAAAGAGAGAGTAAAGAAGATAATGGAATGTAAAAGGATTCGCCTTTGCATATATTTGGTAGCATCTGCCATTAACAAGAATTACAAGTGTTACATTATTTGATATAAACCATAAAACAGAGTGCGTACACAAACTATGGAGACTAAATGAAATACACACATTTTTTTAAAGGGAATTTGTTGATGATACAGTTATAATATAGAGGTAGTACACATTATACAGAAATGACAAAACTGAAAGATGCATACATAATTATTTACGTAATATAGAGACAAGATAAATCGAATTATGCACGTTGACTTAAATCCAATCTAAGTGTCCAATTCTCTGGTTCCAGTTGTAACCCTTCTTCCCATATATTATTTGGTGTTGTTCTTCTAAAGGCCAGCGAGTTTGGCGCTTAGTACCTGCTCGAAACATACAGATCGCTGCTGAATTACATATACTATTATTATTTAACAAAGTCGGGATTCTCCTGCACGTTTTCGGTGAACTGCAGCTGATTGTCGATAATTTGGAATAGGACCTCCGGCGCCGGAAAGCGACCCGTTTGGATTTTCGACCAAACCGGCACATCGTTCAGTGTTATCTCGAAGGCGCCCGATGAGACCAGCTGGCCCTCGAGCATGTTGCCCAGAAAGAAGATCATCATGCAGGCGTAGATCTTGTTGGCCTGCAGGTGACCCCACCATCCCGGTGTGTTCATGCCCAGCCAGGCGAACGGACTCGTCGAACTCACCACGGACATGATGATGATCAGTTTGAGGGCGAAAATCAGTTTAGAGAGATAATAATTAAGGCCGGGCGGATCATAGTTGTCGCCATGCACCTGTATCTGTGGATACTTTTCACCGAGTATATTCACATAGTCCTCGAATGCCTTGCGGTAGCCGCATGAGTAACTGTACAAAAGGCGATATCATAAGGCAAAGATAAGCGAGATAGATATATATAAAACATAAATTTGCAGCTTACCAATAAAGAAAAGTCATCGTTGGCGCAACGCTTTGTCCGAATTTGGTGGCCGGTATTTCCTTGCCCTCAAAGGCCAGTGCATAGCAGGCGCACAGGCAAAGTACGAGCAGTGCCAGATTTCTACCATTTGTCGACTCCATTTCGCCGTTTTATGCTTATATTTCTCTTTATTTCTTTCGTTTAATTGCTTATGCAAAGATATGAGCAATATCTTCTTCACAAATTGCTATTCAGTGGGAAGTAGAGCGGTGCGTTGATACCGATATGCTATCGATATTTCTGGCTATTTCCATCGATGTTTTTCAGCTAAAAGCTATTATTTTATTTTATTTATGTTTTCTTTTATTATTCTGTACCTTTTTGCAATTGTAAGTGAACGACATGGAAGTATTTACAGTATTTGATAACAATTTTGACAATTCATTTGAGTAGAATATTTGTGAATGTGATTTACTTGTGCTTGACATGCAGATTGAACGTGTACGGTGCTCTGCCGAACAGCTGTTGTGACATAACCTGCCTTTAAAAAAATGCTGCGCAGAGTAAATAACATTTAAAAAACAATAAATATATGTATAAAAACTAATGTGCTTAACAATTACAGCTATTGCCCACGGTGCGCGTAGCGTTGCAGCTGCCAAAGCCGGCTATTGCAGTGATTAGATCTACCAGTTACAGTGTTTATGAGCCCGACTATCTGGAGGTAAAATAATAATAATAGTGAAGTTCCTCTCAAAACTCAGCGCAAGTCTCTTTTTAGTCACTCAAGCCGAAATACCCGCAATATGAGAGCCTCAATGTGCAGATAAAGGGCTACGATTATCCGCTACTCGAAAGCTATCAGCGTTTCCTGCATAGCGTTGCCGAATACCTCGATCTGGATGTCTCCGATTGTTATGCGCTGCCGCCGCAGCAGACACAAGTGCAGCGATTACGGCCCAATTCGACGGTTATCGAATCAGATTACAAGCTGACCACCTACGAACGCAATCTGCAGCTGATCAATGTGGATGCGCCAGTTTATCCACAATTTCTGCGCATTGCTCAGGCAGCGCTGCCGGAGGGCGTTCATCTGACTGTGGCGGAGCACACGGATGAATGTGAGGAGCGTCGCTATGTGCCCGATAAGGATCTGCTCGATCTCAAGGCGGAGCTGGAACGCATGGGCGGTGCCACGCCCACGAAAAAGAAATAGGCGCATACTGTTTTCTTTTTTTTTTTTTTTGATTTTGGCATACGGTCAAATATTAAAGTCTAGTTTAAATCTGCATAAAGTTTAAAGAAAGCAAGAAATATGTATAAAAAGGAGAACTTTCCTATTTAAAGCTTTGCACTAAGTGGACGGCAACGGGTTACGCACTTGGAAGACACTCTGAATCCATAAGCTAAGCTAGACTAATTAATTGCACTATGAAATATGTATATATATCCGGTTAGACAACACCAAAATGCACCACTTTGATGGAGGACGATGAGCTCGGCGTGGCTTTGCTGCTGCTCGTTGATTCCTCCTCCCGGCGACGCGTTGGCGGCTTGCTGACATCTGCAAGGGAGATGTGTATATAAATTGGGTGCAAAAATAATGATATATATATATATATATATATACTTGTGCTTATAGGATTGAAGTCCTTTAGGTATTCATCGTTTGGATGGCAAAGTGGCAAGCTGTCAGCCAGCTCCTTGCGGGGATTGGTTAGATGTCGCGCCGTGGGTCTTGAGTAACCATTTCGCTTGGGCGGCATCGGTTTCTCCTTACGCGGAATTTCCTGGCAAAGCAAAAAATTCGCATAAATTCCGGATAGTCTTGGGCAGTCAGTTAACGATGAGGATGATGACTTACCGGCACCACAGCCACCTGAATGGTGTCCGAAAACTTGACTTTGTTCTTCTCGGCTGGATTGGTTTTGACGCTGCCCGTTGCTGGACTATCGCCATTAATTGGTGTCGCTGCGGCATTCGAGAGTATGGATGCTGTGGGCTTCTTGAGTAGCATGCGCTTCGCTTGGTATTCCTCAGTGCCCAGCATAGCAGGTATATTGCCAGACACAAGCGGATGCTGATAAAACTTGGGCTGATATGAGATAGCGGGTTGTGGCTGCTGTTGCAACTGCGGTTGCTGCTGCTGGTGCAGTGCAGCCAACTGAGCTTGTGTCGCCTGTGCATCCGCAAAAGGTGTTGGCTGTGGGACACTCATTGGTCGAGTCACCGTTGTACTGGGCAGGGGCAGAGGCAAGCCAACTGTCTGATCGGGTACATCCTGCGACCAGCCATTGCCTGCAAAAAGATCAATCACATTAGGAATGCAAATAAGGAATAAAATATCCTTTGCTTACTATTCGCATTTGTATGCTTCAGCGGCGTCGCTTGGCTGCCACTTTTCTGAGCGAGCGCAACCAGTGACGTAGTCGTGGATGCGCTACTCAATTTGGATGTTCGCAGCTCGGGCAACGGCGGTCGCAGCTCCGGCTTGGGTATGTTAATCTTAATCATCTCGGCATTGAAGATCTTGGACTTGAAGGAGGGCAAGGGTGGCACATAGTTTTTCAGCGCCTGTTGACTGGGCGTTGAGTAGCTGGACTGTGAACAGACGGATTCGGGTCGCAGATCGTTGGCCAAAGCTAAGCTCAGATTGCCATTGATGTGATCCTGCCCATGGATTATGGCTGCGGCCTGACTGAAGGCGGCCTGCGCAAATTCGCTCAAACTGCCAATACATTTTGTCAAATTGAACAGATCCATGAACAGATCATAGTCACCAATATCATGGGCAATCTCAAAGGCCTCGTTGAATAGATTTTTGCTGTGGAGGATATATTCAATATTCATGTGGCAGTTTCAATATCTATGCGATAATTCCAATTTCAAAGTAATTTCCGCATCTATAACTTACCGCAGTAAAAAGAAGCAGAATCGTCTTTTCAGATCATAGACCTGATCGCTAAACTCATCCTTTGTATCCTCGGAAAGTGTGTGAGCGAAGGTCTTCAATGCTCTGGCCATCAGATCGAAACGCATCCGTCTCTGATCGCCGCCAAAGAACACATAGTTGGCGATCTTGTGCAGCGTGATCAGGCACATGGCGCCATAGGTTTCCCAATTGAGGGCAGCGAGGACATTCAGGGCACGCTCCGGCTGCTGCAGACGCAGATACTTGTCGGCAATCACATCCGCCGTGAGGCCACTGTTGTGGATGTCACCACGCATGCCTGTGCCGCCAAAGATGCGCATGCAGGCCAAGGGTCCCTGCTCGTACAGCAACAGGAGCAGGCAATCCGTTTGCGCATAGCTATGCGTGAAATTGCCCAAATCCGGCTTGCGACTGAACGCAATGCTCAGCAGCGTTGGCTGCGCGGCAAAATAATGCGACAGATCGAGCAAACTGAGCGGCGTCACATTCTCGCTGACCAGCTGATTGCCAATGGGCGCCAGTGCCAGGTCGAAGCACTGCAGCACGGAGCGCTCATTGGCCACACAGAGGAGCGCGGAGTCACAGTGCCACGCGCACTGTGTTGGCACAATCTCGATTTGATTGATATACTTGGTTGTCTGTAGCACCAGATCATGCAGACATATGTTGCGATCGATGCTGCCCAGAAATAATTTCTCCTGATCCGGACTGAAGGCGAAACAACAGATTTGGGTGCCCATCGCAATTGAGGTGATTGCCGTGCGTTGCATTTTACCAGTTGCCAGCTCATACGAACAGATCTCTGCACTGATATCCCCTTTGCGGGATACTTTCTGCTCCAGCGTAATGATTTGATTCTCTGAGCTGCGCAAAAAGTCCACGCACAACGGATCATTCTCCGACCAGCAATAGGCTATCGATTCCAACTGTAAACTAAATAAGAAAGCGACAAATTAGAATCCAACTAACAGAAGTTATCTATAATTTATAATTTAATGATTTAATTAAGATTAAAAAGAATAAGAATCTAAATAACACAAATAATATATATATATATATATATTTATATATATTTATATAAATTTAATAAATATATATTACCAAAAATCAAGTGAGTATCCCAAATGGGATTGTTGGGAATTGAAAGGCAATTAAACTTAATAAATGACTGATAATTGAAATTCAAATTGGATTAAGTAATTTAAAGTTTTATGATATTTACCCCTTGATCTTGAAGATGTGTATGTTGGCACGATCCTGATCGCGTACGGTCGGTCGCCAGGGGTAGACTTCGTTTTGTGAGGATTGCGTCCAAACGACGAACAGATCAAAGCTGCCATTTACCGTTAGATGGCGTGCTAGTTTACGCTCCGAGGCGGCACCAGGAATGATCACATGAAATATGCGGGGATCCATGTTGGCAATCTTCTCGGGGCCCAGCGGTCGCAGATTGGGACGCTGCAGCAGCACCACCGTCAGCTGGTTCGTATTGTAGGCCAAGACGATGTGGGAACGTGTAAAAAATGCTGCCAAGTTACAATCAGAAAAAAAAATATATAGAAGACAAAGTGCATAAACAAAACACAGCAAAAGAAAAAAATAACATGAAAGCGTGCGCGCGTACTGATTAATTTATAATTACAAGTAAGAGTGCCCAACTCGACAGCAATCGACTTGCGAATACCCTACAATTAGAGCTTGATTCTTTATCTTTAACTTTGTGCTTATTGTGAATCTATTTGGTATTTGTAGCATGTGTTGTGTTTGCCGAGATATTGTTAAAAGAACATCCAAATGAAATCGATAATGGGCTCGAAATCGATAAATAAATAGATAGATTAAATAGATCTGTATTAAAAATATATATTTATAAGTAGCGGGTAATAACGATACGATAATTATCGATACCAAATAATCGATATTTATAAAACAAGCTTTATAAAAATCAACTAATATCGATTCTGCGAAAATCGGTTGGTTGCATTTCAAAAAAGTTAACCTCAGCTGATTAGAGAGCCTGACAGACAGACACCTCCTCTGTGTTACATAAATGCTCACAACTTTAAGATACTCCTCTTCTTCACACATATTGTAATGGGTACAGGGTATTATAAAAATTACAATAATTGCATATGGAATGTGTTTTTTATGCAGTTGTTTCTTGTGGCTGGGAAAGTGCCTTGCGAGTGGAGTGGATCGGAGTCGCGTTGAGTTGGAAATGCAAATTTCTCCGGGCAACAGTGTAAATAACAAAGCGCGCACACACACGCACACTCACACACACACACGCACACACACTCACCATCGGTAATGACCTCGGCGGCCAGTTTGCCAACGAGATACTTTTCAAAGACCATGCGCAAAATGTCGCCCGTATAGATATCGACACAGATGTGCGCAATGATGCCATTGTCGAAGAGTAGCAACACCTGTGCCGCATCCTGCCACTCTGTGTGCACCAGTTTGTGTGTACGCAACACATCCTCCAGCTTCTTGAGATTATCCTTCAATCGGCCAGCGGCCTTGCGGCTATTCTTCAACACGGCGAGCCCATTCCGTCGTTCAGTGTAATCCCGCTTGGCAAGCTCGAGTGTCAGCTCGTGGGCGAGTTCGCGCTGGCGCTTGTAGCGAAAGGCGCCCAAATCGCTGCTCTTGATGCGCACCTCATCGCGCACCGTTGTCCAGAAGTGCAGCTCACTGAGCAGCATCCTCTCGCCCTCTCTCTCACACACACTCGCCCTAACGCATTCGAATGCAAATCAGAAAATGCGCATTTGAAAATTGGGAGTGGGTTACAAAGAATACAACAATAAGCGGATGTGGAGCGTGATTACGATTATCGAGGCCAAACAAGTGGCGTATGCGCACAATTTAATTCGCACTGTCTATCACTTTATTTTACTTCACAAAGTTTAATCCAAATTGGTTTATTTATTTGTTTGGTTTAACTTGGTTTTTTTTTTGTATTTTGGCAAAAACTCGACGCACGCAAACGTAAACACCGAAAATTTGAGTTTTAGTGCTAGCAGTGATGCGATCACTTGTTGATTGCTGCGCCCTCGTGTCACATCGATAGCTGCTGTTACCGAGTTGTCATCGGTTTGCAGTGTGACCATTTTGTGTGACAAGCAAAATGCAACTTAAGCGCGAAAGCTTAAAAATGCAGCAGCAAGGTTTTTAAGCGACTCTTGTAATGATATTTAAACTGAACAAAAAATATCGATCTAATCTAAATTAAAAATTATTAGCGCTCTTGAATTTTTGTTACGGCCCGGCAATGGACTATGTTCAATGGAGCGCAGACATTGTGTAGATAAGATTAAAATAGTACCACAGACCTGTCTAATCAAATGACCGACAATGAAACATTTTCATTTTTTTAAACAAAAAATTATATTTATTGATTTCACCACTCAATTAGATTGTTATCAAATATTCACAGTACTTTTTTGTTTCGTTCTTTGCTCGTTATTAATTAAATACGATTAAAGGCACTATAAAATATAGTGGCATATATATTATTAATCACTAAATAAACAGCAACGTATTCGTAAATAGTAATGATAGATTAATAGTAACTAAAATATATATCGCATTTGAGAAAACTTAACACAACAATTACGTATACGCTGCATGGTGCATACCGATTCTAAATATGTGTACGAATTTATAAGAGTAATTACATAGATAAATTTATATATATACATATATATATAATGTATATATATACATATATATATAATGTATATATATACATATATATGTTTGTATAGATATGGCGGCATCGATTTGGGCAACAGATTTGCGCGCCTAATGACTGCGACCGCAGGATTTATTCTACACAGCATATATCCTAATCCTGCGGATGTATTACTACAGATTGTGCTTATAAACTAGGATCTAATATGAAGGCAACGAGATAATTTAAATCAAAAGCAATTTTCTTTTATATACAAAAAAATTCTGAGCGACATTTTTCAACGAAGTTCTTCAAATACACTGTACAGCATAATTATTTATATCTCTATATGTACAAGTGAATATATATCAAAATATCAACCACAATTTTACGTGTAAATGTACAGAACTTTTCACTAATTAGCCTTCTTTAATTTTTAGTTTAAATTTTTATAACATTTTTTGCGAATTTTTCAACTCAATTGAAGTCATTTGAAGTTACAATTTCAGTTTGCTTTTTTTTTGGCCTTGGTTTTAGTTTTTTTTTTTTTCTTTTGCAATTTCGAAAATAATTCGTGCGGCTTTAATGCTTATTTTCTAACGTCTCATCAAGTCTATCGAGTTCGTTGTCTTAAGAGCTAAGTTGAACGAAATTTGCGCTCGTTGGTTAAATCGTCTAGAAAACCACAATTAGATTACAAATTACAATAATAAGTTGCAGCAGTCGCGTCTACATCATTATGCACAGATTGGTTTTATCGCTGTTAACTAGTCCGTTACGATTTTGGGGCGGGCGGGCGGTTGTTATAGATGCTAATAGGCGTGGCCGCATATCCGACTTCAAAAATCGTAAAACTCATTCGATTTGTTGTTAAAGCGTCGCGTCAACACATAAACCACAGCCTCATAGGTGGCCATCATGATCGCCGTGTTGGGAATCTGTCGCACCAGCTGCGTGGCCAGGCCTCTGTGTGGGAGAAAACAGTACAAGAGAAACGGGAGCGATTCAATTACTTAATTCAGTTAGCAGTTATTCTAAGTGGTCGTAAACATTAACTGTATGCATAGCACAGCATATACGTATGATAATGAAATTAGTTGAAGGCAAACAACAAATAGATACAAAATGCGTCGCAAAAGATTCTTTTCGCATTTGCAAATACAGCTGGACACAGAAATCGTGGGTGTTTCGTTGTGATACCAAATTAGCAGGCAAGAACAAAAATAAAAATTGCGTTTATATCAATTCGCGTTGTTTATAAATTATAGAGCTGTGCCAGACAGCATCCATCTCTTATAGGAATAAAAAATAAGGTGCTAAGATTTATATTTGACTATAAAAGATATGAAATATTAATTTATTTCATATGTTAGATGAATTAATTGCAAAAATGTAACAAAATAATAGAAAGTATAATATTTAAATATTCAAATGTCAAAAGTCATCTGGGGTTCCCTTAAGTCAATCTAATCAAACTGGGTGCTAATCAGCGATCAACAGGTCAATGAAGATTATCATGATCTTACACAATATATTTATATGTATATATATATATATATATATATATATATGACACACACCTATAAAGTCCGGCGCGTCCCTCCTCCTTCCAGACGGTGTGCAATGTTTGCCAGAAGGAGTTGTATTTGTTGCCTTCCTCGCGCAGACGCGTTCGTGCCACCTCGTGTGGATACGCAATGCAGGAGGCAATCGTCTTGGAAACAGCGCCAGCCATCATGAACTCCAGGAAATCACGTGATCCCTTCGTGTCCGTGTGCCTCTGATTGCGCTGCTCCAACTGCAACAGAGTAGCAACAATAGTTAGTTAAAGGGGGGATTCACAATTTATTAGTTATTGCTTACCAGTTTGGATTTGATGAACTCGTAGATGACAAAGTGCACCATCGTCTCGCAGATGCCAAAATAGCTGGCAGTGATGCCCTTGTAGAAGGCAGCAATGCCTCCTTGGGCGTAGACCCGCTCGATGCACTGCCGCACAGTCATCTGCACCTTGGAGTTGTAGTCCAGCTGCATCCGCGTCTTCACAAACCAAATCGGATTCGTCGCAGTCGATGAGACGAAGCCGGCGCTGGCAGCGCTCATAATGTGCACAAGCGGTGAATCCCGTTCAACAAATCTGCAATGGGGAGCGAAGCGGAGAGATGTAGTTTCGGTAGAAAGAATTTAAATGCCAAATTGCGTGTCTGTCAGCACGAAATGCAAATTGAAAAATGAAATAAACTTGATCTACATATGATATACGAGAACTTATATTCCCAATTTTTAATGGGTTCAATCTCAGTTAATTTTAGTTTGTTTTGTACTTACCCCAAACTGTTGAGCGAGTTCTTTGTTTGCGAGTAGGTGCAAAAGTAAATGGCACGCGACGGTGCCACGCCCACAAGATTTGGGCCAAGTCCTTTGAAAAGCGCTTTGGGACCCTCATTCTGTACGATGTGTCTAGAAGCCAAACATAAAATTGATATATATATATATAGAGAAATTGTATACAGTTGCTAAGTAAAAGACGAAATAGTACATTTGTATTCAGTCCAGTGTTGTAAAATGTGCCAGTTGAATTTTTGTAAATAAAATGGGATATTTTCAACTCAGAATTTTGCGTTTGTGTTTCCAATTAGAATTGCTGATTGAGTTTTGGGTATTGAAAGGACGCTTGAAGTTCAACTGGAAAAACAGTACAGCAATATGGATGCGGTTATACAAATACAAAAATACAAAACGTTTACATAGCGAAGCAATTGAAAAAATAAATTATTAAAAAAGAGCACAATCGATAGCGATCGATAATTTGATATCGATAATAATTAAAAAGAGATAATTGTTTGTTGCACTTACCGCAGGCACTGGATAATGCTCATAGATTTTGGGGTTGTCGATGAGATGCCGCAATGTGAAATGGCCATTATCTGTTGGGTTTAAAACAAATGTTGGCAAGTCAGTAAATTTGAGCGAGAGATAAAGCGATTCATGACAGATGATTTTATCGAATGGCACAAACACACAACAACAGATATACGTGATATACTGATAATGATTGTGAGTATGTGTGTGTGTGTGAGTATGTGTTTGTATGTGTGTGTGATATATGGTTATAAATAATAATAAGAAGAATTTGGTACTACCCTACGCACACCCCCAATCACCTGTGGCTGTGATCTGTTACGTAATATCGTTGTGCTTAGCTTACGTCGTTGTTCGGGCCGCAGCAGCTCAGAGGCGCCACCATTCGCCGGTCCGCCAGCGGATTCAACAATACGTGTCGACGGCGACAGAAACGCCGTTGAGCTCTGTAAACGGGTCTTGACCACCTCCAAGGGACATGTTACCACAGCACCAACGGTTCCAGCGGATCTGAAATATCAATGAAAAAATCTGTAATTAGTAAACACATTTTTTTGCACTATTGTTAATTATAGTTGACTTTTCAATTGTTAAAAATTATTCTAAAAATATGCTATCGAAATTTGTTTTGAGTATTATTTGAACATTTTGCAGAAATTATAGAAAAATGCTTGACTGATTGCCAATGTTCAAAAGCTGAAATTTAAAACATTTTTGGCAATTGAACATTAACACAATTACAGTGATCTTTCGGTAAGAAGAGCATAATGTTTGTTATAGAAGAATTGTTCCAATTTCAAACAATTTTAGCTTGTAGCCAAAATGAACAAACGAGCAGCTGAAAACCTAAAACCAATTTGGCAATGGACCATAAATACCAAATACACTTATGTATTATGGGCTATAACATTCCTCTTGGCACTCTGTGCATTAAATATAGATTTTTGTGATTCGATTGTGATTTACGGGTATTCCATTAAGAGAGAATCGACAGGAAACTGTGCAAATACTTAATTTAATTGCAATATACTTAATGCACTTAAAAATAATTTTCAATTCTGACTCAACACGCAAAGTGGCTGCTGGATTATATAGATGATATCATTTGTTGTCGACATTCCCAATGCCAAATCAGCCCAGACCTTGCCTAATAACAGTAAACATTTGTCAATATTATGTGATAAAAGGGAAACATTCTTATCTAATAATTTCATATATACATGTATATATATATATCAATTGGCGCTTGGCCAACGAAAAAACACAAAACCTAATCGACAGTATAATAACAATCTGACAATGAGTTCGACTAACAAAAGACACGTCTGAGTTTTGCAGGTAAGAAAGAAAAAGCTTCCTTGTTGCTGATTGTCAGGCAGGCTCAAATATTAATAAACAAAAAGGAATCAGAGCTAAAGTTTGATCGATGGCAAAACGACAGTAAACAAAGGAAAGGGAAAACAATTTTTTTAATGAGTGGCACGTAAAGTTGACTTATATGCATGACAAGGTAATTATATATGTATATAAGTGAACTGAAGCAACAGTAGTCGACCAATTTAAATATATTTGTCTGGCTGGCTTTTGTCGTGCTGAACACTATCCAAACCAATTATTCCTTCCATGAACTTCTTTGAGTGCTTTTTTAATGATTACAATTGACTTTATCATGTAATTTTTCTACTCGTGATTAACATTTGTGATTTCCCCATTTTGCAGTTAAGAGATATAAACTAATAAATAAGAAATATGTTAAGTAATTTCATGTTATACATGAGTTGAGTATTAATTATACCTTCTTCTAGAATATAAGTCTCATTTTTTAAACTTGGAAGAGACATCACTGACCCCATTAAGGAAATATATACTTGATCAGCATGACTAGTCTATATGTGGGTTTCTCCCTTTTAAAGCTATACTTATGAAACTTGGCATATGAAATGTGGCATATGTCGGTGCCGGTCGTATCTGATCACTATATTATACAACTGCACATAGCTTTCCTAGGAAAAACCGATTGATTTCTGAAATTTATACTTGTTTGTCTAAGACACTCGTCGAGTTTTTCTATGCTCATCAGGCTAAATCGTTGTCAACTTGCAGCTGGCTGCTCCCCCGGGAATATATATATATATATATATACAATTTCAGTAATCTAGTTGAGATTATGGTAGGGTCAAGTGTAAACCGGTGCGAACCGGCTTTCGATTCACCCGACATATCTGATAACCTGCCAATAGGAATAAATTACCAGCGCCGGACACAGCCAGCCGCGAGAGCTTATCAGTTAGTCAGGCAGTCAGTCCACGACAAGCCACATGTGTACTATATACATATGTACCATTATATATATATTGTCTATATAGGTAGCTTCAATTTCAAATGAAATGTGGTATGACATAAGTGAAACCGGCAAGAACAGTTCACATGCTGAACATGCCACATGTTTAATATTGGACCTTCATATATGTATATACATAATCATTTGCATTTGATGGAACTTTTCGCACAGTGTATTAAAGTCGCCACACAAAGGCAATTATAATACAAATTGAATCAATAAGTTAACGAGAACACTCGACTATTGAGTTTCATTATTAGCATGTCGTTCCATAAAACATTTCGTGCGCTGCCAGCAACAACAACAAATCCAACCAACTCATCCAGCCAGATGGACAAATAATGGCTTTTTATATACATATATTATATATGTGTATATGTATATTATATACATTTGACAAATTACAAGCAGAAAGGGGAAAGCAATTTATTTGTAATCAAATATTTATACGATACGGTGATTTACAATTGACACAATTTGATTTGTTATTTATTCTGGAAATTATTCGACATTTAATTAATGATTACGTTAACAGTTCGGGCAAATGCGATTAACTGTAATAATATAGAATTTGAAACATCACACTGATTATATTCATTATTAAATTATTTATTAATTATTTAATAAAATGTAATATATTTCAATTATAAATAATACAAATAAAAGAATGTTAGAAACAGTCATAGATAAAATTGGAATAAAATAAATCTGCGCATGATATACGAGAACTTATGCCCCAAATTTGAAATCTGTAGCTTTTACGCTGTGATATTATTTGTACACACAGATAAACAGTCAGACATATCTAAATAAACTCGTCTAGCATAAAGTCCATAATGCTGTCTGAGTTGCACTCTTCTACCCGTAAAATACTTTTGCACAACTTAATTTTCTCACTGTTAATGCCAAAATATATAATGATAATGATAAAACAATGAGCATCGGTAAACTCTGCATATGTTGGAAACGTCTTTGCATTCCCCGGAGTTACCCAATTTAATTCTTTATTTGCATCATGCAAATATTAAAATCAGATTTCGCGCTCAAGTTCAACAACACTTTGGTGTGAAATAAGCTAAAAAGAGCTTCACAATCAGCTGTATTGGCTGCAATAAAGTAGAAATGCGTCAAGCGATATCCAACCCCCTCATCTTCTCATCCCTCCTCTCTCATCTAAGATCTCAGCTGTGAATTGCATTTGAAATGCGGACATTGGCGTTGGCATATATCTTTAGCACAAATTCAATGGCCTTTTGGCCATTTTGCTGTTCTTGTTTCTGCCTTTTTTTCATTTTATTCTTGTCTACTACTCGTGTGTGTATTTAAAAAAAAAACGCAACCGGTTAATGGTCGATTTAGATGTTTTTTTTTCTTACTGAATCTTGCCTCGGAAGTCGTGATACGCCAAACACGCGCTAGATAAGAGTGGAAAATTTGGCAGACAGAAATGCAAACGAACTTCGCACCTCGATACTCGGACTTGACAGTTAAATCATTTTTTTGTATCTGCGTTTTGTTGTGACAGAGTGTTTACGAGTGACTGTGTGTGTTGATGTTTCTTTTGTGGCTATGGATGTGTCTGTCAGGTAAATCTGGTCGTGGTGCGTCATCTGCCACCGGTGACTTTTACTCCTCGACAAATGTTAGAAAGAAAGTACGCAAATCTTATCAGCATTTCATTTGTATTTCGCGCGCGTTCTGCAGACGAAATATGTTGTTATCAATGCGAATTTTTTATTTATTTTTTTTTTTTGTTACTTAGATTACGAAATTGATGGAAAGTTTTGTATACATAAGGTTTATTTTTTTTTAGGTCAATTCGAAGCATGCGATAGGTCTGTGCGTGGAGGTCTGTGCATTATCAAAGCTTTATTATAAATGGAATTAATCTATAACTAAATCATTTTGTTTATCTCAAAATAATAATAATGTTCTTAATCATTGAACTTGGCACGCGACCTTCGATGTTTATACTATATGCATATATACAATTTATATATTTTGTAAATAGAATCATCTTCTACTTATCGCCCACATTCGGTATTTGGCCATTTGTTTAATGTGCCAAGAGAAATACACACAAATTTAAGGAGACTATATACATATTTACTGTATTATATATGACTGAGGTGCTCTCTACAGTAATAGATATTATATATAGATATATATATATATAGATACGGTCGCCCTTGACACACTTTTGTGTCGATTTTCCAATTTGTCTCAGCCTAAAGTAAACCGAACAGAAGATTTCCCTTTAAATACAAATAATTATTGAATAACAAGATTTAAAATAAAACAATTTGTACACATTTAAAGAAGTGAGCACAAAAGAGAGGGAGCAAAGAGATTACCAAAAATAAAAAAATAATGCGTACGTGCTTTAAGACATGCCAACGACTTTCCCATTGAAAACCCAAAAATCTTCTTCTTTTGGCTATCTGACCACACCGAAGATTTCATTTCACTTTACATTAAGAAAATGAAAGAAAATCAAAGATTAAAGATCGATTATAAAGATATTATTTAAGATTGATTATTTTTTGTTTTAACTGATGATTATGACCATATAAATTTGTAGAGATGATTGAGTGAACTCCTGCTGCCTGTTGCTAATAGACGAATATATTTTAAGTTCGATTAAGATAACATAAATACTTTTGGACTGACACCTAGACAAATATATCTAGCAAAAATATATATATATACTCAACTGGGAGCGGTCTCCATATGAGCGTTACAAACCCCACAACAAAGTCATAATACCCACCACAAGTTTATAAAGATGTACACTAATCCAAAAGCAGCTTTATTCACCACAAGAAATGAGCCATGTAGGTAAGCACAGAATTTAGGATCCCCTTCCTAGGCATACGCTTGTGATGATGCATGCAACTTGTAGTTGAGTGTTGAAGATGTTTAAAAATAACTTGGCACGATCTACTTAAACTTATATAAACGTGTAGCGGCATTGCAGTTTGTTTTGTTATGTTTTCTTTGCTATTTTTTTCTGTCAACACGTCAATGTTTCCCAACACACGCTATCTCTCTCACTCCGTCTCGCTCTCTCTCTCTCTCTCTCTCTCTTTCTATATAATGCATTTCATTAGCAAATTGTTGTTTTACCTTCGAACAAGTCAATGTGCCAGAAAGAGTTTATCTAGTTAGCTACATCAAAACAAATCGAAAGTCAGATTGGATTTGTCTTTTCTCTTGCTCATTTCATAAAATAAAAGCAAAAGTTTTAAATAAAAATATAACAAAATTAACAACAACAAAGCTCGCTGTGGCTGTTAAGCTTTAGCATACCCAATTAAGCTATGTATATCTGAATAAAAAACTATAATTTTTAAATGAATCATTTTTAATGCGCATTTCTCTTTGATAAGATAGAAAGCAGAATTTTCCGGATATTCTTTTAAAGTTTCGACAACACTAAGTAAAAAATGAACTTTCGTATTTTAACGAATTATTTTTAATGCGCAATTCTATTTGATAAGTCAGAAAGCACAATTTTTCAGCTATTCTTTTTTTAAGAATGTGAAATTATTATTTTTTTCCCCCCTTAAAATTGGAAAAAATTTACTGTCAATATATATTCTTAAGTATATGCTCAGAATCTGTCGAAAATATTTGAGCGCCATCCAAATATTTCAAAGATAACATAACGCCAAAAACGATGTCATCTGCAATAAATCACAAGTCTTTAGACATGCAAATACCCTGTAAATAATTACCAACTTGTTGTGAGAATATGCAAATGAGTCTGTTGCAATTTCACAATATTTTGAAACGCATTCAACTTGAAACTGAAAATAAATATATACAGTAAATGTATAGAATATGCATATAGTCAGTAGATGTTGTGTCATAATCGGTTTGTTTACTTTATTTATAATGATAAACAGTGTTATCTTCGAATAGAAAACTGCTGCAAGGTTATTTTCTTGGTTTCCCTATGCAGGGGACTTGATAGTGACGTGTGTAAATAATAGATAAGGTTAGAAATAGTTGAAAATAGATACAAAGTATGGTTGTACCTATCTCTGTATATACATATGTATGTCTTAAGAATGTCTGTGTGTGCAGTTCCACTTAAGTAGTACACACCGTACAGGGGGTAATCAGCTCAAGTTGTTTTAAGGTTTAGAGAGGTGAAAATCGGGTGGATGACAATGCAAATGTGCAACGTGAGTCCCTTGTTTTCTTTATTTTATGTACTTTGCTTTTGCTTCAGCTTAAAGCAGTTTACACTGCGTACATATAGACTACAGTTATAAATATATGTATATAGTGTGTATATGAGAGTGCAGACTATAGTTGGGGTTCAACAAGATGCCGGCCGGCAAATTGCATTTTGTTCTTGTGTTGTTTACGAATAATGGAAATATTGGAAGAATGGAAAAGACAGCAACTTCATCTTCTCTTTTTTTACGAATAATGGAAATATTGAATCAATGGAAAGAAACAGCTACTTTATCTTTCGTTCGTTTTGGTCTTAAATTGTTACTAATAATGGCAATATTAGAATAATGGAATACTATCATTTTAATTTGAGCTCGAATCGCTTGGGAATTACAAGTGCAAACAATTTGTTGTAATTATTATTCTTATTAATTAATAATAAAATAGCTGTGTCACCGTCTAATGAGTATTCATTAGAGCAGGCCCCTTAAGTTTCCCATTTGTTTACATTTGACAAAGCAGCAGCGATCTGCACCCACCCCTAATCAGCTCTGCTTTTCACTAACAAATAGAAACGAAACAAAAAGAAAAACAAAAAATTTGATATACTTGCAATGAGAGCGGCATTGAATTTCAGTTGCGCTACTCCAAACGAAAACAAAAACAACACAGAAAAAGAAACCAGTTGGAGTGCATTCCCAACTGGAACTGCTGGATCGAAAAGGCTGAAGCTAAAAAATGAAATGCCGCAAGGAGAGCTGTCGCTGTAGGGTGTGTGAAAGAAAACAAAAATAAATTTCAACGCAGCGAGTTAAAAATAGCAATCACAACAAGCGACAATAACAACAGCAACAACAACAATAACAACAACACAATTAAAGCTTGTTAAAGCTTGAAAAATCAACTACGTCTCGGGTTCTCTCTCTCCCACACATTTTAATTTATTGCGATTTGCAAACTCAATCAATTCCAATAAATGCAATGCATTTGTTATACATCCTTCCAAGAACTAATACACTGGAAAGTTAGTTAGAATTCGAGTTTGACTGTTTGGCACACTCTCTTCATGTGAATGGCAAATTCGCTGCAATGTGTGTGTGCCAGAAAGAGAGAGAGAGAGATAGAGAGATGGAGAACGAGTGTGTATCGGCTTCTTTATTGTTTTGCTTTGCTTTTTTGTTTAATTGTGCATGTTTTTCAGTCTGTTTAAATTTACGATTTCGTGTGACGTTTATCTCGAAAGTATTTTGCGCCCGCCGTTTCCAAAAATAAATCGCACACGTGAACTATGCATGATAATTGCTAGTATGTGTGTGTGTTTATGTGTGTGTGTTTTTGGGCAAATTAGCTTTTTGTTGTTTGTCCGCTTTTCAATCAAACATTTCTTTCTTTCTTTGATTCGTTATTTAATATATTTTTTTTGGCCCACCTGCCAACTTTCCCGATTAGCAGGTCAACTGTTTAATTGTTGTTGGCCAACTAAATCGTAATTGCGTCGTTGCTATCGCTGTTTTTTTTTCGTAAAACTAAAACCAGTTTTAAGGCGCAATAAACAATAAATGTTGCAAATTTATTACACTTACCCGCCGGCTAGCAAATGTATTAAAGTTTCCCGATTTTGGGACATAATCGAGTTGTTTTATTATTTGTTGTTTAAACTTTTGGTGTGCGAACGCGAAACGTGATTGGTTAATTAATGCGCACTTGGAAGTTGCTCCCCCTCCCACAACTATAACTACAATTACAACAACAAAAGTAGCAGGCTTGTGGGCCGGCGGGTAGCGGCTCTTTTCCCGGCGGCAACGGCGGCCGCAACACCGCAATGAAATTCTTTCTTTTTTTTTATTTACTCTCCCTGTTTTGCTGTGAACGTTTCGTTTTAGTTGTTCTGATTTTGGCGCTTTAGAATTATGGTTGAGGGCTTATTATGCAACTACAACAAACACTGATTTCTTATCACAACACGCACACCTTAGAATAATGATGAAACAAATCAATTATTGTTGTTGCAAAAAATTTAGTGTTTAATGTGCTTATGCTGGCTGCTAGTTGATGCAAACTTTTACACTATACACGAAATTGTTCAATATTTTTGTGCTTTCGGCGAAATGATAAATAAGAGCGAAGAATAACACGACCGTCTTATAAGATTCACAAAGTAGAACTGTAAGCACTTGCGATGGTCGATGTTTCGATATTGTATTTCAGTGTGACATCGATACTTTCGCAAATCGCGCACGATACGTTCGATAGTTGACATGTTCTAGTTTGGGATTTGATTTTCGTGTTCGAAATATACGGTCACACTTTCCGCATTTTGAATGAGCTACAATTTATGTAAATAGTGTTAAGCTAAATCTGTTCTAATATTTCATCTTTTAATATACTATGCACATACGAAAAGCTGGACATTTGTGTGTACTTTTCTTTAAGCTGGTCACACTTATTACCAGCTGTTAGTTGAATGAAAGCGCGAAATTTGATATTGGGACTGCTTTTAACAGTTGTTGAACTTGCTGCTTAACAGGTGCTTAAGTGGCTGTTATGATGTTATTAACAGTTGTTGAACTATTATTTCAACTGCTGTTTAACAGCGCAATTAAGTTCTTCTCTTGAAAAAACTGTCGATGTCAGTTTTCTTTTACGGAAAATCAATTTTTATGATGCAAATTATAACGAAATTAAGTTGCCTGCAATTATTAAAGTAGTAAATCAAGAATTCAAAGTTGGCTTACATATATATGTACATATATATGTATGTATTTACGTTTATTCTTTTCAGTCCCCTTTCATGTAAATATTTTATGTTTTTCTATACCTTATGCATGCCCTTAAATTGTTTGTTGGCCATATTGGCCCTGCGTCATTTAATAAACATGTCCCCGATTGCAAATGAAAATAACTTTAATTGTCAACTGGCAAGTCAAGGTCAATATTTGTTGGTGTTTTCGTTGTTGTTGTTGCGCTGCTGTCTTTGCCACGTGTTTGAATGGCACAGTGTCCCCGAAGTGTGTGCAGCTGTCGGCAATGTCAATTACTTTTAAATATTGTATAAATAACTAAATAAAATACATACACTCAGAAAAATAAATCGCGCTCAATTTTAGTAAATAATTCGTGAATATTAGCAAAAAATAATTTTAAAATTTAGGAAATCTTTTCCCAAATCGACAATTAAAAAGATATGTCGATTTTTTCTATTCTGTTTTTTTACAAATATTTTCTGTTATTCAGAAAAACATTTCGAAAAAGTAGAAATGCAAACATTAGTTATTAAAAAGACAGAATCATAAAATTTTGATATTCATTTAAGGCGATTTTTTCCCGAGTGTCTGTGGAATATATGCCTGTGCACTGCAGATAGCATCTACATCTGTCCCAAAACAATGCGGTTTGTTTTCATTGTACATATTTGATTTATGCATATATATATATATATATATATATATCATACACCTATTTACTGTTATAATATTAAACCATATAGCCAATGCATGCGATATAAAGTAAAATACGACTGCGGTTTGACCCTGACATTAAGCACTCTTTATTTACAAAAAAAAAACACGTGCCAGTCATGCACGTTTGACCATACAAAAGCATTTCAATTCGGAGTCCCCAAGCACTCGCCTAAAACAATAGGCGCCCTGCCCCACTTCCCCTCCCTCTCGTCGTTCAACATACAACGTAACGTATGAGTAATCCATGTGAAATGGCTGCTAAAGCTAATTAAAGGCCAGCCAGCCAAGCGTCGGGGCAAAACTCCATGGAACGACCTTGGCATCGCCAACTTGATGGCAGTAATTGCCCTTTTCCCTAAACTAGACCCCTATATACATATATACATGTACATATATATATACATATATATACATACAAATATATTTTAGCATTTAGCCGTTTGTCAACTGACACAACTGATGTCCGTTTGGCCCTTGTGCAAGGCAAAGTCCAAAGGATACCCATTAAAAAATATTAAAAAAGGGGTATAATAATCGTAGACATTCAAAAATATAAGCTTACTTAAACTTAGAACAGTCCCTTTTATTCTAATCCAAATTTTATTTTTATTATTATTAATATTATTATTGTTATTATTATTATTTATTTTTTTAAAAGAACCAACGATTTTACAAAAACATTTAGTATCGTTCTGCAACTCTGTCAAGTTTCTTAAACACTCAATATAGGCTACAGGGTATTTGATAGTCGTGCATACGCCACATGCAAGAATTTCCTAGTTTTTGGCTGGCCTTACGACTGTCTTTTTTAAAATTGGCAAACCTTTTAATAACCAAATGACGCTCATAAATTCCAGCCCATTTTACAGTTGTTAAGTTACAGTTACAGTTGCAGTTGCAGTTATGAGTCAAAGGCGGGGCAAAACTTTAATAGGCCGAAGGACACAAAGGGCACGAGCATACGCAAATGCCAAACACCTGATAAAATGCCATACATAAAGCAAAATTGTGTGTTGTTTTATTTGTTTTTGTAGTTTTGTTTTTTTTTATGACTAAAGTTTCCTTGGAAATGAGCGCATCGAGTAACGATTTACGTATCTATTATAACAACCACACCAACACAAACACACGTACACACACACACACAGTCGGCGATCAGCACCACGCTTGGTGCGAATTGTCAGCAGAAATTTGTTGTAAAACTCAAGGAGGTGAGTTGGGTGTGGGGAGGGGGCACACTGGCTGGCGTCATTTTTGTTTTGCGTGTGTGAGGATTGCGTGATTCATGCTGATGCATGCCAAACTTATTCCTCCAACTCCCAAAACTAGAGATGGATGCAAGAAACATATTTCGTAATGGAAAGTAAGTAAGAGTAAATAAAAACGTGAAAATAAAATTATTTTGTTTTATTTAGCAAGCGTTGACAATTTTTACAACAATTAATTTCAATTAACAATATTTTTAATTTAATTTTATTTTTATTATCCGGAATTTTATTATTATTATTATATTTTATAAATATAATTATATTATTATTATGATTATCATCAATATCTCTTCATAAGATTATTATGCAAATGGCTTTGCCAGTTCGTGTCACGCACGTGTCACGTTTTCATCTCAACTGCAGCGCATCATCACTCAACGCTTTTGGCGCGTCTGTCTGTTCAGTTTAATTACTGGAACTGGAACTGGAACGGGCAACTGGCAACTGTAACTCGAATTTTAGTTTTGAATGTCGCCACTTGACGCCAATAAAAATGTCACTTCAGGCACGCACACAAACACACAAAGAGCAGGGCAACAGGACAGCAACAGCGACCTTGAGCTGGCTGTCTCCCCTCCCCTAAAAATGTACTCTAAGAAGAATATGGCGATTTAAATGATTTTCGGCAACCTCACAGCTGTGCGGCATAAACAAATCAAATGAGCATGAGCATAAAATGGAGTAAGAGAAAGGCCGGGAGTATGAGGTGGGGGATGCTACACACTCACTCACTCTCTTTCTCTATCTCCGTAGCCGGCGACACGTGCACGTCGTGATGGCGGCGCTACGTTTCGTATACGTATTGCGCGGACGCCGTGGCCATTTTGCCAAAATGTGTTGTGGTAACGCATGCAGAAACTGCTGCCGCTGTTATTGTTGCTGTTAATGGCAATGTTGTTGTTGTTGTTGCTGTTGCTGTTATTGCCGCTGCTAACGCTGCCATGCCTTGTACAGTTGCGCTAAGCGCAGCGCAGCACAGCAAAAACCAAAAAAAAAAAATAAAGCAAAACTCCCTAAAACCCACAATACGAAGGATTCGTAACGGGGGTTAGAGTTGACGGCTTCACTCGCTGCTCGCTGCATGCAGCAACAATGCCAACCTCTCTCTCTCTCTCGCTCGCTCTCTCTCTCTCTCTCTACATCTGTGTGTAAAGAGAGGACAGCGAGAGAACGAATGTGAGCAACTGGCGCAAGCAACGAGAGCAGCTGCGTTGCGATGCGATGGGCAACATGTGAGCGCAAAAATACTAACACAAATGCAATCGGCATTTAAATGTGATAGTAACATGCAAAAAAAAAAATGACTACGCAATGCAGCGAACATATAATGCTCTTTCCGAAATGTTAATTAAATGAAAATGGATTGGAAAGGGAAAATAATTCGGAAAATAATGAAATAATTAATAATTACAATTTGAAGTTAAATTTTATTACACGGCAAAATAAAACCACAGATTATACTAAAGTATTCAAATGCAATTCAAAATTGATCTCATTGGCAATTGATGTAGGGAAATATTTTTAGAAAATTCCTAACGCCCAAAAAGTATGCAATAGTATATATTGCGAATTTATTTTTCTTGCTACACGAAAAACTAACCACCGTTCTTCGAAAATTGCAAACCTGGCTCAGGTAGGAAAAGCCGCATTCTCTACACCTAAGGGTTGTGACCATTTGTCAAATCTGTGTGAGCGTAGCAAACAAAGCGACAAAGTCGAAACGATTCAGACGAGGGTATAAAAACAAGAGGCGAGGACGAGAACGCAAACGAAGAGTCGACAACAACAACAAAAGATGTCGGCAACACACGACGACGTTGCCACGTTGCAGTACCGATTCGCACACACACATAGAAATATAGAAACTTGTGGCAACATCTGGTTGTGCTCCTTGGATTCAGAATCAGTTCGTTGTCGTCAGTCAGTCAGATTAGTTCGGTATCTTTGCGAATTCAAAGCAAACAACTTCCAAGGCGCAGCAGCCACACAAGCCATCCACACCAGCCACAACGAATTGGAACGCACTGCAAAAGAAATAAAAAACAAATATATAATCATAAAAATCACCAACACGCAGAACAAACCAAAGGAGCAGAAATCCAGGCACAAGAATTGTTTTTTATATTGCAAAAACCAATTCCATTTCTCAGCAAACGCTGCTTGTGTGTGGGTGTGTGTGTGTGTGTGCTTGCAAGCGTGTGTCTGTGTGTGCCGCTTGTGTGTCCAAGTGGCGCGTCCTTGGGACTGGCACTAACGAAATAACGGTTACCAGAAAGCAGGCGCCGCACAAGGATATAAAACATATGCACCACAAACAGCGACATCAGTCAGAGTAATCAGGGATCCAGGCCAACAACATCAACGGAAGAAAATCAATTTTTGTCAAAAATACATAAAGTGGCCTAGCGAAAACAAGTGAAAACAGAAAACAGGCAAAAAGAAGTACCTGCAAAAATAAAAGCAGAAGCACCAGAACAAGAAGAAGGATAAGAAGAAGAGGAAGAACTAAAGCATTACCATCGCTAACTAACTGCACATTGTGTCCTCTCAGCCGCCATGCTGGACTAGCACACGGCCGTTGTTGTATCTCTGTCGAAGAGAACACACACACACACACAGTACACCAAAAACAACAACAACAACAACAACAATCGAAAACAATAAAAATAATTTAGGACTTGCCTGGCTGGGTTAGGCCTGTCTGTGGAGGAGGTGCAACGGGGGCAGCAAAAAGAACAACAACAACAACAACAGCAGTAGCAGCAGCAGCAAAACTACAGTACTCCAATATATATATATATATATACATCAATATATATATATAGACACACATACACACACACATACATACTTCAACCGTGTTGCAACACTGCAAAAGTGCAATCATCCGCGTGGCTCTTTAACTCTCTGCGCAGCCTGCCGCAAACATCCTCCATTCATAAAGGCCTAACCAAAAAAAAAATAAAAAGAAAAACCAAAAAAAGAAAACATCACGCTGAAAAAGAAAACACAATTTACAATTTAACAATTAAAAATTTACTAAAATATATACTTAAAAACAATATCAAAGGCCACAAACGAAATTTTTAACTTAACTAAAAAGCACTCAATTTTAATACAAACAACAATTATATAAATAAAGAGCATCTGTGATTCGCATATAAAAAAGAAATAACAAAAAAAAAAAACAACTTATTTTCATACTGCACGTTTTTTCCAAAAACCAAAAAAAAAAACAAAAATAATAATAATAGATGTATAACAAAAGCAAATTTATTTAATAAATTATAAATTAATAAAAATAAATTTCGTTTGCCATCAAATAGAAAAAGAAATCATTAAAAATAAATATTAATTTAAGAAAAAGAAATCAAGAAAAGCACACGCAAGCCGCAGACTCGGAAGTTTGGCTTTTTAGGCATTGGCAGCAACCGCAACCAACTGCGGCAACAGCAACAACAGCAACAGCAACAGCGGCATCAGCAACAACAAAAACAAATTCATACAAGGTCAACGGATTTAATATTTTTGTAAGTTCTTCTTCATCACATATACATATATATATATATATATATATTTACATTTGATTTTCTTATCTCTTGCATTTCTTTTTAATTGTGCCATGTAAAAATATTCGCAAAATATTGAAAACATGTGCATGTCAATTAAACACCGATTTGAGATTTGTGTTTTCTTTCTGCTTTCTGCTTTCGCCCATGAACATATTTCTATATCGAGTGTGGAGCAGATGAAAATAGATGGAAATTTGAAAAAACCGAAGTCTGTATACTCTTTAGTTCTAGTTTCTTTTAGTCAAAACTGAGCAACAGTTGGTTGGGCATATTTACTTCAGTAGGTATTTCCTAATATTCTGGTCAGTTTTCTTCGCAGTCCTTTTTCTATGCCCAAAACCGAAAAATTTGTAAGTTCGAAAATTGGAAATTTGTTGAAAATCATTTCGTGCATTTCCGAAAAAGTTTCAATTTATTTGCATATGGAAAGCAACAAATTTAAATTTTATTAGGGATGTTATAAAATTCTATTAAAATATTCCATTTGATTTTTGGTTTTATTCATTAAAGTAAATTTTATTTTAGGTGCAGGTAATATTGGAAATTTTTTAAAATTTCATTTCAAGTTTCATGTCATTGTTAGAATTCTTGCAAATCTCAAAGTGGTAGTTGTAAATAACCTGAAAGTCGGCTATACCAAAGTCAGCTCATCAGCCTTACAATTAAATCATGTTTGCTCCTTAAAGTTGTGTGTAATTACTATACAGTTATATATATATATATATATATATATTTATATGTATATATAATTTAATTATTTGATATAATTGCGCTTTCATGTACGCTGCACCTTTTAGTTAGGGTATTAGAAATGAACGCATCGTGAGAAGTGCTTGGCTATAATTGGGGCAAAAACAGAAATTAATTGGTTGGCAAGTGCACGGCGCGCACAGCGGTGGCAAGGAGAAGGTGCCACGGGGCATCAATGGGAATGGGAATGGGAATGGGCATGGGCATGGGCATGGGCATGGCCATAGGAATTAGAGGCATGCGGTTATGGTTAGATGGCAATGTTAGCGGCATGGAGCTATCTGTAAATCGAAATCGCAATTTGTCTGGCTGGCGACGCGCCTGCGTTCATCTTCTTCTTGTTTCTGGTGTTGTTGTTCTTGTTGTTTTTACTATGCCCGGGGTGCCGCTGTGTGAAATGTCAACGGTATTTTTATCAGCTAAGTAGGCGAAAACATAAAGTACGCCCGCAAAATGTCTGGTTTCTGGTTACAATGCATTTGCATTAGAAAATCAGGCCACTAATTCCCACTCTCCTATTCTCCCTCCCTTTCTCTCTCTCTCTCTCTCACTCTTTGTCGCATTCTGTTTAGCTACCTGCAGTCAGATTAGCAACGCTTATTATTGATTTTGCACATCATGACCAATACACATGTCCTTTTGTGATTCATTCCTGTCCCGGCCGGATGTGCAAGTGACCACAGTGACATCTTGTCCTGCAGCTGCGGCGTGTCCCTAAAGCAGTCCAACCCACACACACTCTTTTGGCACGCTGAAAATAGAGGCTTTAATGCTTGATTTAGAAATTCTGTTTAAACTGGGAGATTTGCTTAGTATTCAAAATGTTATGCTTTTCCTAGCAACCCAGTTTAAGCAGGCAGTTTTACTCAGTCTTTCAAGATTTTTGTGCTTGATTTTGAAATCTATTTCAATTAGGAAGATTTCCTGAGATTAAAAATTGTTTGATTGCTTGATTTCACAGATTTACTTCATTATCTTTTTTTTCACTTTCTTTTCAAAAATAATCTAGCAGCCATAATCAAAAAATTCGTGCTTAAGTGAGTAAGATTTCAATCAAAAAAATATCTGTATCTGATTTTAGGAATATTAAGTCATCAAGAAACGGCAACAAAAGAATCTTTCTTAACTGAAATTTGTAGCAACAACATCATCTTATATAACACTGCCACTAAACGACTAATACAACTACTAATTTGCAACACAGCTGAGCTATGTATGTGGCATTAGCAAACACATATTTGCGCCATGTTGGGGCGTGTGCTGGCTTCGACACAAATAGCTGTAATAAATAGTCATAGTAACCCAGTTAAACAAAAAAATGGCTGCGAGTAATAATATTCGCCGCATTTAGTCAATCAATCACATCATCAATCAGTCAAGTAGTCAAGCTCAAGCCAATATTTTTGCCACACACAAAGACAGACAAAATGTTAAATTAGAATTCGGCTGTCTATTCACAGTTATGTTGGCAGCATGATTATTTTTTTTGCCATCCACACTTTGCTTATGATTGATTACATTAAGTTACTTTTGCGAAAGTTTATATTTGGCAAAATTTAATTAGGGAATTTGTATTAAATTTAATGTAGAGCACAGTTTTCAGCGTTTGAAGATTTTTGAATGGAATTGGAAGCCACACATGTTATTTTTATGGATTAATAATGCTATTATTTTGGGGGCAGAACTCGTTGCATGAATTTATGTAGTATTATTTGACAGACCAAACCTTTTGAAATTTAACACAAGTTATGGGAGCTTGAAACATAGAGACTCAGGACATTTAACAGAAAATACAGCAAATTGTATCCAATGAATGAATTACATGTAGAATAAGTCGAAATCATAATAATGGAACACAAAATTGAAAAGTCTTCCAGTACATTCAACTTGTGCGGAAAATCTGCAAGCTGTGTATTAAATTCCCATTAAAATCATCTCAATTGAAAGAAACTTTTTATTTGTGGAAATGGCTCATTACTTAAGCTTAAAATGACTCGCAAATTGGCTCAATAACGGATATAGCCACATGAATATACTTAATTCCAAAATCCAATGGAGGCCAGCAACGGATATCAGCACATGCATATAATATTAGCCAAAAAGACAACCGCAACATCATTATCATTATCAGCATTATCATCATCATCATAGTGGCTGTCATCAGAATTTGCTTGATTTTTCCATTTTTTTTTTTTGTCGCAAGCAATTTTTTTTTTTTGGCCTTGACAGAGGCCAAAACGTGACGATTACACAAGGGAGATGTGTGGGTGTGTTAAGGGCCCCGGGGGAGGTGTGGGGGACATCCAAATATAAAAATCCATTGCACTCAGTCTTTGGCAGCATTTAAGAATATTAAATGATGCAAAATTATGGATGTAAGCACTTGGGCGTGAAATAATCACATGCATTTTCAGTTGCTTAAGTCGGAAATGTAATTTGCATTGAATATGCATAAATTAATGTGAATTTCATTTGCTATTCTTCAGCATTTAAACAGTGTATGATAAATATTAATATTAAATAAACATATTTATTGCAAATATACGAAACACTGAAAAGACTCTTTTCTTACCTGCACTTTTCTTTTGTGAATTTCTCTTTTGCAGAAATGGAAATCATTCCTGAAGGTAGACACTTTCGTTTGGTGCATGAATCAGAGCTTCCAGAAATTTTGGTAACTTTAGAACGCTATCTGCCGGAATCATTAAAGGTATGTGTGCATCTGGTATTATCCTAGATCCCAATCCGATAACTGCTGCCACTTGAAGAGTGCATAAATATTGTGCTCCACAGTTGCATGCTATTGAGACTGCTATTCGCTTTCTCTTGACAGACACGCCCCCTTTAGCAACAATTACCTATGCAAGCGACGGGTGGTTTGGTGGGTGGGGGGGTGTGCGGGGAGTGGGGCTATTTACCAGGGCCAACTACTACCGGTAGACCGCATAGACATGCAATCTGAGCGACCCATCGCTGATTGTTGACCTCTTTTCCACTCATTTCAATTTTTAATGGCCTCTCTCCGCCCCTCCTCTCCCTTCCGCCCCACGCCACGCCATTCCAGACGACATCACGTGCCCAAGCTTGCCTTGTGCCTTGCACTCGTTCGCGGAGGGAAAGAGATAGACAGAGAGAGAGAGAGAGAGTGAATGTTGGTGTTGCTTAAAGTTTCGATTTTTATGCAACATTTTGTTGGGGTGCGCTTAACACGACACACTTCGGAGTTGAGCAACTAATTTAGTGTTATAGAGGTGTATACCAATTTTAAGTTGGGCAAATAGATTGCAAATTATTAAGCAGACTGCCATGGGCGTAGCCCAAGTTGTGGTAGTGGGGGAGAGAGTGCCAGCTACCCTCCCTACATAACCAACTTTACACAAAGCAGTTTGGATGCAGATATATAAAATAATTACATATCCACACCTCTTCAACAGCCTTACGAAATTCAGCCCCCTCTATGCGAAAAGCTGGCTACGCTTCTGTGCATCCAGCTGGCCTTGTAAAGCATAATCAATATACTAAGAAAGTTCTAACCATATGTTTGCCTATGCCCTGAAGCCATTTAAAATAAGTTAAGAGAGTATACTGAAATTATTGAATAGTAAGTAACTGGCAAAATGAAGCATCTCGGATTACATATATACATGTATGTTCTTCATCGGGATCAACCATGTCCATGCCCGTCTGTCTGTCCGTTATTATGTGTGTGTGAACAACAAATGAGACTTGGAATCTAAGTTTTCGTATATTGAACTTAGTTCAAGTTAATTTCGTTTTATCGATAACTTCTGTTTTCACAATATCGATAACAAACGATGCCCGATAGCAGTAAGAACCACAATTTTAAGGTTATATGTTTCTAATTCGCTTTGTATGTATCTTAACATAATATCGATTAATCACGAAACAAGGAAGCAGTCGTATTTTGCCATATCTTTTATTATATATATATTATTCATATATCATATTTAAATTGAAACCAATTTAATAATAAATTTGTAATATTTGCAGTTTCATCAAACCATTAAAACGTACCTGAATGATCGTATTTGGGATTTTAAATTTTATGTTGCTAAAGATTGGCCCGAAAAACCAATAATACTCCATTTTCCAGGATGCACGCTTACGGTAAGATTAATTCTTTGTCTTCTACCAATATTTTGAAAGTTTAATAAATAATGAATTATATTTGTTAGCCGCACAACAATATATACCAAACATTTGGCATATTTTGTCCATCCGCACAAATCGAACATGTCGATCTGATGCGCACCGAAGATGTACTTATAAATTGGCAGAAGCCATTGTACCTGAACTTTACGCACATCGCTATTATGAATCGCCTGGATGATTTCTATTCGAAAATGGGTCTGATGGAGCGATTAAGTGGTGATATCTATGTGTGCAACAAACTCAATACGGAACTGGAGCTAGACCCATTGCCAGAGGATGCGGAGATGCGACTGCTGACATTGGATAACGTTCAGGGCATACACGATCTATATCCGGCCAATGAGATCGAATGTGTCAAGCTATTCGATATACTCGTGCGTGTCCTGCCCGGTCTGGGTATCTTTCGCAAGGATACCAACGAGCTAGCCGCATGGATGGTCCATTCATACTATGGCGCTATGTTCTCGATGCAAACACGTCCAGATTATCGACGCATGGGGTAAGAAATGATATTTAAAAGCAAGAAAACGATTTCTAGTTTTCAAGGCGATTTTTATTTTAGTGCGATTTTCTTAAAATCTTATGCAACTGTCTATAATTAATCAAATTCTTTGATTCATATTGCAGTTATGGCATTCGTCTGGCCAAGGCATTGACTCAGCTCGTGATCGAGCGGGGATATACACCCTTCGTTGTGATACGTCCACAGAATGATGCATCCCGTAATCTGTATACGAAACTGGGCTACGAGAAGGCATACGAGACATGCCGGGTGCGTATGACACCGGATTGCTATGAGGATAGCACCGTTGGCACCATTGCCAACACATCGTATGCCAAGTTTCCGCCACTACCTCAGGGCGAGTGTGTTGTTGTCAATGTTGTCAATGTTGTTGTCGCAATGCGGAAGCATGTGCCCGGCGAGAGCCAAACGGTGGACGATGAGGGCATCGAGGATATGTTGGCTGACAAATGTGATATCAGCAACGAAGAGGCTAGAGAGCGTAAGACAACAACTGATGAGGGCATCGGGGAGGATAAGTAGATGATGGCTCCAAGAGCCATCAAATCAGAGAGTTACAGATTGAATTTGGAAGCGCTACACATGCATATACACATGCATAGACTACACACAAACACACACACACTCAGAGACACACACACGCTCGCACACCCAAATATGCATGTATATATGTATGTTGTAAGTTGTAAGCACCTAGAACTAGGCACACCTTTTAGGAGGAGGAGGGGAGAAGTGGAACTATACTATTCCTTTGTAGTATGGCTCAAAACTCGATTGTCGGACGTCGATTGTACTTATTCATATAAGACAGAAAGCAAAAAATCGAAAAACAAAAAAAAACATAGCAAGGCACAAGTGGCGTTAATTTTTTAACAATTATATAAAATAAAAATCGAAGAAACACAAAAGTATATCTACATAGTATTTACATATATGTATGTACGAGTATATTTATAGATGGTATATGAAGCTTCCTCATACACAAACACACACACACATACACAAACAAAAATAAGCGCAGCGTGTTTTCAAAAACGAAACAATTGCTAAAATCGAATGATGAATGTTAGTCAGAAATTATTTATTTTATATACATAACTAACTAAACAAGAAAAAAACCAAAAAAAAAAACAAGAACAGAAACGGAAAAAGACAGAGGAAAACAACGTAAAAGGTACTTAACAATAATTAATGGAACACGCTGTTTAGGATGGTCCGATTTTTAGAAATTTAACAAAATGAAAACTTTTTAATTTTTTGCTAAAAATGCTTTTACAAAAATGAAATCCAACAACAATTGTAATGAAAATGGCTCAGTGCGAACAACGGGAGCGTATAAATTTACTATAAAAAACTATTACACATTAAAAAAGTATATATATATATATATATATACATATATATATATTAACTCTATATATCAAATTGTTAAAGAATTAACACAAAACACACAACAAAATCTCTAATACTTCTCTCTGGCTCCACGCAAACTCAGAACAGGTAATTAACAAATTTTTGGAACATAAAAATGGTTTTGGTACCAAACATATATAGATATATATATTTTATGATGTGGGCCATGCGCGCAAAAGCTATCACTTTTCTAAGCTAATTTCTCTGCAAAGAAACTAATTTTCAACAATCCATACACACGTATATATATATATATATATCTATATATATATATATATATATCTTAGCCATGGCCCATGTGGCGAAATAATGCTTTGATTTTTAAAGTATGTTCTTGTACTAACTACATTTGGATTTATAGGCTTTTTTCAAATTTATATATACCCAAAGGCAAAAAAAAAACAACATAAAACTAAAAAAAAGACAACAAAAAAACAAATATATATTTTATTATTATGAAATTTTATTAAAACTATGCAAAAGAGTACTCCAATGATTTTTGCTCCTACATAAAAACAAAAAACGAAAAGAAACAGATATGAAAAGAATATTTTTTAGCCGAACTAAAAGTCAAACACGCCAAAGATGTCTTCTGCTTTGTTTTAAGTACGTACTTACTTACTATGCAAAGGTAACCAAATGGCTAAACTCGCGAAAGATGCAAAATGTGTAAACCCATTGTTAAAATGCCGATAAACCAAAAGAAAAATACACAAAAAAAAAAACAAAAACAACAACAACAACAACCACTCCTGTTTGCCTTTGCCTATTGAAAAATAATTTCAATTTCCATTATGAAAACTCCAAAAATATATACGCAAGAAAATCAAATTTAAAAATGAAAACGTTATATATTACAACTGCTATATTGTATGTACTCAACCTAAAAAAAAAAACAAACAAAAACTAAAAAAAACTGAAAGAAGCAAAATTAAATAAATAACAATATTGAGACAGCAGAAATTATTCATGCTTATTTTGTATACCAGGAATATTCAAAATGGGTTAAATGCAAAATTCAAAATGGGTTAAATGCAAAATTCAAAATGGGTAAAATGCTTAAAATTAAGTTTTGCAAAAGGAAGTATCTCTGAAACAATATATTTCGATATATTTCCTTTTTTCTCGCTTTATATTTGAAATGTTTATAAATAAGGTTTATTTCACTTAGACGATCGATTTCCGCGTTGCCCCAACATCTTCAAATCGATTTTCGATAGTCATAAAAGCCAAAATTTTAAAGACATAGCATTTTATATCGAGTAAGTAAATATATTGACATAATATTGATAATCCATATAAATTTAATTCAGATTGAAAAATATCTAAGATAGATTAAAACTTGTGTTTAGGGCATCTGTTAGTCGCGTAATTTTGTGGACTACACAATTCATGATTGTTATCACTGCATTTAGAGATAACAAGTAGAATTGCGCTCAAAGTTATCTGTTTAACTGTTTTTGCTAATGAACATTACGTGTACAAACACACAACACTCGCAATGCTGAACAAACGCCAGAACCTTGTGGTAAAATAAACAAGCTGCTGTTGCCATCTTTTGATGGACAACTAAAGCTGGATGGGGGAAAAAGAAGAAAAATCTTAATTTCATTTACATACATAACTAACTATTTTGTTATGTCAGTCCCTTGAAAAATTCAGAATTTTGCGAAACATTTTAGTGGCATTTTACAAATTTTACAAAGTATCTAGTTAACTTTTATGAGGTATGAATTTCTGTACAAAGGTCTGCGGTACGTACATTGTTTAAAACTAGGCAAACTGGTTAAGGAACCGGGGCACTCTTTAAGTCTGCTCCGTTTGCGAAGGCTTGTTTAACTGCGTCTTCAGATGATTGGCCACATATTCCCAATACTTGCGACGAATGACATCATGTTTGTTGGCCATATCCAGGCACATTGTGTTCACCTTTTGTGCCGCCTCGTCGGCACTGGGATCTTGCAGCGCCTGCTCCTGGTATAGGTCAATCAAGAATGCCATCAAATAGGGGGAACGATTGCCGGCATTGTACAATCCCTCGCTGAATGCCACCACCTCTGAATGACTATTCAGTTGTCCACTCTCGCTTTGACGCAGCACACCCACCAAATAATTCCAGGGACTTTCGTTGTTTTTAATCACACGAATGCGATCCATGGCGTAGGAGAGTTCACGTTGAACCACCTCCGGCGTAAAGCCGAAATGTTTGACCACAAAGAAGCGCTGATTCCAGGCCGAATTGTTGCGCGGATCCTCGCAAATCAAACGATCGACAAAGTCCAGCTCGTCATCGTACAAACTGTATATAGGAAAGTAAAGTTAAAGTTTAAATCTTTCTCACATATGGTTTACCCATTGAACATACTTAAAGGTACGTATAGCCCACTGACGGTGCTGCCAGGCATGATAATTCTTTGCATTGCCATCGTTGTCCAGAGCATTTTGTGTCAGCTCCAGCTCGAACTGGGCATTGTTCATCATTTCGACGATTACGCGTCTGTGATGCCACACCTGATAGTTCTTTGCATTCTGGCCAATCACCTCCTCTAGATAATCGAGTTCATGCTGCAGATTCGCATCCAGTTCACGCAATATGTCACGTCTGTATTGCCATACCGTATAATTGGCCGGATTGAGACGCAATGCTTCGGCGGTCAGATCCAAGGCACGTTGCGACTTCTCACCCCGGGCAATAATGGCACGCATATAGTCGAACACCTCGCGAACTGAAATCATAAAAATTGCTGATTGTGAGCATGCAGCTAAATTCGAATTTGCTTACATTTTGGCCGGTACGATATGGCCACAACAGGATTGGGGCCGTCGTCTTGGGGCAGTGGCGTCACATCGGCCCAATCGGCACGTTCGCTATATGGCACGCTTTCGGTGTGCAGACATTCCTCATCCGAACTATCGCTCATTTTTTAGAAGTGTGCGCACAACTCAACGGAATACACCAAAATGATGTCAAATCAGTCAGCAGTCCGCTAGTTAAAATTCTCCGTCAAAGTGCAGCCAAGCAGCACTCAAGCCTTTGAAAATTCAACAGCTGACTCATACGACACTCACCGTGCAGCGCCTCACTTTGCCATTCACAGCGAAGGGGCAACACTTTAAATGTGTTTAATGGGTGCACGGTTTAAAGTTCTAAACCAAATAAAAAACAACACAATTTTTTCTTTGACATACTCTATATACTTTATATTATATCACACTGTCATTCACAGCGCTTAACATATTTTTAATCTAAAACTACATTTATGAATATGAATGCACCGAAATGCAACTACAGCAAGAGAGTAATTCGAAATGATTGTAAGAATGGACATATAAGAGTGTTTTTTGGGGGGCCTTTTCAATGTTTGATTTGAATAGAAATTGGAATTTGGAAGCAGCCAATTGTTTGTGTACTTAACACAAGTAATACTAAATACAGCTAAATTCTTGATCGGTCCCTAGAATAGAGGGTCGTTTTCTATTTTGACATCGCACTCGATGATGGAACTCTGTGCTAGAAATGCATCCGTCGCTTGCAGCGTGTGCAGCAGCCCATATCTGGTTGAATCCGGCTCCTGAGCACGGCTATGGTTATGGTTTGGTGCTGGGATTAATCTTGGCATCGCTACCGCTGGCGGTGCAATCGGTTGCCGTTCCGGCTGATTGAGATCCATTAGTAATCGTGTGACTTCCATACGGAACTTCATGTTGTTCATCGGCGTCAACATCTTCACATGTGGCAGCAGGCTGACGAGAAAACTACGATCCGGATCAGCAGCGATAGCTGACTCGGACTCGGATACAGGCGATGGTGACTCTTTAAGGTTTGTCGTATGACCGCGACCATTTTGGTATTGTGCTCCATCCGTTGAGGACGAGGTCTGACGGCGACGCGCACGCTTCGCGGGTGGAACTTTAGGCAGTATGGGTGACAGCAATTTGGGTGATGTTTCTACATCCGATCTGTTCGTGGGCATTGACTGATCGAAATGATGTCTGTTAATTACACGCAATTCCGAACCGGAATCGTTGCCCGGTGGCTCTGAGGGGTCCCGTTTGAATATATCCCCCGTTATCTCAAAATCAAACGAATCATCACTGTCCGCATCGATGATAAGGCTTTCGAGATTATTTTGGTCCTGCTCTCCATCGCTCACGATCACGTCGAAGCGTAGCGGCGCAAAAGGCACCAAATTTTCCGGATCAAAAATGTTGCGCATAAACTCCAAGGATCGAAAATACGGCCAATGTGAGTTCTCAGTGCGGCGTTTCTGTATTTTGCGTATCTCGCATCGATAGCTGTCCCGCAATCCCTTAAAGCGTTTCTTGCACGTCAACACTGAAAAAAAAATACACAAATTGCTGTTAATTAAACAAATGCGGTTTAATATTAAGGAAGACTCCTCACCGTCCAAATTCATAATTTTGGCTACTTCCTGCCATTGGATGATGCTGATATCTTTGCGATCAACCAGCTGCATTGTTGAATCCCACAGAGCACGACGCTTTTTAACTTCAACGATCAGCTGAGAGTTATTCACTTTCATTTTCAACTCAATCGATTAACAATTATTGTATCGCGTGTAAACAGAAAACCAAAATTCCTCCAGGCTGATCGATATTAAGCACTCTGTACTCTGCACAAATGTTTCAACTGCTAGCACAAATATTGACGATGCGATGCAGTAGCAATAGGCAGTAGTGCTGTAAGGCAACAATTCACCGTCGTTTGCCAACACTGGCAAACACAAATCAAATCAGCTGTGCGAAACACTCGGCTCAAAACTGTGAATCATATTTCGGGGCGAACTGTTAAAACTACTAGCACTAATACAGAGACAATAAAGCGAGAACTTTTTAAGACAGCCGGCTGTTCAAGAAATCTTGAATTTAATATCTAAACAAGAATGTTGCAACAAAGCGATGATTGCACGGATGATGACTTCCCGGCGAATACGCTGGAACACTTTGCAGAATTGGAGCAGGTGCTGCAGTTGATTGACAGCATGAAGCCCATAGACGCGGCCTCGTTTGAGCGTGAATTTGAACAATATACAGAACTATTGTCCCGCTACCAGGAGCAGCCACATCTGCTCGATCCACATCTTGAGGTGATGCTGTCACGTCTGTTGCACAAAATACGCCAGGCTGATTTGCCGGCGGGAGAACGTGATGCGGCCTTCAAGTATTTATATATTATCTCCAAGGTTCGCACCTATAAAGTCCTCGTCAAGTTTATGCCACACGAGCTGACCGATTTGGAGTTTGTGCTGCAACTGCTGAGTCAGCAGGATCCGAAGGAGTTCAGCAATTGGGAGACCCGCTATATGCTGCTCCTCTGGATGTCCATACTGGTGATGAATCCCTTTCATATGTCCCGCCTGGATGCCTACGCGACAACAACAACAGTAGCGGGTGCAACTCCGTCTTTCAACAACAGTGTGGAGCTGAACAATCATTCGGTCAGCTTGCCACCGACCATAACCAAAATGGAGCGCATCTTCGAGTTGTGCAAGCTGTATGCCTCCACGAATGACACCTGCAGCAGCATGGCTGCCTATTTATCAGCCAAGTATTTTGTGCGCAGTGACATTAAAGACGTCTATTTGGAGCCATTCCTCGACTGGGTCATCGCACAGCACCAAGCGGACTCTCTGCAAGTCAAATTCGGACAGCTGGCTGCCGTTGCCGCCATCCTCAAGCATGGCAAGCGGGAGGATCTGCTGCCATATGCTGATAAGCTGCTGCAGTGGATCGTTGCCTGTCCCTACAAGGATGTAAACGATTTTCTCAAGTACAAGTATTACGTGAAGATTGTCCAACGACTGGGTCTGGTGCATCTGAAGCCACGCATCGCCAGCTGGCGATACAAGCGTGGTAAGCAAAGTGCAGGATATCTGCCAGTCGACCATACAACTTACTAATGTAAATATCCATTCTTAACAGGCACCCGTTCGTTGGCCACCAATTTGGGTGGACAGACCAGCGCTGCTGGGGATTCCAGAGCGGGCAAAGCGGATGCAGAAGATGGCGACGGATCTGGCGGCGAGGAGATTATTGTGCCCGATGCCATTGAAGAGGTGATTGAGGAGCTGCTGCAAGCGTTGCGCAGCGGAAGCAACGATGTACGCTGGAGTGCCGCCAAGGGTTTGGGCCGTGTGACCAATCGTCTGCCTAAGGCGCTGGCCGATGAGGTGATTTTCTCTCTCATCAGTATACTTAGGCCGTTGGAGCCACACGAGGCGTGGCACGGCGGCTGCCTGGCCATCGCTGAGCTGGCGAAGCGGGGACTCCTATTGCCCTACAGGCTGCACAAACTGGTGCCGAAGCTGATGGAGGCGCTCTTCTACGACGAGATGAAGGGCTACATGTCCGTGGGCCAGCACATTCGTGATGCCGCCTGCTACATGTGCTGGGCCTTTGCCCGTGCCTACAATCCCGACGATCTGGAGCCGTTTGTGCAGCAAATCTCCTCGGGATTGCTGACGGTTGCCGTGTTTGATCGCGAGGTGAATTGTCGACGTGCTGCATCCGCTGCCTTCCAGGAGAGCGTCGGTCGCTTGGGCAATTTTCCCTTTGGCATTGAGATCTCGACTACGACGGACTTTTATTCGGTGGGCATACGCCACAATTCCTACTTGAATATCAGTGATTTTATTGCCCAGTTCGATGCATATCGCCTGCCGCTCATCGATCATCTGGTGCAGCGCAAAGTGGGACATTGGGACTCGGCGATACGTGAACTCACCGCCAAAGCGCTTCACAAGCTCACCCATCGTACCCATTACAAGTATATGGACCGTGAGGTGATGCCTCAGCTCCTGGCTAAAACCGATTCAATCGATGTGAACGCTCGTCATGGGTGTGTGCTGGCTCTGGGTGAGATTACGCTAGCGCTGCGTCGATATGAACAGGAATGTACACATCCCCCGCAAACCGTCTTTCTGTCCGATTCCCGCAAGATGGAGCTGAATAATCTGATACAGACGTTCCTGGAGCGCGGTTTCTATCGCGGCATGAGCGGCGAACTGATGAAACTCTGCACGACAAGCTTCATACGCAACTGCAGCCTCGCCGAGCTGACAGTCAATGCACAGTGCTTGGGTCAGTTGGCAGAGTGATCACTGTACCAGCCTTTAGTTAATAGCATATCCTCATTCCTTTTCTTACAGCCAGCTGGCAGCAGGTCATCGACATCTGTCTCGTGACCAAGTCCAGCAATATACGCGAATCAGCCGTGGATGCATTTGCGGAACTCAGCGCCGCCTATTATTGTGAGGAGTCGCGTCATGCTGACAATGAGCTCATCGTTAAGGCCTATCTCCGGGGTGCCGACAACGCTCTGGAAGAGCACATTCGCATGGGTTATTTGGCTGCATTGGGCGCACTGCCCGCATTCGTGATGCGTGTACATTTCACTGATATCCTCAACAATCTGGTGAAACATGCGCTGATCCCGCAGGTTGTCTACGACGATCATGAGAATGTCCAGACCCACAGATGGAGCGAGGCACGCGCTCAAAGCGTACGTGCCCTCAGCAAGATGGTGAAATCCGTGGGCTACGATGGCGAAAAGCATAATTCATTTGACAATGATGCGCATTTCAGAAAGGTGATGGATTGCCTGCTATTGGCACTGGATGAGTACACACTGGACAATCGTGGCGACATCGGTGCATGGGTTCGTGAGGCAGCCATGAATGCGCTCTTCGAGCTAATTACTGAGTGTCCCAACTACATGCAGACCTCTCTCAATGTCCCTAGTATTGTGTTGGGTTTCATGCAGCAGGCAGTGGAAAAGATTGATCGTACACGCGGCCTAGCTGGTCGCCTCTTGTGTCGCCTGATCCATGCCCAGTCTGCCATACAATTTATCCCTTTGCATGCCCGACTCCTAGAGATATTTCCCAGCGATGATAAGACCGTGCTGTGGCTTTTTGCCGATCACACATTCCCGCTATTTTGCGAGCTGCTCGCCTTTGAAATATTTTCCAAGCGTGTGTTGCTGGGATTAACGGCCAGCATTGGCCAACTAACTGAATCTCTGGTGCGGTGATCTTTTATTAATCCTCAACTCGGTTTGTTAATTTAATTTATGTGATTTCAGACCAAACATGCTTCAACTGCACTATTCAAATTTTTACGTGCCCATCTGGAGGAGGTGCCACGTATCTGTGCCGAGATTGTGCAGAACTTTGAGGCTCATCTGTTGAACGAGCGTGTGACGTATCCAATGCTCAGTTTCTTGGAGATACTCATTGGTTCGGGCACAATTGATGCTGTGCTGCACGATGCGGACAACCCCTTTGCCGAAGACGTTTATCGTCTGCTTAATCTGGAGGTGAAGGGCTATAAGAAACTGTACAAGACGGCCACCAGTATTAGTACCTTCTGTCAGCTTGTTCAGGTGCCGCGTCTCAGCAAACGCATCCTCTCCAAATTGTCCATATTCCTGGGATTGCAGCATGTCCATGTTCGCAAGACGGCTGCCACTAAATTGTATGAAGCTCTCGCATTGCACGGCGAGGTCACCGACATATCCGAGGAGAATATGGATGACATACTGGCCCTGCTATCGGAAACTGATTGGACATTGCCACTGGTTGAGATTCGTCCAGTGCGCAATAAACTGTGCCATCTGATGGGCATCAAGCCGCCAGTTAGTGGCAAGCAAATATCTGCTGCCACTGCAGATACATAGAAATACAGTTTAACTTTTGTACTCCGACTTAACTGTTAACACAAAAAAAGGAAAACATAAAAATTTATTTATTAACTTGCCTAACAGCGCGATCAATTTGAATTGGGCGGGCAATTAAACGAAATTAATCAGTTTGTCGTTCAGCCCTGCCGAATGTAGTCCATTCTGTATGACAGTGTTAGTAAATGTCATTTTGTTGCTGTTGGCGTTCCATTGTGAATGTGTGTTTTTGTGATGTAAAGTTAAAAGTCTTTCGAATTTCGCATTTAATATTTACGTGCTTTAATACACTCGCGTCATATTCTCACAGAAAATTCATTCACATTAGCAAACAAAATCAAGGACAACTTTCAACGTGGAAAACAAACAATATTAACAAACACGTTATTCGTTACACAAGAAATAAGCAAAAATCTAATAAAAAGCACCAAAGATATTTTTGTTAAATCGTTGTTGTTGCCTCTGCCCTCTTGCACACCTGCCTTCCTGCCTGCCACACACAACAATTCATCATTGATTTTTTTGAAACGGTATTATGAGCATTTGGAGTGTAAGATGCCTGTATTTCAAGATCTGTCGACAGGCGCACATTTTGGCCAACAGAAAACTAATACCGACAGCACAGAGACTTCCCCAGCTGGCCAACGGTAAGTGAGGTTAAGTTTGATCTGTTAATACCCGGCATGATTTCTAGCTTATATTCTTTTATTTGTTTTTGTTGCAGTCAACTATCGGCCGGCACACAACAGCTTATATCAAATGGTAAAAAACCGTACGCTCGAGGCACGCACCAAATTGCAAGCCAATAGATATCCGAATCATAATGCCTGCATACAAGTGGCCAAAACCGTGGAATTTGCGCCCGACTATGATGAGACACATCAGCCACAAGATTACTTAGTCGCCAGCAATCAGAAACCTTATGCATCCTATGGTGCTCCTAAAGAATCACAAATTCAAGCGGTATCATTCGCACTTTCATTTCATTTTCCCTTTCATTCATCATCACATTGTTTCGTCTTTAATCTCTTTTTGATTGAAACTTTTTTTTGTTTTTACAGGGATATATCAGCACTCGACTCAATTCCACTGCTCAGGATGTGCTCAAGTCGTCGCAATGTAATCAACAGACCCGAGAAAAGGGTGATAAACGTGAACAGGATCCTTGCGCAGAATTTCAGCGATTGCGTCGCGAATCCACTGCCGATGGTTCATGTGATGATGGAGGAGGAGGAGGAGGACGACGGGGAGGACGTGCTCCTGGCGGTAGTGGTGGTGCTGGTGGTGATGAAAAAAAAGCAGCTGAAGAAAAATACGAACAGCTTAAGTTGAAGTGCTTCATTGGCGCCATCGCTGCACTTTTCACGGGTGGATTTGTATGTCGATTATATACATAGTATATATATATATATATTCTATAAGATCATCTATATTGCGTGTGTTTCAGATTGCCTGGCTAATGTCGGGTGGCAAGAACAGTAGTGGCGATGAGGTCGACGACAGTTCGGAGGAGGGGCTCAGACGCGTGAAAATCTCGCGTCTAATTACGAGTGAGTATTATCACTTTTTTACTGACGTATCTTCCAGTATATCAAGATTCATTAATCTGCTTACTGTTTCTTACTTAATTCCTAACATATATTGTCACTTCATCTGTACACCCTTAGCGCCAAGCAGTTCGGGTAAGATTCCCAGTCATGTGCCGTATTTAATCGTTGGCGGCGGCACCGCTGCTTTCTCTGCATTTCGAGCCATCAAATCGAAAGATGCACGAGCCAAGGTGCTGATGATCAGCAACGAATACGTCAAGCCGTATATGCGTCCACCGCTCTCCAAAGAGCTGTGGTACACAAATGAAGATCCCACCAAAGACCATCGCTTCAAGCAATGGACGGGCTCCGAGCGAAGGTAATTAAGAAATAAATGTCTTCGAATGTTTCATTAAATTTTGCAATCCTTGTTTAGCTTGTACTTTGAGCCCGATGAGTTCTTTGTGGACCCCGAGAAGCTGGACGAGAGTGTAAACGGCGGCATAGCCGTCGCTCAAGGATTTGCCGTGATGAAGATCGATGCACAGAATCGCATTGCAACATTGAACGACGGCTATCAGATCGGTTACGATGTGTGCCTCATTGCCACCGGTTGTTCACCAAAAAATCTGGCCATGTTCACCGATACTGCACCCAGCGTCCGCGAGAAGGTCATGGTCTATCGCACTCCCGATGACTTTGATCGTCTGCGTCGCTATGCGAAAGAGAAGCGCTCCATAACGATTGTGGGCAATGGATTCGTGGGCAGCGAACTTGCTTGCTCGCTGGCCCACTACTCCCGCCAGAATAATGGCGGCAAGGTGTACCAAGTGTTCCCCGAGAAGGGCAACATGTCCCGTGTGCTTCCCAATTATCTTAGCACGTGGACAACTAAAAAAATTGAGGAACAAGGTGTCTGCGTTATACCAGAGGCTAGTATTAAATCGGCCGCACGAGATGATTCCCAGCTGAGACTGGAACTAAACAATGGGATGTCGGTGCTCTCGGATATTGTGGTTGTTTGTGTGGGCTGTTCGCCAAATACGGCATTGGCTGGTGCCTCCAAGTTGGAGGTGGATCGCACCCAGGGCGGCTTTGTTGTCAATGCCGAGCTGGAGGCGCGTCGCAATCTTTATGTGGCTGGTGATGCATCCTGTTTCTATGATCCGCTGCTGGGACGCCGGCGTGTCGAGCATCATGATCATTCTGTCGTCTCCGGACGACTAGCCGGCGAGAACATGACCGGAGCGAGTAAGCAAAAGAAACAAGCCAATTTGATTCTTATTAATTATATTTAAATCACATCGCTTGCAGAGAAACCATATCATCATCAGAGCATGTTTTGGTCGGATTTGGGACCAGAAATTGGTTACGAAGGCATCGGCCTTGTCGACTCCTCACTGCCCACCGTTGGCGTATTCGCATTGCGCTCAGCTAGCGATAAGCGTGTTGTGAACCATACAGAAGCTGTGGTGGATAGCACATCGAGTGACCGAGTGAATATAACTAGCGGTGGAACCGAAATAACCTGTGATCCCAGCGAGGAGCCCAACTATGGCAAGGGTGTCATCTTTTATATGCAGAACAAAAAGATTGTCGGCATCCTGTTGTGGAATCTATTCAATCGCATTGGACTCGCACGCACCATAATCACTCGGAATGAGGACTACGAGGATCTGAATGATGTCGCCAAATTGTTTGAGATTCACACGTAGTCTGACTAAAAAAGAATAAGAAGAAAACCAGATACTAACTAAACTACTTATGTATAAATATGTATTTTATTGACCAGTGACGCAAACACTTCTGACGAAGCAACGTTCCAAGTCTTCAGATTATATGTACATACATCTATATATAGATTTAACTAGCTCGGACCACAAAAACAAAACAAAGGCACAATGCAGCATAAATTTAGTGTTAAATTTATTATTTTGGAATAAATAGCTAACTTCTTTTTGTAGTCAAATAATCGATCCACATTTGACTTACCTGTGCCCCCAACCCTTTCCAAGATGATCTGTTCAAGTTTAACGAAATGCAGACCAAATATTCCTTTTAAGAGCCATTAATTGATTAAATCCTGTGTCATGACATAACCTTTATCCTAGTTTTCATTTGTTCTTTGAAACTACAAAGAAAAGCCCTAAGTAAAAAAAAATTGAGACTTTTCACTTAAAACGGAAATGGCTTTAAAAATGCATCTTTATTTTGTCGTGAGCGAGAATATTAGTCGACTTCTACGACTGTGCAGCGAAAAATGCAATCCACGAAATGTTTTTACTAATTCACACGAGCGATAAATTACTGAAATCACATTTAAAATGTAAAATCAATGTAAAAATGCCTCGCTTAAATCAACATCAAATGCAGCACAAGAGGGAAATTATCTCTTCACTTTTATTATGGTAATTGGCTAGTCAGAGTCAACAGAGATCACTCTCTTAAGTTGCGCACAGCAATTGGATTTATTATTGTTCATTATTTAATGAAACAATTATTGTATAACGGTAATCAATGCTTTACAAAATTATAACATACTTTTCTATGTTTTCCATAATGCCTGCAACAAATGTTGAACCATTTTGCCTTGAAATACCCGAATAAATCTTGTAAATATTTTTTATCTGTTAAATTTGCATTTAAATAATACATTTTATTTTTAATTTTGTTTGATTTATTTTGTATTTTTTATATATATAAAAAAAGCAATAACGACTATATAAATGATTTTAAAATAAAACAGTTGTTGAAAATTACGAAGTAGGCTAGATAAGGGGCCTTCCATAAATATACCTGTGCCATAAACGCCATCGTTCAAATTTTCGCTGCCTGCGTTAAGAAATTGAATTAACAAATTTTTCTGCAGCTGTCGCGAATAAACCCAAAGTGTCTGATTTTAAGGGTCAGAGGGATTAGAGCACCAATTGGTAGGTAGCTAATTGCAGCTGTAACTACATCCTTTGCGGAGCAGGTAAATCCTTGAGCTTCTATAAAATCCAAATGCATCGCTTTCTGGTTCAACAGTCGTTCAACAGCAGCCAGCAGTATGAAGAGTAACATGAAAGTTGTCGTTGTCAAATCAAGCCAGCCCGAGGAGAAGCTACAACCCATGGCCGCCACTTATGGTGCACTAGAATTGGAGGCAGCAGCCGCATTGCTAATGTTGCGCTATCAGTACGACATCAAGGTGGGCTGCACTGTGGCACAGATGATGACAACAATGCCACCATCACCGCCGCCATCATCGTCGGCGTTGTTGCAGCCAGCAGAAGCAGATGCAACAGCAGCAGCAGAAGTCATTGTCAAAGTGAACAAGTGCACACCCAAGGAGCAGGTGCGCAGCGGCAATGCTGTGAATCGCATGACACAGCCGCTCAAGAAACGCAGCATTCCACCGCATCTGCTGCGTCGTTCCCTAACGCCAGCGAAGTCAACGCCGGTTGCCAACAGAAGCAGCAGCAGCAGCAGTGGAAGTGGTAGCGGCAGCAGTGGAAGTGGTAGCGGTAGCGGCTGTGGCACTGCCAATGTCAAAGGCAGAGGCATAATCAAAGCCAAGCTAAAAGCGATGCCAGCAGAGCCGTGCAACAAAGCGCTGCTCAAATCCTGTCGCAATATGATACGCGAATTTCTTGACAATCAGGAGCTGTTCTAAAAGAAGTTGACATCGTGGCTACTTGTCGCAGACATGCCGCATTCAGCAGCTGTTCTAAAAGAACCCTCAAGTTCCTTGATGTAGACATGCCTCAAGCAGAAGCAACATATAGAAATAACTCAAGAATCATTCGCCAAATCAGCACTTGTTCTAAAAGAACCCAAAGACATAATATAATCAATATAAATATAAAATAAATATATCAATATAAAGCATATATCAAATATCTGGACCATCAGCAGCTGTTCTCAAAGAATCCCAGAGAAATCCTCACTGCAGAGGTGCCTCAATCGGAGATTTTCCAAATTGAGATTTTCCATTTCGATTTCATTTATTTATTGCATATATAAATTTGTTTCATTTTTGTGTATTATTTTTCTTAATTTTTTTTTTATACATATCGTATCATTTATTGAAAGATAAGGGTTTTTCGATTGGAAGAACAGGTATTGTGGCGACACTAAAGTGCTAATTATTAGCTATTGGCGGTGTTTAAAGTTTAAACTTATGCGGTACATATACGAAAAAAACAAAACAAATTATATCGTTATATATATATATATATATATGTGTGTGTGTGTGTCGTACTTAATAATGCAATATGCGCTAGTTAATAATTAATAATTACAGATTTCAATGTATTTTTTCTTGTGTGTGTGTGTGTGTGTGTTTGTATGATAATTATAATGCTAAATGTATGTGTGTATTTGTATATGAATAATAATAATTATAATAAAAGTGCCTTCAAATGTACAAAGGAATAATAATAATAAAAAGTTTTGCAACTATTTTTTGTTGTTGTTGTTTGTTTGTTTGTTTTAAGATCAAAGAGTTTTTTACGAAAACCTAACGAAATTGTTTATAAAAAATGAACACCTTTTGCTCGCCTTAAACATAAACTTAGATTTAAAACTAAATACAATACATATAAATATAAATATATATATATATATATTTTTTTTGTGTATATGCATATATATATATACATATGTGTGTAGCTTTTATGTATTTGTATTATAAATGGAAGCCAATGTTTTTTTTACTATATATATATATATATAACTAGCATAAGGGCCAATAATAATTGGTAATTGCTTTGCCAAAAACAGGAAGAACAGTAGCAGAAGAAGAAGAAGAAAAAACTGTTGCAGTTTTTTTATGGGTTCAATTAATTTTGTTTAAATTGCGGTTTTTCTTCTTTTTTTTTCTTTTTCTTAGTTATCACAATTAATTTGTTGTTGAAATGAAATTAATGGCGTTTAGAATTGAAACAGTTTTTTGCATGGGTTCAATTTCTGTGTGTGTTTTTTGTATACATTATTATAATTAACAATTTCAAATTCTTGTTTTTTTTTTCGATTTGTTTTTCTACATATATATATATACATATATATGTATATATATCGATTTTCTAACAATTTTGTTTTCCATGTTACTTGAAACCATTGTTGAGGCAACATTGTAAAGCTCAAAGGTGACAACACTTACAAGCTAACTACATCTGAATAACTATATATATATATATATATATATATGTGTGTATGTGTGTGTGTGTGTTTGTAAGGGTGTGTGTGTGATTTTAAACTTAATGATTGTTAAGATTAGCATTTTATTATGTAGAAAATTGGCACATAACTCTGTAAATCGTTGAAGGCTGCGCTGCGCCAATCAAAAAAACTACTTAAATCTAAACAAATTACACACAACAGCTTGTGTGTGTGTATGTGTGTGTAACTATGTGTGTGTGTGTGTCTATTGACTTAATTAAAGAATGCACTCGCTCGGAAACTAGAATTTTGCAGTACTTGTTAGCTTCAATCATTTTTTAAGCTTACAAATCTTAAAAGAAAAACAAATTTATTCTTTTTAACTGATTTAAAGTACGTTCAAATATTAAATTTAGAAAAATTCTGACACATTGATTAATCTCAAATATAAGACAGTATTTTAGGATTAAATAGAAACAAGATTATAATATTATGAAAGGCAAAGATTTACAAGTGAAATGTTTTGCAATGGAAGCTTTACAAATGCTGCGTTGCAATTAGCGAGCGATCACTGTACTGTATAAATATATATATATATATATATATATATATGACATATTTGTTTACTGTTTATTTGTATGTTTAAATTAAAATTGTTGCATGTTGCACACATTTTTTGAAATGACAGTCAAAAACTATTTGCTAATTGTGTGTTTATGGTATTTACAAACAGGAGGTGTGTGTATGAGTGTGTGTGTGTGTGTTAGTGTGTGTGTATTGAATGCTATTTGCTGTTTTGCTGGTCCCATTTTGTTGGCAGCTGCATTGATTGCTCAGGTAAAGTTGTGGGATGATTGTCATAATGATTATGTGTCTGTGTTGAGTGTGTGTGTTGGGTGTGTGTGTTGAGGTGTGTGTTGTTGTTGTGTTGTTGGCCAATTGCAGACTACTACTGATGCATGTGCCGACTAAATGCCGACTCTTCGCTGCCATTGCAGTCGCTGTCCATCGGCACAGGATGGGGTTGCTGCTGCTGCTGTTGCTGCTGCTGCTGCTGATCGAGTGCATCCATTGGTTTGGGTGAGGATGCATTGCTGCTGCCGTTGCTCTGCTCGGGCGTTGATTCCGCTGTTTGCTGGGAGTCTGCTGAAGCCGCCTGCTGTTGCTCCTGGTAGCGTATCAGCTTGATGGTCGTTAGACCGTCCGCATTCCGTATGAGCCTGCAAAGAGTTGGCAGATTAGGAAATTGGTTGCTTTGGTTTGCCGTTTGTCCAAGCGCAACTTACGGATAACAATCCTCGTTGCTGTTGGCTGTTGTTGTTGTTGTTGCTGATGTTGTTGCTTTGCTGCTCACACTCAGATCGGTGGGCTTCAGATCCTCAGCCATGGCGCCGTTGTCGCCATTCTCCAGCTTCAGCGGATGAAATTGAAATTTATCCACAGACGACGCAGCTGCTGCTGCTGTGGCAGGTGAATTTGGAGGCGGTGCCGCTGCTGCGGCAACTGCGGCCGCATTCGCGGACAGATAGTGGAAGGCTTGCATGAATAGCGGCGACGGTGGCTGCGGTCCATATGCGGCAGCTGCAGCTGCTGCTGCCACAGCTGCTGCCGTTGGTAAACTCATCGGTGGCGCCGCCGCATTCCGTGAGGCAGGACGTTGTGGCGACAATTGCAATTGTTGCTGTTGCTGCTGCTGTTGCTGATGCTGTTGCTGATGCTGTTGTTGTGATTGTTGCTGCTGCTGCTGCTGCTGTTGTTGCGTCCAATTGCCAACAGCTGCTGGAGATCCTGGCGCCTGTTGATTGACAGCTGCTGCTGCTCCTGCTGCACCCGCTCCACCAACTCCCCCTCCTCCTCCTGCTCCGCCGGCACCGGGCTGTGGCGTCGTCTGGCGCAGCAGCGATATATTCTTAATGTTCTTCAGCTCGGTGGGATTGCGCAGAAACTGATAGCAATGCCGTTCGCCTTGCACCTTACGCAGGATGTTCACACGATAATAGTAGCGCAGGGCGCGCGACATTTTGTCATAGTTCATCGACAGATGATTCTTCTGGATGCCCCACAATTTGGCCAAGCCGGCGGGATCGACAATCTTAAAGACGCCAGTATCGCGGCATTTCCATGCTATCAAATCGCTGTACTTCTGGTTGCGATCGTTGAGCAACTGTTGCAGAAAGTCCCACAGCAGGCGGCCATCTGGCAAAGGATTAAAGATTAGTTTTGTCATTTTACTAATAATAATTATTTATGTGCAACAAATTGCCAGCGAAATGAATTAGAAATGGAAAACTTTGATATCGCTATTTATCGATTAACTAATCACTCTTTTACTGCTTGATACATATTTATCGATTAATGTTGCAGATTAAGTGGAACAGTTGGAAGTTAAGTGAAACATTGAAGAATGAAGAATGTGTTGCAATCAGAAACAGTTGAAACAGAACTGGATTTCCCTTCCTCCTTTGGATAGAGAATATCTCTACTAAAATTCTTTGTTATCGGAAGCAACTTCCGTTGAGGAATTGAAAATGATTCTACTATTTATTATTATTATTATATTGCTTGAATGCAAATATTCATACATATAGCATATAAGCAATTTATCGATAGTTTCTCACTCAATTTCTAATTTATCGAAAGAAACTTTCTGTAAGGAATCGAATAAAATTATTCTCTTTTTGAAAGGTATATATTATTTTGATTAAATTGTCCTCTACTAGATAAAAACTATTCATATATCATATTATCGATATCTACATATCGATAACTTCTCATTAAAGCAAATGAGCCACGTATTGATTGCAACTCAATGTCTCTACTGAATGCCTTTCTTAGCGAAAGTAACTTTCTTTAGGGAATCGAAAATGATTATATTTTGCACTATACATGAATCCTATTCTTCAAAAACTATTCATATGTTATACTATCGATTTCTACGCATCGATAATTCTGTTTTAGCCAACAATCGTTAGATTTAAATCTCAACTCACTTGTATTTGGCTCGGAATTCTCTGGAAAGAATTCCCGCTTGGCCTTATACATATAGCTGGGCGTCGTCGGGGCCGAAATGGAGCCACCTCCCGGCGGAATGCCCACTCCCGTATTATCCAACGTTAGTTTCTGTGGCTGTTGTTGTTGCTGCTGCTGTTGTTGTTGTTGCTGCTGCTGTTGCTGCTGTTGTTGCTGTTGTGACCAGGAGTTGACGAAACTGTTGGTCATCTGTTGCGTCCAGGTGGGCTTCAGATCCTTGTGAATGGGCGTGCCCGGCGGGCTGGCCGAGCCGTAGGAGGATAGCGGCGCCGGTGGCAATGCGCTCAATTTGTTGCAATTATTGCTGTTGTTGTTGATGTTGCAATTGTTGTTGCTGTTGCTGCTGCTGTGATTATTGGGCTCGGAGTATTCATCATCGGAATCGCTGTGATTGCTGCTGGCGCTGCTGATGCCCTTCATTGGCTGCACGCCACCAACTGTTGCTGCTGTTGCTGCAGCACCTGTTGTGCTGCCAGCAATCGTTATTGCTGTTGCAGCCACTGTTGTTGCTGTTGTTGATCCATTCTGATAGTTGGCGCCCTGCTGGGGCGGACTGCTCGCCTGGGAGTCGACAGATGGGGGTGGACTCAGCGTCACCGAATTGGGCGCCATAAAATGATGGGCAGCCATGTGGGCGGCTGCTGCTGCTGCGGAGCTGGTGCTGTGGAAGGGATTGCTGCTGAGGTTGCTGCTGTTGATGCTGCCGGCGCTGCTGTTGCTGCCACCGCTATTGTTGCCATCGAGCAGCTGGGGTACGTTCATTGGCGGCCAGGTGGGCGTCGGGGGGTGGCTGTGCGGCGACAGCGGATAGCGGCCGGTGGGCGTGACGGGGCTGTTGGGCAGATGCCATTGCATCATGTGCGATTCGATGATCAGCATTTGGAGCACATTGTGCAGCACATCGCCAGCGCCGGGACATCGATGCCCGAAATCGGCGCGTGTCAGCAAACACAACGCCTTCCCATTCATCTGGAAGAGATCAAAATCGAGTTTGGGCAAATCGAATTCCCGCACACAGAAGCGCAGGAAGACGAGGACATCGTCACGGCTCCACAGACGCGGATCGGATGGCAGCGAGGGTGGCAGCTGTGTCTTCAGTTCGGCCAATTGGCTGGAAGGAGGCGGGGGGCAGCGCCAAATGACATCGCTCCAGATGGGATTGAGCGGATTCAGTGATAGCTGTACTGGAAGCATTTTCATTTTGCATACATGCACAAACCGCACAGCAAATTATTTCTATTTGAATCGAGTCTGTTTCGAAAGCCACAAAGATTGTCCTTAATCTGCAAAAGAAAAAAGAATTTCTTAACATTAGTCTAAGTTCTTTTTGGATAATTTATATATATTGGCATGTATTTGAAAAATCATTAAATAATAAAAATATCAATAAATCTAAAGAATTTAATTCGAATCAAGCAAACACATTAAGCAGCAAGAGAGAGCGAACGAGCGACAGAGAGAGGTGGAGAGAGAGCGAGCGATTGGTTACCGGTCAGACAGACAACATTCGCATTCCAGGCAAATCAGATTTCTTCATAAACAAATAATCTCCGCAGGCGACGCATACGAATAAGGGAGAGAGAAGAGAGCAGAAGCGCTCAAGGCATGAGTCAGCACCAATACCCATACATCACACACTCACACATGGTCGCAAGCACGCCTGTCGGCATTTGCTCTGGTTCTTATTCTCTTTCCGCGTCTCTCTCACACAAAACACCCCCGCCGGTGAAACGATCAGTATAGAACGAATAAAATCATACGCTACGCGCAAACCGCGTTCCGTCTGTTTCCATTACGTTTCACGTTCCGATTACGATGACAATTAGCGCATCAAAAAAAATCACACACACACAAGTCGATAACACAATGGGCAGCATCGATACCCAATTTCAAATTCCGTATGAGCTTTTTTAATTGAAAATTTCTCAATATGGTAATGGCCATAAATACATGCGTCGGCGTCGGCGGCAACGTCGATGCTTGCGCTACTATTCCGGATGTGTACAAAGCACAAACACCGACAAGCAATGTGTATGTTGCATGCGAGTGTGTGTGTGTGTATATAAAAACCGACAACACATGGGAGCCAAGCACACACACACTTGCACATATCTTTGATCAGTCGCTGTAAGATTTCAACATAAACGAATGTATTGATGCCGCTTCAGATGGGGGTGTGCAGAGTCGAAGGGGAAACTTTGAAAGCCGTACCCAAATTGCCCCCACTCAGACTTTTGGGCTTGCCTTGCCATATCACTGCCAGCAGCAGCAGCAGCAACAACAACATTAAACGGAAGTGCACATTCCATACAGAAAACCCGTTTCCAAAGCAAAAGCAGCAGTGGAGAAAGAGACGATGACGACGACGACGACTAATAAATCCGCCAGTGGGTAAAGAGAGCAAAGCAAGGTAATTTTCAAAGAAGCAGCACCCTGTATCCCAGTCATAGCCATATGCAAGATATACACACACACGCACGCATACACAAACAAATTGAACTCATCTCTCGCTCTCTCACACAGCAGCACAGCGAACAACAGCAACAGGCAGAAACTTCCTCATTCTCCGGGAAGCATTTCAACAAGTGAGCGAAAGAAATTTACTTACAAATGCGTATGAGCGAGCGAGAGAGATGCCGAATCAGTGCGAGCAAGCAAGCGAGTGAGAGCAATAAATATTTCTTGCTTGCTTGCATGTGTGTTGTTGTTGGTGTTGAGCAAGAAGTAGGAGAAGACAGACGCACAATAATAACAACAACAGCAAGATGAGCAAGATGATAATGATGATGATGATGGCGATCATCATTTGCCGCACTGTGGGATATACACATGTTTATTTGTATATATTTATATATATATATATGTATCTATGTATATATGTGCATGTGTGTTTGTGTTATTGTGTACAAGGCTTTTACTTAGAGGGGGTCTATTTGTTTTCTTTCAGAGGTGCTGCTGCCCTCTGCTGATTGTATTAATATACATATATACAAGCACGCATATACATATATATATATATATATATACATATATACGATCCTACATGTTATTTCGGTTGCCGCAACAACATATGGTTCAATTTTACTAAAATAAATTCATATATATATTTTACTCTACACAGAAAGACAGGCAAGCAGGCAGCAAGCACACAGGCAACAACAAACAAACAAATAAACATTCAAACAGTCGGTGGCACGTAGTAAAATGACAAATGAATGTTCATCATCAGCCCAACAACAACAAAGTGAAAAAAGCCAAAAAGCAGAACACAAAAAAAGGCGACGCACACGCAATACAAAAAGAATAAGAATAAAAATACACACACACAAACAAATGCATATGCGTATGTGTGTATTCTAAATCTCGGCGAGAGAAGATGACAGCAGCAGCAGCAGCAGCAGCAGCAGCAGCAGCGAAGGAGGCGCGGCTTGGCGAACGAACACAAAACAGGCAGAGCAAAGCAGGAGAGGGGGAGGAGGGGCACAAAGACAGGGAACAGGCACAGGTAGTTAGGTATGCGGATGATGGCGAACCGGTTTCAACGGAAATTACAAACGAAAATTATAAAACGATCAGTTTAGAAAAATGCCAGCAGCAGCAGAGATCACAAAACAACAACAACAACAGCATCAGCAGCAGCGAAGACAGCAAATAAGAAAAAGGTAAAAACTTGTAGAAAACTGCAGCGAGTAGAGAGCAAGAGAGAAAGAGCGAAGAGTGAACAAAGCAGGGGGGAGAAGAGAGAGAGAGAAAGGAATGCGTGTCTGTGCTTGTGTGCAGAAAGAATTTTTTTTTGCTTGTGCAGAGATTTCCGCTTTTAGCGAACAGACAGCGGCGACGGAGCTGAGCGCAGGGTGCGGGGGAGGCGTTGCTGCTAGGCCTGGGCGTGGGATCGGAAATGCCAGACTAGAAATATGGGAAATGGCCAATGGAAAATCAGGCAGGGGGCATCCTGTATACATTAGAAACTACGCTGTCAATATACTATATCGATTAATCATGTGCTGCAATAAGCACAAAATACAATTTAATGTTTCAATTTGTTAACAACAGGAAACTAAAACTGTCTATATAATTAGAGAAATTAAACAGTAAGGGAAATAATCGAAAACTTAAATTTGTATATATATTTACTGATCAGTTGTTGAAGCACTAAGTCGTTTAATAAACTTAACAGGAAGTTTATTCAACTTAATAAATCAACAAATATTAATAATAAAACAATTAACTTAATTAATGAAGCTTCCAACTAAACAATATTTGTGTGCAACTCAATAAATCAGTAGTAAATCAACAGGTAATAAACCAAAGTCCTCTTTTTTGCCAACTGCTGCTTATCACTTGTTATCACAATGTGAACAACACTCTCGATCTCTGTCAAGTGCACAATAACTTTGTAAGCACTTTGTTAGTCCTACTCAGGACCTGTTTCTACATGCATATATATATAAGACGACACTCGACAGACATTTGATACATCATTGCGACTGACAAGTGGATTTTGTTATATTTATTTTGTTCATTACATTTCTCTCGCAATGATTCACTAAAAGTGCAATCGCAGCATTTGCTTTGCTGAGAGTTAATGAGTAATTTCCGTAGGCACATCCTAACCGACAGGGGTCCTCCCCTCCCCCCATACTCAACTCCCTCTCCCCCTTGACAACCACCACCCGGTGTGTGTGCATCAAGTGGCTGCTGCTGCTGGTGCTGCTGCTGCGCACTAGAACAACGATGGGAATAAGAAAAATCTGATAACATAAAAAGGCAGAAGCGACAGCCGCCACGGCGCATTAAGATTAACGGCCTCCTCTCTGTGCTCTGCACTGCTCGGCTCGGCTCGGCTCGGCTCATGGGATGCACTACTCAGGGTGAGTGAGATGGCAAAAGAGCAGAGATCAATATGGTTTGCTCTCTCCTTCGCTCTCAGCTGCCTGAGGAGGCTGCTGTTAATGAAGTAGCAACAAGCAGGTAGTCGTTGTCGTTGTCGAGCCAAACGGATGGGAATAAGGAAATGCGTACCTGCGGATGCACTTACATCTTTGGCGATGTAGATGTACACTTCTTGGAAACCCGCAGGATGAGCACGAAACGAACACTAAAAGAAACAACAACAGCAATATGGTGCGGTGCCACAGTTGGCAGTTTGCCAACAGTTGACATTTGATCTCTTTTATGAGGTCTCCTTTTTTATCATCTGCCCAGACACAATTCTCAAGTGCCCTCGCACAGCATCTAAAAAACAACCCTTAAAATGTCTTACATAGTGGCTTTGCTTTATATACCCAACATGAAATTCAAAGAGCGTAGGGTAACAAAAGGAAATAATAAACGTAAATCACTGCGAAGATATCGAATACTATAATTGCTCGATAATTGAAGTCTTTCGGTATAAACTTTAAATTAGGCAAACAATTGTTTCTCTGTTTCTAAAATACTTTCATATATCAGAAATATAATTTTCAAAAGAAATCAAAATTTGCTCAAGAATATATATTTCGAAAACGAAAATTTCAAATTCGGATGAGCACAAACAATAAATGATTTCACAAATAAACATTTTAGTTCACACTAACAATATTAAATTCCAATTACTATGCGACTACTGTATTATGGTGTCTTAATGTACATTTGGTTAGATCGTTCGACATATTCCGGCATATCAAATACTCAATTAATAAGCACAAAAAAATTCAAAACCAAGTCAACGACCTGCTTTGCTTTATAACTGCTCAACAGAAGAAGAAAAGCAAAAGAGAAAAACAAAAAACAAAATACAAAAAATATACAGAATATACATATGCCAAGCATATATTTAAAAAAAAAAAAAACAACAACTACAAAAGACACACGTAGTAGTAACTCCCCTCCCCTAGCACCCACCAATGTAAAAAAAAGCGCTCGATCTTAACCATCTAAATACATGTACAGCAATATATATATATATATAGTTACATATACAAATAAGCATTGAGCTGATCGTGCATAACAAGCGCGTGAGCGTATTGCTATTGCTGAGCATATAAACCACATATTGTATTGTGTATATAGAGAAACACACACACACACACACATACACAAATACCATAAAAATGAAAAAGACGCCAATTCCGGGTTCTTCTTCGCGCGTTCGCAACAGCAACAACAAGAAGAAGCAGCCCCCAAACGGTCTACGGTTCAATTTCTGTCTAGATCGTCACTTTTGCTATTGTTATTGTTATTGTTGTTGTTTTTTTTTAATGTTATTTGTTTGCTTTAAGCGCCGTAGGCACTTTTTTGTGGAGCACACAAGCCCCACAAGACACAAGACTGACTTTCAGTCAAACTGACTCACTGACTGACTGACTGACTGACTGACTGAATGACGGACCGATCATCCAAGCGAGCAAAGCCCAATGCTCTTTAAGCAAGCAGCAAATCAATCATCGTTACGCACTTGCGACTAACACAATAAAAAGCCAGCAGCAGACTAACAACAACAAGAAGTAGAAGAAGAAGAAGAAGAAATACAAGCAGCAGCAGCTGAAGCAACACCAGCAGCAGCAGCAGCAGCAGAAGAAAGGCGGTAAAGGTAAAGCTCAAAAGCAAGCTAAACCAGATGCCCAAAAACAGAGACAAAGATCATCGGTTGCGCCTTGAGGCGCAGCTGAAGCTGTTCTATGGAAAATACATTTTTTTTTTTTTTTTTAGGGTTTTGATTTTTTAAAGATGTATGTAAAAAGGGCATAGTGTGAGAAGTGCAATTAAGATAAGCACAAATTGATCTAGTTTGAGCTGTTAAGGCTTACAGTCCTATAAATATAAAAGATATTTATTGCACATCAGGAAAAACAGTTGGTTTTTCGAGCTATTGGCTCCAATAATCCAGAGACATCGATTTCCAGCTCTCAGATTAGATAATTTTTGTACATCGGTATACAGATTTGCAAGCTTATCGATATTCAAATAATCCACTTTATATCGATTTTCCTCTTTTATCTAGTTTATTTAGTTCTTCAAAAGCAGTTTCGGATTTTTTATAGAAATTTACATCACTGCTCTTGCTGCTTACGTAATCGATACATATCGATAGTAACCATTAAGTTAAGATCGCTTAAGATCCCAAAATGTTGTATTTGAACACTTGATTTAGATTTCGATTTTCTATCCAAATTACAAAATCGATAAATACCGATAAGAAATGTCAGTATTTGGGCACTTGATTACCAAACACAAATCTTCCGATAATTCCCACATTCTTAAAGAAAACGATTTATCATGTTATGAATAAGAGGAAACAGACACAGAATATGCACAAAAGCAAATTTGAATTCATTTACAACAATTTGTAGATGCATTTAGGGTATCTGGCAAGTCAGGTACAACAAATTGATTGTTGGGGTATTTCTTTGGGGTGCGATCTGATCTGTTGCTAGGGCTGCAACAAGCTCACACTTTAGTTGTGGGTCATTAGTTGATCACGCGACAAGATCGGATCGGGAGCAAACCGAAATTTATGTGTGTTTTTTACGCTGACCTCAAGCAAAACCAAAAAACCCAAAAAAAAACTAAAAAAAAAAAAACTCCATATATAAAATCTTTTTATGATGTTCATTTTTCTTTGTTTGAAGTCGTGTTGTTTTTTTTTTTTTTTGTATGTGTCTAGGCGTTACGTGCATGTTTGTTCTAATGTGGAGCTGTTGTTTGGCTGGAGAGATTTTTCTTCTTCTTTTTTTTTTTAGCTTGAAGCGCTCTTTATTATTATTATTTTTTTTTTTTGACTTTCTGCTGCCTCATTGTTCATCTTTATGCTTTGCGCATGTCTTTTATATCGTCGTCGTTGTTGTTGTTGTTGTTGTTGCTATTGTCTTTTTAGTTTTTTATTATGTGTGGGGGTTTGTGGTGTCTCTAATGATATGTGCCAGAGATAGAGATGGAGCCAGAGAGATACAGATACAGAGAGAAGATGATGATGAAGAGGAAGAAGAAAACGAAGATCAACAGACAACAGACAGCAGACAGCAGAAAGCTGAATACAAATGCTTAATGATATCAAACGTTCGATAACCTTTTCGTATATTTTAATATGCAAACCAAAGCTCTCTGAATTTCAAGATGATGATGTTGATCAACTATAATAAAAGCAGTCGAGATCTGATCATCATCATCATCATCATCAACGGTAGCTACCTAACTGCCTATCTCATCCTCTCACCGCTCCCCGTTCCCCACTCCCCGCTCTTAACCAAAAGCCAAGCTCAGTAATCAGTATATTTTCCATGCGATGCTGGATGAGTTCATCAAACGCTTTTGAGAGGGGAGAAGAGGAGTTTAAAAAATTGTACTCGATTGCCACGCGTAAATATTATTCTATGTGCAACGTACAACAAACAACAACAACAACAACAATGAGTCCAGTAATGGTTCTCTTGCGTCGCTTTGGTGGGGAGCAGGCGGGGGTCTTTGGCAAACCGCATCATTTGTGCCCATTACATTCAATTAGTGGCAACTGTTTGTTTCCAAGTTTTGTGCGATTTTCTCGCACTTGCTCTTCTTGTTGGAAACAACTTCCCGCTCCCTTACACTCTATCCCTCCCCCTTGCCTTACAACAGCCCAGTCTAGTCTAACTTAATAAGGCAAGCTGGCAAGCATCGAGAGAGTGTGTGTGTGTGTGCATCTGTGTGCTGGGGTCGGGTTAAGGTTCAGGTCAGTGCGATTCAATTGAGCCGAGTTTGCTTATAAGCATTGCTTCCGTGTTTGGAAGCTGACACAGCTGACATAAATGGCTGAATACTCAACGCAAGCAGGACCAGACCAATTGGGTAAATATTCTGTGAAGTTAAAAAAAAAAAACAAATAAATGAAAGAAATTCTTTAACAAATTCATTCAAATATCCAGCAGCTGGTGGAAATAACCAACCGAATAAAAGCAAATAAATTTTGAATTTCTTATTCGCTTTAAGTAATAATTATTAAAATGTCTACAGAAATTAAAAAGACTTTTACATTTTTTACATACATTCAAAAATATTCCAACTTGAATAATAAAAAACTAATTGATAAAAAATCCAATTTTAAACAAACCAAAAAGTTTAAAGATCAAAAAACTTTTGACTATCAAGCTTGAAAATAATCAATTGCGGACGGTGTGGCTGCCACAAGAGATATATATGACCTAGCTATATGCATCTGATACGATTATATCTAAAAGTCTAAAAGTGTGCCATCATAAAGATAAACGCAACTGTGAAGTGTGTAAAAAAAATAAATAAATAAATGAAAAGTGTGTTGTTAAATGATAAATTTTACCAAATCTTACTAAAGACTCTAGGATTCGGGGATATTTCCGACAAGTTCTTTACAATTGCAAACTATTTTTACTATACGACGATAAAATGCCTAATCAGGGGAAGAGAATATATATATAATAAAACAAAAACACGCCCCTGAACCTAGTCCATCAAACAGATTTTTGATAAGCGACACAACACACAAGAACACACACACAGGTAGTGTAGTGTTGTGTGTGTGTTTACAAGGTGCTAGTGATGATATTTGTAAACTAGGATTACTTGTTGTCTGTCGACGCTTTGATAGCGTACAAAGATATAGACAAGAGACCCCGATACAACATGTTCCGTTGTTGCCATGCGTGTGTGTGTGTGTGTGTGAGTGTGTAGGCCACACTTCCACTATAATGCTCATATGTATTACGAAATGTTTACGATTTGCTTGAGTTTTCATTTTTCAGTAAGTTTATAACAAATATGCGCAGATAAGATAACAAGAGTAACTCATAGATACGCCACAGATACAGACTAACAGATACCCCAACTATCCACCTATCCCCCCACCCTCGCAGATACCCTCGATGTTTTTTTCATTTTTTGTTTTTTTTTTGAGTGGACTTCCTGCTGCCGATCAAGAAAAACCAATTTGCTTCACTCTCTTCATGGATGTGTGGTGGCAGCCACCACACCAATTGATCTTGACAAGCAAGTCAGCTTCCTGTAGCGCCGCAAATGGGCAATTAGATCAAAGCACTCAGCACGGATGTGCTCGCAGCAGAGCAGCCAGACCTAGTCAAGCCAAGCCAAGCCAAGCGCCAAACCGAGCCAAGTCAAAACGATCCAAACCAAAACCAAGTCATGCCAATCCGAGAGTCAAGAGCAAGCTAACCAAGCTATCTATATCTGGTTCTGTATCTGCTAAACCGGTAGTTAGTATTTGCGCTAGTAATCAAGCAACACAAACATTGCTCACATCTAGGCATGCATGGAGTCTGAGCTAACCAATATACCATTCCCCCCACCTCCCCCTCACATTTATATATATATATATATATATGTGTGTGTTCTGCTGGCCAGTCGAACGTGGCAAGAACTTTGGCTTGATCACTGATCGCTGCTCGTTTTGGTCGTCGTCGTCGTCGCCGACGATCGCGCCTCGCATCTTAATTACAGAGAGCAATGCAAAAAGCTCTCGGAACAACAGCAAAAAAAAAAAATACAACAAGAAGAACAAGCATAAACCCAGGCAAGTGCCCGCTAGCTGAGTCTGCCAGTCTGCTGGATATCCTGTAAAAACAAAAACAGACAACAACTAAAAGATTTCTTTCATATAGTCCATATATAGTCTACCTTCATCAGTTATTTTACTTTCTGATAAGTACTGCAATTTGAAGTATCATCCAAACTCAAATCTTATCTTCTGCCAAAAGATGCTTCCGCAATTTTCATATATTATCTAAATTATTATATTATCTTAAAGTACCTAAATTTGAAAGGTGCATTCAACTAATAGTTGAGTTCACAAAAATTGAATAATAATGAATAATTCGAAAACTATTATTATAGTTTTCGAAAGTCAGATACTGATTGAAGAATCAGTTGCAATAACTATATAAAGTAAGAAATGATAAAGATTATTAAAATCAGAATTGCATTTTTCAGTCTTCAGTCTTTGGGTTTGTCAGGATCAGCATAGATCATCGCAATATAAGGCAATAAAATACAGCATAATAAATTCCGTAATTGTTAATTTAAGTAAAAAAGAAAAACATTAAAAAACACATCAATAAAATTGTAAATAGTTAAAAAAATGCAACTCATTTGCAAATTGAAATCAGCGTCAGAAAAATAAAAAGTTGCATATATATATACATATTTTATAGAGTCCAACAAAGTCATAATCTATATTCCATTTTGCATTTACGGCTTAATGACACCCTTTATTACCACCATTAATGATTAAAGGGTATGCAAAAAAAGAAAAAGAAAAAAATCGGAAAAAAAGAAGCTAAATAGCAACAAGCCGCAAATATAGTTGGCTAGCTGACTGACTGACCGGGCTGGCTAGCTGGCTAGCTGACTAACTGACTGGGCTCTGGCTTGAAAACCTGAATTGTAAAAACGTTCTAAGCCGAGCGAGCGTCGTGGAACATTTTGCGCGTCGCTGGAAAGACACTTAATAAATGCGGAAGCGGATGTACAAAAAGGCAGAGAGACGGCGACGTGGAACCGAAACAACAACGACAACAACGACGACATCTATAATCATCACAATCAAGTCATGCAAGCTGCCTGCCGACTATATAGAGGAGTCAACTACTGTGGGCGGAGTGTGTGTGCGAGTGTGTGTGCGAGTGTGTGTGCGAGTGTGTGTGTGCGAGTGTGTGTGTGTGGGGCAGTTAGTTATGCTTGAGCTTACGGTTAGGGTATATAGATGAGTTTGAGATTCTATATTGCAGCACAGGTTTTGTATTTTTTTGCCTTCTCTCTTTTGTGTTCTGGCTAGATTAACAGCAATCGTTTCATTTGTATTTCGTACAAAGAAAAATAACTCAAATAATTGGATCGAGTCACTTCCTCAGATAATGCCAAAAGGAAGTTGAATCAGTTGAAGCAACAACAAAAAAAAAGGCAACTGCCAAATTCTTGAAGATGCGAATATTTTTGTCATGAACAAACAAAAAAACCCCAATAAAAACACATGTTTTATAGTACACATGCTATAGTTAATATATATATATATATATATACATGCAAAGATATCACAATCAAGGGGAAGTAAATTAGCGCACATTGTCTTGACATGCGATAAGCGTTAGACATGAATTATTGATTAAATGGAAACACAATCATTACAAGTACATCGAATAACAATTGTCGTAAAACAGCACCGCTTATGCTCCACATACGCAATGCCAAACGATAAGGGGGGCCAGTGGAGGAAGGGGGGCGGGGGAGTGGTTGATACTACCGATAATGTCTTACAACATCTCAGATTAACTTTGAGATCTTTGAAGTTAAAATTGAATGCTTGCAGTTGCAAGATGTGTTCAAATTTGAGTACACATTTTGATTCTAGCTGAAAAAGGTGGCAAGGTTGCAAGGTTGCAACATGTGTTCGATTACTCCAAAGTAGATACTTGCTGATGTTGAAGTTGACTTTCAAAATATTCATCAGTTATTCACAAAGTTTACAAAATTATCTCAAAATGTTTGCGAATATATTCTGTTGTTAGCTGGAATGCTATAGTTTTTGGAACTGTTGTAAGCTCTACAAATATTTATAATGCCTCATCTCTCTTTCTGGATAATCTTGAAGTAATCACTTCCTTATCTTCATCAAAGATGCTCTTTTCTTCAAATTCACCATTTTCGGAAGTAATCGATTTGTAGAAAATCGGAGTTTAAAAGGGTCAACAGACTTCATCAAATTTTCAAATATTATCTTTCACAACTCATTGAATTCAAAACTTTACTAGAACTACAGAGTCTTATGTCATCCATATTATCAATCATCGTTAGTTATTTTAACATCTCTGGGAGTTAAAATTGTACCTGGAAGTACCGGGTTTATACATGCATAGCTGGGAAAAAATATCTAAATAATGAAGAACTTTTTATTCATAGTTAATAAAAACGTTCTTAATTATTTATGTTTTTTCCCAGCAATGTAATTTGTGGCTTTTGTGTTTCCGTTAATTTAAACTCACAAAAAAATGTTAGTATTTAAAAAAAAATTATGAATTTCAATCAAAATTGATCAAATATATTTAATATTTTATTTTAATTTAATAAAAATGATTTCTATTCTGTCTGAATTGCAAATCTCAAGTGCTTCTCAAAATATAAATTGGAAAGACTGTTTAACTGATTCATACACACTCATTCACACACACACACACGTAACAGTAGCTGAAGGTATTGTTAGTGTTAGTGTTCAGTCTATTCATTATTATTATTTGCCAACAAATTGGGGTGGGGAGGGGGGGGGGGGGGGGGAATGGGGGTTAGTTCTAAAATTTCTACATTTTGATGACATTTGTCATAAGTACAAAATTCAAGCGAATGCCGCAACATCAATTCCAAGTGTCAAATGATATATATAACAAAAGTAACAAAAGCAACAACAACAACAACAACAACAATAGCAACAGCAACAGCTACAACAACAATAGCCCCGAGTCAATTGCCAAGAAGCTCAAACGTAGACACAACGAGTCCGGGTACGGAGAAGGGTTGCGGGGTGCTTTGATACGGATGGGGAAACGTGGAAATGTGGATGAGAACTTTGCTGACGTACACTCAGCAAAAAAAAATGTTGCTTTCAGTTGTTTGGTTTCTAATAAATTAATCAATTAGTATTTTATACATATTTAACAAATATAAATATATATATATATATTTTTTAAGTTAAGAACTTCGAAAAATATTCTTTAGCTAAAATTAAGAGAAATCAATTTTGAACTAAGAATTACGTAATTGTTATACTACGCATATTTTGAATAGATAAATCTTTTTCTACTTAAAAAATCTTACTTTAAGCAATATATCTTCTCGAACTAATAATGGAGCAATTCTTATTCTGTACAACATACTTCTCCTTACATTCCAAGAAACAGATGCATATATATAATATACATATATATATATATACATATGTATAGATGGATATGTTTGTTTTGTTGAGTGCAGCTGAGGCGACACACAGATTATATTATAATTTCCAAGTAAAGCAAACACAAATTAAAACAAACAACAAAATTGACACGAACATCACGTAGCAAAAATGTGGTTAAGGAGCACAAATGCAAAAAAGGCTTGTCTACAAGATGATGAACAAGAAGATGTAGAAAAAGATGCCGACGAAGAAGACTGTTTCCTATTGTCGCCAAATTCATAATTAGCAAATGCCAAATGAGACAAACGACACGTGGCTGCAGGCGATGCGGCAAAAAAAAACTTCAACTTAGCCAAATGCTGCAAAGATGCAGGCAGGCAGGCAGGAGACAAGCTGAAGAGTTGGCCTGAGCTGAGCTGGGCTGAAGATGACTCTCTATTAGAGGCGTTCACAATAGTTGCTGCCACTTGCGACTTGCGTTTGTTTGTTGTGCTTGTGCTTGTGCTTGTCTATCTCATTAGCTGCTGCTGTTTGTTGGCCACGTTCTGGCATTCCACTTTGGACATAAGTTGAACACTTTTGCCATTGTCCCCTCCCCCCTAGGCATTATTCGCTGCTTATCATTTGCAAGCCCCATTTCTTCTCTCTCCCTCTCTCTTTCTCTCTCCCTCTTCATGTAATTATCATCATTATTATTATTATGATTATTGTGGTTGTTTGTGCATTTAATGCAGGCACTCGACTTTAACTGTTAATTTTTATTAACACTCCTTTGTCTCTTTCGGACTCTCTCTCTCTGTCTCTCCCTCTGTCTCTCTTTGTCTGTGTGTGGAGATAGTCGCCTTTTGATTTATTTATAAGTGCTGCTATCAGCTATACACAAATGTGGAAATGCGCTAATATTATTATTATAATAATAACAACATCCACAACTGTTGTAAGTGCAACGAACAAATCAGTTCCAGTTGCACAGCCCGCCTAGAAACAGCTGCAATCGAGAACTGCATCCGCATATGACGTATGACATGGCATGGAGAGCAGTTCGAGTCACAGATTACAGACTGTCACTCTTATGCCCTGGACGAGCAGGCGGATAGAGGGTTGATTGGGGGTCTATTCATTTTGTCGTTAAGTTTATGACGACATCTGCGATTCCCCCGCTTAGAGTGGTAATAAGTTCGTGATCAGTGACAATAGTCGAGTCGATAAGGGGTAGCTTATCTGTCGAAGTCAACCAGATCGCATCACTATAGCATCTAGTTCTCATAGGTTGTAAAGAAAGTCACAAAGTATGCCTATTATAATGCTAAGTCATAGCTTTAGTCGTAGTCTGGGTATATTCGATATCTTTTGGTATCCTATATCTTCATAATTGTGTCGTTTAATGCAATCGGATATCGATTTTAATCGATATACAAATATATTCAAATTTTGAAGTCTGTAGCTCAAATAGTCTCTGAGATCGGCCTTTGCAAACACACAAACTCTTCTTGTCATGCTGATTAGGCATAAAATTATTATAAATATAAATTAAAGTGAAAATTCTATATATAAAACTTAAAACTTGAACCTTTAAAACCCGTTATCTCTTATCAATATGCAACATTTCGATAAGTTCCTTTTCTTTGTGCCTTTTTTTTTTTTTTTTTGTTGTCAAAATTTATATTAACTTAACGCCTTTCACTTATCTAAGTCGTGGTCAAATATTTGCGCTAATCTGTCAGAGTTGTGACGTAATTATGCCTTAGTCATTATATATATGTACGAATATTTTTCATTTATGGGTTTCTTTGTCCTTAATCAAGGTAAAAATGTCCCTGACTTAATCATAATACCCTAAATACGAAAGAAACCTAATGAAGTTGATCAGAGAATGCTGATATTTGAAATGATTACGTGCACTAGTTTTTTTTTTATAGTCAAGTGGTCATATTTTTGATTGCTTCCTGATTGTGTGTGTTGCCAAATCTGTGTGTTGTGTGTAACTCTACAATTGGCCGGACCAATAGCAAAATAATACAAGTTCCACTTGTGTACTGCGATATGATTAAAAGAATTGCTTGTACGCAATTTCGATCTTTCGTACACTTTTTTTTGTGGCTGGGTTTTTCACGCTTTTAGGCGGTTGATCTATAAATAAACAATTTAAAAGTAATAAAAATAATTGAAAGTTTGCGTGTGGGGCGCAGTATAAACAAATACACATGAGTTATGGGTATTGAAGATTCCAAAACAAAAACAAAACAAAAGCAACAACAAAAGCGAACAAAAAATAAATAAAATAATTCCGTTTCTGATTAGTTCGTATCATTTGAAGAGCCCACACACTGAGACCCCTCCCTCCTCTGCCACCCCTTAGACTACAGCGGGTGTAGAACAAATAGCCAACTGGCGTCATTTCCGGTTGTGCTTTCCCCACTCCCTCTTTCCGCTCCCCGCTCCTCTATCTCTGCACTCTCTTCTTTTACGACACCTTCTATGGCAGCTCGGTTCTCCTACCGGTGCAAGCAGCACCTCTTTTACCCCCACCCCCACTCCACTCTATCTCTCTCTCTATCACACACTTTCTGTCTCTTTCTCTCGCCGTCTATCTATCTCTGTTGTTCCACAAATAATATTCGTTCCGTGTTCATTTTGCAGCTCTTCCACTTGACTTGCTTATCGCACATTGTTGCGATTACGCACACACACACTTTTACACACACACACACACACACTCGCACATGTGTGTGTGCACTGATAGGAGGCGTAATGCTTACGCTCTTATCAATTGGTATCGGGCGCCAAAATCAAATTGATTTATGAACGATTTGCCAAAAAAAAATAAAGAAAAAAAAACAAAAAACAACTACAAAAAACTACAAACATAAAAACATATTTTACGCGCAATATTGTAAAAATTATTTGGGCTTTTTTGAAGAAAATAAAAAATTTCCATAGATACGTAGCAGCGGCCTCCAAAAAAAATTTCTCATAATAATAATTATTGGCAAGCTAATCAAAATATTGCATAACAATAAATATACGCTGAGAGAAAAAGGGTATGTCGAAGCTGAGCACAAGCATGTAAATCGCATATATATACACACATATACATATATTTATTCTTGATCAGCATTAGTTAAAGAAGCGATTTAGCCACGTATATCTGACAGAGATTGATTGCTATTTGAGTACCCAACGCATATATAGAGTTTATCTGATTTGATCGATAACTTTCACGCTTAGTGAATATCGATTTCCGATAGTTACAAAATGTTTACATAGTATTGAATTATCTCCAAAAATTTAATTGATATCGACATATTTAAATAGTTATTTGGTTAAGAGTATCTCAAAGTCGAGCTGCCTCGTCTGAAGCACTCTCAATTGTTCATTTTTGGTGGTATTGCATTTATAAAGCGATTATATTCCCAAATTTGAATGTTTGGCAAACATTTCTCGCTGCTGAACACAGTCATAATAAATTTGGGTATGGAAATCATGTTGTAATCATAAATAATGATTTATATTGCCGACCTGTTGGAATCAGAATTATGTCGAGACGCTTGTCTAGTGATAAATTTTTGACTGTATTCCTTGAAAGCAACATTTTGTTGAAGGACCGCCCACGGCTCGCATCAAGAGGGTTCGGGTCGGATGAGTATTCAGGGATTGAGGGCCTCAAGGGCAGAGAGCTGAGCTCAACTTGAATCTTTTTGTTGTTGTCCACAAAAAGAAAAATTCAAGTATTTAGTCGTCCGCTTCCTTCCGCTCTGAGCACAGCTTAAGATTTTTCCAACGAAAAACTGCAACAATTTTTGCCGTATTCATTGTTCAATTCGTTGCGGTCAGCGGGTAGGCGTAGGCAGATGCGTGGCGTGCCAGGGGTCGGATCGGGTCGCGGGGCATTTGCGATAAGGAGGTCACACGCACACACATTCAAGCATGCCACCACTCAAGCTGAAACAATTAGTGCGTGTGTGTGTGAGGGAGGACCACCAACCACGTTGAGGCGAGCACAGTGAATAGAGTGTTGCATTGTTGCAACAGGTAAGTTGCAGCTTAGGTAGTTTTGAGTTTTAACAGTTAGTTGAACTGATAAGCATTAAGAGAGCCATAAATGACAGCAGTGGCAGAGACTGATCCTCTTCCGACTGACTTGGAACGGTACTTGAAAATGTAGCTGCCACTCAAAACTAGTTGCATTCACTCCAGCAAAGAGAGAGAGAGAGAGGAGGGAGTGAGCGAAAGAGAGGGGAGTTAGATGCATAGGCGATAGTTCGGCGACAGTCAACTTCCTTTTTTTTGGGCATTACGAAATCAGTTTTTAGTTTGAGTGTTGCACCCAAAAAAAAAAGAAAAGAAAAACTGTTACGTCTAACCACGCAACGCGACTCTAACTTACTCCTACCCCTACCCAACTCCCCACCTTTGGCACCCACCAACCCCTCGCCTCACTTGTCCAGCTGAATAGAAAGAAAATTACCTAATTGTGTTGCATCGACAACAGCAACTACAACAACAACAACAACGAAAGCAGCAGCGACTCTTTTTTTTTTGCAACACTAGTCTACTCCACTTCTTGCGACTTGGCCACACAGTGCCCGCTTGCCACAGCCCCTGCCGCTAGATCGTTGCAGCTTGTGGCTCCTATGTGTGCCACATACTCCACTAAAGGAAAATAAAAATGTGCCACAGACAAACAAGAAGAAAATGGCAAAATGCAACACGCCAAAGAAAACTTCGTTTGTGGTGTGCTCTTTTTTTTGCACCCATCACAAAAATAAATGTCTAGAAAGGGTATAATGAACTAAGGCAAAGATGTGCAACAGGCAGGCAGATAAAGAGGGAGAGAGTATCTGAAATGATCTATGATATAGAAATAACGTATGGCTATTTTATTCATGATCAAAACTATCTTTCAAATCGATTTATTTAAATATATAATATAATATTCAGATCATGTTTTCTTGTTATATTTATTCCTAATCCCAAAAAATTTGAAATAATAAATTCAGATTTATATATTTTGACTGCTGATAATGGAAACATATTTGAAATTCATAGTAATTTACAGGGTGTTCTGCTAGTCATGCAACATTACTTCTTGTGCACTGTTGTTGCCCGTTTCTTGGCTTGGTTTTTGTGTACGTTTCGTTTCTTTCTTTCTCTTTGGCTCAGTTAGATAATAGGCAACAGCAACAACAACAACAACAACAACAACAACAACAACAACAACGAGACACCGTTAAAGCCAGCTACACCAAGATACACCAAGCTGAACCCCAAAAGCCATTTAGTTGATGTTGTTGTTTAGTTGTTGTTGTTGTAGTTGCAGTTGTTGTGTTGTTGTCGGTGGCAGCGGTATAAGTCAAGCAAGACTTCCTATATTTTGAAACACGTTACGTTCGTAACATAATTCACACAACAGGTAACATTTATTTTTGTTTTTTTTTTTACAATTTTCTTGTTTTGTCCCTCTTTCTCTCTCTCGCTCTCTCTCTCTTTCACAGGTCCATGGCAACAGATCGCGAGTCTTAACTGAAATGCATTTATGAGACTGGGAAAATGATCGATTCATGGTGAAAAGTGATTGATGCCATTGTGTAATTGGTAATGGCAAATGGAAGGCTCCTCTTCGATAAGCTATAGCATCTCAAATTTTTCGTTATCGAGCGTAATCAAACTATTTTAGCAAAATTTTATCAATGCTATCATCAATTTATCACATCATAAAAAAAAACAAAAGTGCAGAAAAGCATGAATTGTGTGGATTATTTTTTTTAAACTACATTTTATTTATCAGACAGCTAGTAGCTGCATATTTGAGTGATAATCGTATTCGAATCACTCCAACTTCTTGCTATAAATGTTGTTTGTTTTACTTAACAATTGCCATAAACTATCAAGTACTTTCTTATATAAATTTCTGGAATTATTATAGCACCCTTATGACCCGCCGTTTAATGGTCGGCAATAAGCAATAAGCTGCAAAAGTGAGCAAAGCTTTATGTGAAATTCGCACGATAATTTCAAGCGACCAAACAGAGCTGAAAGATAGACGACGATTGCACACACACACACACACAACTACACATGCTTTCTTCAGTTGCGAATTTGATGCAACAACAACAAAAATAACAACACAATATGTTGGGGGAAGGGGGAAGCTGTGTGATGCCGCTAAAAACATTTATGGCAAAATTCAGGTTAGTGTGTGATTTTGTGCACTATAAAATGGGTCGTTACTGTTGTTGTTGCTGGGTGCACACAAGTGGCTGCCAAGCTGTGTAATGTTCACACAATACGTGCGTGTGTGAGAGTGTGTAGACATTGCAAAACATCAATATAGCACAGCACAGCACAGCACACTGCACACAGCAATAACAACAATGGCTACATCTGCGCTCTGTGTGAGCGATAACAACACGCAGTAAGAAAACTGAAACAACAACAACAAGCAGCAGCCAGCAAATGCAATTGCTATGCGCGTTACTTCCGCATGCAAGTTTAAACAACTAAAAGTCATCGGCGTAAGCACAAAAAAAAAAATGAAATAAAATAACAAAAAGTACAAAAGAAGCAGCAACAGCAAAAGCAAAAGACAAATGCGACTCATTCTCAATGCACTTGCGGCGAGTGTGACTCAAAAAGATCGTGGAGTACTAAATAAAAACAAGGAGAAGCAGAAGCAGACGAAGAAGCTGAAAGATTGCTGAGACAGCAGCCCAGCCTCAATGTACACACACACACACAATCTTACATACATACATATATTGAGCAGCCCTTTTATTAAAAAGAGAGCAGAGAGCAAAAGAGCAAGAGTCAAAACACAATGCTTTACTTTACATTATTATATGACTGTTACTTGGGCATTTTCTTCCTCTTTCTTTTATTAGTCTGCTGCTGATGATGCCTTTGCCTTTTTCTTCTTCTTCTACCTGCTGCTGCGATGAACACTTTTTTATACCTGTTTGCTCTAGCATGCAGACACACAATCACACAAATACTCATGCATACATTCGATTGTGTGTGTCTGTTTCCCCAATTGCCATGCTGCTGACCCGACAGATCGTCGCCGACGTCGTAGTTGCCGCTCTCTTTTGCTTTTGCTTCCGTACACTTTTCGCTCTTGCTGCTCTTACGTTAAAGCGTCGCGTCGCAGTGTCTCTTACGTTGCCACACACACTCACCCGTTACGTCGTTTTGTGGAGCGCGCAATGCGGAAGTGAATTTAATTTATTGTATTTACGCTTGGCTTTTTGCTGCCCCACAGACACATACAAACAGACAGACAGATAGAACCAGGAAAGTTAACGGCTCTCTGTATATAACAAACAGCTAGAAATCCATAAAAAAAATCGCTGCTTGAACTGGAAAGATGTCTGCTTTTTTTTTTGCATTGGTTAACGTACTTGTATGTGCGTGTGTGTCGACATATTTCTACGATTTGTTTCGTTTTTCGCTAATTGGAGAGTCGAACATGTTAAATAAATAAAACACACACACATACATATATATACATATATATGTACAAATGTATATGTTTATATATATAATCAAATTTATTGACGAAAATCTCTACGTAAAGGGTGCAGAGAGGGGGGGTGGGAGGAAGGCACGATCAGGTGTGCCCAGAAGAGATTTGAGAGCTTTTTTCGTTGTGTGTTCGCATGTGTGTGTGTAGCTAAACCAGAAGCAGGAACTGTTCGTCGATTCGTTCAGCAGCTGCAGCAGCGACGTTGACGTCGACTGAAGCAGCGAAAGCAGCAGCAGGCTGTGCACAAATAAACACAATATTCTGCTGTAGTAGCAGCAGCAAAGCATCGGCGGCAACAGCGATAAGATTTCGCTGACGGGTACGTTGCAGAAGAAAAAACCCAACAGCAACAAAAATAATGAAAAATATATGCGCCAAATCCAATTGGAGCTTAACGCTCCGCTTTTGTTACACTTCCACAGAAAAAAGTGCATGCAACAAGAGAAGCGTCGAACCAAACTAAATAAAAAGAACAAATGCAATTTAAAAAAAAAGGAGCCAAGTTGAGTTTTAAGTTAGAGCTGAGCGATTATTGCCTTCGATTCAGTTCAACAAACTTTTTAATTAGCTATAGAATAATTAAATAATGGTTATGATGCAACGGGTTAATGCAAATTAATGTTTTTTCGTCTTCTTATAGACAGTTAGTTAAGGCACAGTGGTTGCTTGGCATTTGAAGCTATGCAGAAACTAGAGCGAAAAAATATGTTCGACATTTCAAATTCTAATAAATTTCGAAAAAAAATGATAATAAGAATGTTTAATTCTTAATTGAATTATATTTTTATCGTTTATATTATCTGCTTTAACAAGATAATTCATAATTTGCATTTAATAGAATTTATTTAAATTATAATAATGTTGAATAACAAAATATATAATCTATAAAACTATTTGCTCAAGCAAAATTAATTTTTTTTAGGTCTTCTTTAATAAGCAGATATGCATTTCTTAGAAATTATTTAATTTAAAATAATATAGATTAAAAATATATTTTACTGATTAAACTATTTGGTCAAACCAATTAGGAAATTCATAAATTATAAAATACTTTTACTGATTACACTGAAATCAAACAGTGCATTGGTTTTCTGCTAAATCTCAGTTTCCATTGCTTCCTTCTCAATTTATTACTAATAATATAATTGCCATATTTTAAAATACAGACAAAAATGTTATTTCTTTTCTAGTTTTCCAAATCAGCTGGTTTATATTTATTTATAGGCGAAAGTTTCGGTTTTTTTTTCGCTTTAATTATTTATTGTTCTCTCTGTCAACAAATGCGACAGCCAAAAATAGACGAGATAAAAAAATAGGCGCCCAAGTGCTGTTAGGTGATTAAAAGAACAACGTGTGCATTTATCTGGACGGGAGAATTATAATTGGTTGCCCCCGAAAAAACGTTGTAAATTTTGTGTTGTTAAGTACAGAATGTCAGAACATGACAGAAACATAAACAGCAACAGATATAAAAATAAAACGCATACAATTCAAAATATGAAGATTAGCGTTAACATTTATTAACTTGGCGGATGGGTGAAAAACGCAGATTTATGTGTCATCTTTGGTGTGATATGATATATTAAACATATGCTACAACACAGAGAAGGTCACAAAAATACTAGTGGAACGTGTTCAACTAAATGGGTTTTGGGGTATTCGCTTAAAAACAACAAAATAACTAAATATATTATTTCTGATAATTATGTGGCACAAATCAATGGCTTACAATGTGCCACAAAAAAACATCGAGCAAAATAAAATTATTTGCACTAATTTAAAAATTAGCATAACAAAATCAAATTGAGTGCTTACCTGTTTGCTTTTGCTCCACTATGCCGTGACGTCGCTTTTACTGTTGTTGTTGTTGTTGTTGTAATACTCGTTGTGTGTTTGCTGTTCTTAAAGCTTTAAGCTTTTAGCGGCAACGCGGAAGCGGATATGTTGTCCAGATCCAGAATACGTCGCTGTATTATTATTGCTGTTGTTGCTGTTATTGTTATTGTGTTACTTATGCTGTTGGTGTTCGCTTTGCGACAACTGCAGCACTACTTCTACGTAACGTAAGCCTAACGTCACGCGACGTAATGCGTGCACTTTGTTGCTGTTTCCTGGTTCTATGTCGACGGCGTCGACGTCCGATGCTACTGCGACGCGTCAAGTGGCCACATTGTGGAACAGAGGGGGCGGGGGTGCGCAATGCAGTGCAGTGCAAGTCTTTACGTTGCTTTAATCCTTATGTTGCGTTGCGTTATTTCGTTTTTCTCAAAATTGTTTTCTGTGATTTTTCTTGGTTGCCATTGCAAAGCGAATGTCAGCGCCAAAAGAGAACAAACACACAAGTATGAGGGGAGTGTGGTGGGGGGCCTGCTCAAAGTACTTCCTGCCTTAAGCACACACACACATACAGAGAGACGTTGCACTTGTGCTTGTTGTTGTTCTTCTTCTTTGCTTTGGCCCTTTTGTACACGCGTTACACACACACACACTCACACACACACACGCAAACACTTTTCACTTTTGCTTGCACACTGCACTTGGGAAGAACTTTTGTTGTTTTTTGTTGCGCTCTGTGTTCGCTTAATTTTTGTTTATTTCTTTATTTCGTATTTTTTGCAAAAACAGCCACAACAAGCAAAACTTTGCATGCACAGTTATTTGGTGATTCTATGCTTTGATACTCGCTTCTCCTCGTCGTCGTCGGCGGCTTTTTCCTTTTTCGTTTTTGTTGCTTTCTTGTTTTGATTTTGACAAGCAATAAAAATTTAACTTAAGAATTATGATTGTTGTTGTTGCTGCTGCACTTGTTTAACTTTTAGCTGCGTGCTTATTGAATCAAATTCAATATTTTTCTATAGAATATTTTTGCACAATTACAATTCGGAATTATAATTATTGTACAACAAATTTTTTGTATTTTGTATTATTTTTTTGTTCCGCAGCAACACGTCCGCTCACCACGAAAGTTTCTTACGTTTTGACTCAAAACATGCGAGTAAGAAATAAACAAAGCAATTGACGATAACTGAGACCGCGCGCGCACCCGAAGAGAGCATGCGCATTTGCGTAATAAGAGAGGCTAAGAGAGTATGAGAGAGAACGGGAGCGCGAGCGAATGAATTTAAGAGCGCACAAATTAGTGTGCCGCTGTGCAAAGAGAAATAAAGAAATTCAATTTATTATTTGATTGTCAGCTATTCTTGTTCTTGTATACATTACTATTTCCGAATACTTGCACGTTGTTTATTTCCTTTTATTGTGTTTTTGCTACACACATACATATATTTTCAATATTTCATGTGCGGTTCAATTTTTTTGAAAATCAAAATATTTGTTCGCTGCTGATTTCAAATGTGTAAATGGCAGTTGATCGATGGGTAAAGACAATAAATTGTATAATTATGAGAAACGAATATATTCGTTTTGTTTTTTGCTTTGTTCAAATCAACCAAAAATTTACATATTTATTTTGTAGCGTGGGCGTTTTGGTTGTGGGAGCAGATTGACTTGTTAATCAGCGCAGCGATAAAAGTTGCTACAATCGTTTATCGATGAGCTAATCGAAGGTGGGCATCTGACTCTCTCTCTCTCTCTCTCTGTTATTCCGATCTAATTTTTTTTTCGAAACCTAGAGACCAGTAGAGCCAAACTTTAATTACCGTTCCACCGTTTCGATATTGGTAGGTGCAGCGCGACATTTCCGCTTCACGAGTGTCTTTTGAAACTCTTCTTTGCTTTTTTCCTACATAAATTAGCTGCAGACATCGCAAGAGAGTAAGAAAGAGAGGGAGAGTGAGAGAGTGGGAGTGAAAGAGTAAGGTAAAGGGGGGCGACAGGTTGCCATAAAAGAAGGCTGAAAGATGCGCTCAACTGCGTTGCACTGCATCCGCTTGAATTTTTATTTGTATTTTATTTTATGTTTTGCTTCTTCTACTTTGGTTTTTTTTTTGTCAGTTCGTTAACCAGTTTCCCTAAACATCGTTGACATTTGAAGTCAAATGACCATAAACGGCAGCGATCGAGACGCCGTCATTTCCTCAACCTCCACCTCCTCCCCCCAAGATTGCGGCTAGTGGCCCAAATTAGTAGTTGTAGTTGTAACTGTAGTAAGTGCGTACAAATTAGAGATGCGCGCTTATCGTGATTTTCGTGACACGAAATTTGAGCAATGTCCGATAGAGAACTAAGTCAATTAATATGAATAAGCTATAAAATAGATTTTTTTGTATGCAGCTTTGTTTAAGAAGATAATTAGTGAGAAAAAATGTTGTAATATTTTATACATATTTTTGATATGATCGAAAGCTTATGTAAATAATTTTTTATTTTAAAATTTAAAATATATTTATTTCATGATGTTTAAAACTGAGAAAACATTCGAAAAATTTGCTATAAGCCGAACGATATTACAAAATAAATTATTAAAAATGTTAATTATCATTAATTGTTTATCTGCAGCTTAAATTCATTTCGTCACGCGCACACCTCTAGCACAAAGCAGCGGGCAGTCATTGGAATAAGCAAAGTGCGAGACAGTTAAGCGCAAAGAAAGAGACTGCGTGCGAGGGAGGGACAGAGAGAGAGAGAGAGAGAGAGAAATATCGAGGGGGTGGCAGCGAGAAAGAAGGATTGTTGTGCGGCAGTTCAGAGTTCAAATAGTCGACCAATTGAGCCAATCAACATTATTTTTTGCGATCAGCAACATTTTTGTTGCTTCGCTAGAGTGCGGACGAGTATGTGGGTGTGTGTGTGTGTAGGTCGTAGGTGGGAGATGATGCGGAATCAACTTATTTAATTTTCTTGAAATTTGTTATGCATTTGCATTTCAATGTGGTGTATGGGCGTGTGCGCTTGCGTGTGTGTGTGTGTGTGTGTGTGTGTGTGAGTGTGCTTGCAACCTGCCGCCGTCAATCTGAGTTTTCGTCTGTGGCATGGCCCGTCGCAAGTTCGATGCCCAAGTGCAGATAACACATTAAAATAGAATATATATCTCATCTAGTGTCCAGAGTTCGCTTTCTTTCATACACACACATCCACACACGCACACTTGATACACACACACATCGTAAGCAGCCCAGACACAAACCGTTTTCATATTTGTATTTTATTTTGTTTTTTTTTTTTATTGACGCCCTGCGAATCCCCTGTCCTATATAATGTGAGAAGAAGAGAGCGAGAGATAGGGAGAGAGGGAGGGGATAGGGAAAGAAAGAGGTAGAGAGACTCGCATACGTCGGCATCCATAAATAGATATCACTCGGCCCCGACAAATGCGAACGCGTCCCGATGCGGAAGTCTTCCAGACGCTTTACTTTTGGTCATTTGCCAATCGCGCCGCACAAAATTATTAGCACTAAAATGCGGGCAAAAGGGCGGCCAAAGGGAGGCATGACGCAGCACTAAATATACATATGCATCTAGACAAATATGTGTATATATATATACATATATATAGGTGTGTTCCCAGTTTGTCTGGAGTGCCACTCGATGGGAATGCAATTGAAAATTTGCTCAATATTATGGCAAGTCAATTGGTATATTTTACTTTGTAAGCTATTTAAGTTTTTAATTAACTAAAACTACTTTCGAAATCAATTGTTGTGGAGAGTCCTTAAGCTAAGGTTTACAAATGATCGACTGCTTGATAAGCCAAATTAAAAATAATTTACTTGCTCGAATTTTCAGGTTTTCAAATTGCATAAAAAGAATAAATCTCATAATCAAAATATTGTTCCTGGAATTGAAAAAAATGTTAAGCTTTGACTGTAAATAAAATTGAAACCTAAGTGGATTTTTTGATATATATTTTTTTCATTTTATTTTGTTGAAGGGCTGTAAAACATTGGTTCGAATATAGAATTTTACCATTAATTCCAATAAAAAATTAATTCCAATAAAAATTTTAAAGCAGTTTTAGTTCAGATGCTAAAGCGTTAATAAAAATCAGCTAAGTTTTGTCAGAGTTATGACAGTGGAAACTTAAGAGCCTGTATCAAATAAATCATGTTTTCTTTTTTTCATTTCTAACCACTTCAATAAATAAATTTGAACCACCCACAATCAATTTATTTGAATAATATTGGTAAAAAGTGTTTTTATGCCCTAATTAGTATTATTGTGGCAAATAATATTAAAGAAAGTGAATTTAAACCTAATGAATATTGAATGAAAACTATTTTTCTAATTATCTCAGCTCATTACACACACTTACACACACACACGGTGAGGGGGTGTTTCTGGATTAGTTGGACTACATCCTACGACCGCCTTCACAGAAGCTGACTTGAATTCGGAGCACAAAAAAAAGAAAGATTGAAAAAAAGAGAAGAAAACTCGAGTTACACAAAAAGCAATTAAATGGGAAAGGATATTAAGTGCAGATCCTGGTTAGCCTAATTGTTACACATTCCCTACTGGCAACAATGACTAATTGTAAGACCCTTTTGACAGTTGCCCTGAGGATTAGCTAGGTGTGTGTGTGTGTGTGTGTGTGTGTGTGCAGGATATGATTGTATACAATGTGCAACGAAACGAGCATGCAAGGAAAGAAGAAACCGTGGGAAACGATCACAGGAACAAGGATCAGCAGTGCCTGAAGCAACGCAACACAAACACAAACTCATCGAAGAACAAAAGAGCAAAGTAACAACGGGAAAAAACACCGATCCAAAATCAAAGACCTGATCGCCTACAAATCGATGATCGCCCTCTGGCCAGGATTATGCCAGTGCCCGGAATGCGACTTGTGAGTTTCGTGTTCTAATTTAGCGCCCAAAAACCAAACCAAACGAAACGAGACAGCAAAAATGCATCCAAGCAGAACACAAAGCAACTAAACTAAAGAGAGAGAGAGTGAGAGAGAGATCGACTTGGAGATACCCTATACTCAATATAGATATGTCGATTGATTTGGATATTCAAACAATCAAACTTTAAATGCCTCCGATATGACAAAATTATAAATAAAAACTTTCTCTTCTAAGTCGATCGTAATATAATTTCTATAAAAGATATATATATATATAGAATATACAGTTATAATGTTAAGTTGCAGTTCTACTAAATTGAATTTTTATTGTTATCGTTAATCGATTTTCATTAAAAAATAAAATAAAATAAACTTGAGCAGAACTCGGAAACCATATATGAAAAGCTAGCTTACTCAATGTCAAGATACCCCATACACATACAATTTTTAAGGGGTATGCAGAAAAATGTCTGCACTTAGGGGTTGAAAACCGAGGATTCTCCACAAGTGTTTTACACAGAGGAGAGCAGGTTCCCTTACCGCAGATGAACACACACACATATTGGGAAAGGTTTCATATTTCATGCGACGAGTGCATTGTGCAACTGAGTGGAGTACACCGAGTATATCGATATGGGAGATCGAAGCAACAATCCAAGCACCGATCGAGCCAACAATCCTCATCGATGCCTCCAGGATAAGCAGTGTGTGTGTGTGTGTGTACCCACAAGTCGCTGCTGTGGCTTCATCTGTTGCCCATGCTGTGGAATGTGAAATTTTATCAATTAAATATCACTGATACACACACACACACGCACACACACACACACATTGAGTGTGCAGATGGGGCACGTATCTGTAGTTAATGTTGTTGCAGCCTCGAGGAAAAGGCGGAGTTAAAGCTAGAAACTCGCACGCACTCTGCAGTGCTGAACAGGAATAGGTTTTATTCCAGTAAAATAGGGGAACAAAAAAAAAGAAGCTAAATTAAAAAACAGCCACATTTGGGAGCTAAAAAAAAGTGGCAAAAGTCGTTGCAGCTTAGTTGATACAGTGAAAAAAATGTCACCTTTAGATGTATATTTGATATGTGAATAATTCTCAATTTTGGAAGAAGTATTTGTTTTTTTTTTAAAAAGCGAAAAAATACTAATGAATTCCTTAAAATTTCTATAGTGCTCGAAGACAAAGAATGACATTAAACAAATTTTTCAAAGAAAAACATTTTTTAACCCATTATTTTAAAAGTACCAGTTTGGATCGGATCGATTCTTATATTTATAATAATTGTAATTATTATATATCTATTATAAATTGATTAAAATTTTTTTGTTGCTTTTTATTTTTAATATAATTTTTTTAATAACAATAATATATATCGTGTAACTAGTTCCTAAGAAAAATATTATAGTTCTAGTTCTGCATTTCAATGAGTAAAGTTTCGGTTCTGGTTATGGTTTGCTTCGCTGATGACAACACTAAAAATTAATTAAATTAAATATAAATAAATTTTTATTATATAAATTAATATGAAATGAATAAATAAATATAATTAACACTATTTGCAGTTAGTTTCCTATGTGACTATTAATAACTAATATAAATAATTATATTAAAAATTATTTAAATGTAATTATTTGTTCTTAGCTGTCAAACATAATAGATCTTAATGATACATAAATTAACCTTAAATATGTAGATTATTAAAAAGTTATGAAATATCTGAGTAACAAATCACACACACCAAAAAAAAGCCGCTAGATGCAGCGGGAAATAGGCCAAATTGGCAACACTGCCGCAGATAGATGCACACTCATAAGCAGGTCGAAAGGCAGGCGGGCAGGCGGGCAGGCAGCAGGCTTGGAAAATGTGCGCCACATCCGCTGAGCAGAAGGCTCTAACTACAAGATCTGTGCTTCGAGATCTCTCGATCTCGATCTGGATCTTTGTTTTCGGTCTATGCCATTGGCTGCGTTTCTTGGAAAACGTTTATGAGCAGAACAACAAAGATGACGAGCCCGAAGAAGATTGAAGCGTGGAAATGAGAGACTAAAAGAGAGAGAGAGAGAGACAGAGAGATGGAGAGTGGGACAAGTGATTGCACACTTGAAAATGGAAAATGCTGTGTAATTAATTGCAGCATCGACATCAAGTCGAGCATCGCCGTCAAGCGGCAGGTTGTTCAAAATGCCTGGGAACTGAAAGAACGGCGGCTGCCCGAAAGGAAGTCATCCTGTATGGTTAACAACAACACATGGGATTGGTCTTCAAAGTGACAAAGGAAATGCTTTTGGAACGCACATAAAACTCGTCTTTTTATGAGACAACCGTTTTCGGACATTTTTGTGTCCAGCTTGTGGAAAATTCACACAACTGCTGGAAAACTTGCTCGCCTGAGTGCAATTAAAAATTCACACTTTTTATTAGCTGGGAAAATCTGTTGCGTTTGTTAATAAGATGTTACCTGGTTATGGCAACCGTTATTATGGGAAGGCGTTTTGGTTTGATAGTAAAATGTATACGATTCTCTGATTGATTGATGGTTGAATGCGGAAAAGAAATAAAGGAAAATAATCTGAATAATCTTGCCTTGAGCACATAGCACTTAGATACGGAGTCTTGGAAGCAAGATTTGTGTTTTTCCATTTGTATATATACAAAAAATCAAATATGAAAAACAGAAAGAAAACCTCAAAAAAATAATAAACAAAAATCTGAAATAATGCCTATACTTAAGCCCGGTAAGAAAATCCGCTAACAGGATTTTTGTGCCACATAACATAATATAAAAGCAAAACGAAATATTTATTATTATTATTATTATATATATATAAAAATATTTACGTCTCCCTGTGGAGGGTATTATGATAAATTTGTAGAGACAAGAAGCAGACTTTCCGATCCCATAAGGTATATATTTGCCAGCAAAGTATGAGTTGTCGATTTGATATAGTATTATTCATTTACTTCAAGAAGACGTCTCGGATACCAAAAAGTGCGTATATATTCTTGATCAGCATTGGTAGCTTATCTACCTGTACCTATGTAAACTGAGCGCCCAGTGAAACTATCTTGAAGAAACTTTGAATATATGCTTCTTTTTGTTACAGATAGTACATATAACGGAGTCTTCCAGTACTGGTAACTATATCATATACGATTATTCGAATATTGAAGAGCTTATCCGAACCAAACTCTTTTGATTCTGCTTCTAACACTTGGACAATATTTGACCAGTATCGAACTTCTATAACATACTAAAAATACTAAGTTATTTTCTGCTAGCACTTAAAAAATAATAATACCTTTTTCAGGGGCAGGTAAATGTTAGCCTGCTTAGTAATATTACTGTACTTCATTTAAGATCGGAGTAGATTCTGTCGAACGAGTTAGATGCTGTAGTTATCATATATCCGACAGTTTATAATCATTGGACCACTCCCCATGATTATTACACCTGCCTTCAGAAGTTGTCCAACTGCCTATGGATACAAATGGATATGGGATATGGTGATGCGGAGATATGGGTATGTAATTTGTGCCAAATCACAGAGCCGACTTCAATCACAACCGTTGGAATTGGCAAGCGGCCAATGTACCGCTAGATGCTGGACCATAAACAGAGTGCAGACATCCCCAACACTCGCCCAGCCTCCTTTCCAAGACTGGCAAACAAAAAAAGAAAAAACAAAAGCAATAAGCGAATCTCAGGCTTCGAGCTGTGAAGATCTTTTGCCTGGGCGCAGCCTGGTGCTCAAGTTGAAGCCGAAGCCGAAGCTGAAGCTGTGGCCAAAGATTACGTGAAAGGTGAAAGTTGTGCGAGAACCGCAAAAGATGCGAAGCAAATGCAGGAAACAGACAAAAAGCGGGACGCCGTCCACAGAGAGGAGGTCATTCGAATGGTGAGAAACCGAACCGGACCCCCACCTGTCGTCATGGCTAAAGCTCAGACTCCGTCTTTAGACTTGACCATGAGCGTAGCCAGAAGGGGTTAGGATAAAGAAAGAACTAAAGAACTTTATTTGAAATATTTTTCAACTTTTACAAGAATTTTAATTGGAGAAAATATTTAAATATTATTATTAAAAAATACATGTAAAAAATTATAGCCCAAGAAAATCCATAAAAAAGTATTTGTAAAATATTCATCTCAACTTCGCGTTTGTGAGTTGTTGGCTTTAAGCAATTATGCACTAAAAATGTAGTTTGTAACCCCCATTCCTGACCACGCCCATGGTCAACACAGTGTCAGCCTCAACCTCAGCATCAGTCGCAGTCTCTGTCTCGGCCTAAGACCTGGCATGCCGCAGATTTCCGTATGCGAAATGTGGAACACTGGCACAGTAGTTCCAGCTTCTCGCCGTCTCCTCCTCCACCTGCTCCTCCACCTCTTTCTCCACTATCCGCTGCCATCCATGTGCAACTTCTTGTAGCTGCTGCCCACCCATTTATGGCGCATGCGCGACGCTGCCACCGTTCGACCCACTGTCGCAAAGTTTCTTGGGTCCAGCCTGAAGAGTCTGCGGACAGGTTAACAGCAAACACTGCAATCTTGGCCAACTGTGCCAACTTACCGACTTACCAACTTACCAACTTGGCAACTTGGCAACTTTTGCCAATGCAATGAATGCTCTCTGTGTGCATTACCGCATTGTAAACCTGAATTCTTCTGCGCTTCTTTCTTCTCTCTTCTCTTCTCGCCTCTTCTCTTCTTTTCATTTCTTGCTTTGTTTACTTTTTAATACCCTGCACCTAATTTTGTATGTGTGAAAATGGGGCATGTTATTGTTGCATCCATTTATGTAACAGGCAATGAAAGGCATGTCTCATTTCACTTGGTATGGCATAGATTCCTGAACAGCCGAGAGTCGCGACAGACTAAAAGAGACTTAAAGATTTTGCTAGAAATCTATAAAAATCGATATACAAATCACATTTTTTTTCTTGTCTGATTTTGATTTTTCAATTACTTTTGTTGATAGTCAATAAAAAACGGTTTCCAAGAAACCAAGAAAAATCCTTCAGACTAAAGGCATCCAATTCAGAATGTTGTTAATCGTTTAGCTAACGATTTTCGATAACTTAAACAATTAATTAATATCGATATTCTATTAATATTTTTAAAATATTATATTTTAATATTATATATTTATTAAAATTATGTATTTAAAATTATATATTTCAAGTTTCATGAGTGTAGTTTTGGAATTATGACAGTCATACTGTTTTATCGATGTGCATCTATCGATGTTATCGGTTTCTCAGCCAAACATCGAGTTTCAAGTCTCTGAAGGTTGTCGAAACAGTTCCTAACTTCGATATTAGAGTATACAAACTAATATTAGAAGCATATAGCCAAAGAGTGTCACTACAGGGTATTTGCGAGTCGTGCACTTATATTTGTGTTTCTTTTTTATTCGCTTTGGTTTTTGGCATTACAAATCCGGATGCTGTTTGGCTCCTCGGCATTGTTTTTATTTTTAATAGATTATGAATGTAAGGCAGTGGGTGTCGCTGGTGGTGTTGGTGTTGATGTTGGTGTTGCTGTTGGTGGTGCTGGTGGTGGTGGTGTCGATGTCGTTTGGTTTTTTGGTCTCTCCGTCTCCGGTCTCCGTCTGGGTCTTGGTTTTGGGTATCTCTTTGAGTCTCGTCTGGTTGCCGGTTCGTCGTTAGTCGGTAGCGTGTTTGTAACACTTTTTTTTTTTACTTAACGTCTGGCATGGGACTGGGTCTGTGTACTGGGTCTTGAGTCGAGGCTGTCTGGAGAGGTTTGTGTTGTGTGTGTGTGTGTGTGTGTGTGTGCTGCTTGAGGAAGTTATATAATCGGCGAGATATGTTGGCAATATGCCTCAATCAATTTATAACTGTTATAACCAACTTGCTTGAAAGTTAATAACCAAAAGTGCGGCATGTGAATATGCTATGTATGTGTGCGTATTAGTGTGTGTGTGTGTGTGTGTGTATGTGTGTATAGGTGTGTGTGGGTGGGCAAAAAATGAACGCAAGAAACGTAAGAGCTAAAAGCCACCCGGCTCAGCATGTAACTGATCCGTTTGAGTGCATACCTGCTGTCTCAGACGAGAGCTTGCAATGCTTCCTCATTAATATTAAATGGAATTTTTTTCGGGGGAGAGAGAGAGAGAGAGAGAGGGAGTAAGAGAGAGAGAGAGAGAGAGAGAATAGAGTGGGAGATTGTCAGCTCATAATTTGTGTGAGAAAAGTTAAGCTGGAAAGTTCAGACTGTTGATTCAATTTGTCAATTCGATTTAGCAAATTGAGTGACAACTGATACAAACTAAGATCACTAAAATAAATATTTAAATATTTGTTTAATAAAAACATAACAAATATTGTTAAACATTACAAATTAACGTAGATATTTTTCTTATAGGAGAAACCTGTTTGATTGATCCACAGATAAATTTGTAAAACTTAAGAAATTAATGCCAAAATATGAGTAAAAAGATTTTCTTTCAAACTTCTCAGATGAATCTCGGCTTGCAGAATTTCACGACGGGATTTGAACAATTTTGGAAGAAAAAAAATAAAATTAAATTAAAAAATAATAAATAATAATAAAATATGAAGCCAGCAAAAATTTTGTTATAGTTTCTTTTGGCTGAGTATATTTAGAAATAATTATAAAGTGAACTTTTTGTGGTTGGAGTTCTTACATAATCCAAGCCAATAAACATATTCCCATTTTTGGACAGAGTTATAAACATTTTTTGTGAAGTTAAAGGACAAATCACCGAATCCCATTAAGCACATATATATATTCTCGATGCAAGTCGATGTAGCCATGCCCTGACTGCCCCTCTTTTTCCAAGCGGCATCTTTCAGTTTTAAAGCTATCTTGATAAAACTGAAAATATATTATATATATATATGTATTTTATATCATACCAAATTATTTTTAAAATTTTTGAAAGTTTTCGATTTTTTGTTATTGGAATTTCAAAGATTGGCAGTTCCACAGCGTTCTCCAAGGATATGAAATCTTTTCTCTTGCTCTATTTATCTTATTTATCTTAAATTATATCTTGGCAAGCGTAAATATCTTAATAACTTAAGCTTTGCACACAGCTGGCGACGGAAATGTATAAACAGCATTATATATATGGGCAATAGTCCCTCAACACACCCAACCATTTGAAGGATATTGAAAAACTTGCGCACATATCCTTTGCTGCAGCAATGTTTTGCTACCAAGATGCGGAAATAGTGTGCGGAAAATAGGGGAGCAGTGTTCTAGAGTGTGTGGAGGGGAGGGTGCTATGGGGATTCGATTCAAAATTAACTTTGCATGGAATTTAATTTACGTCCACGGCGATGATTTCCTGCCAAAGCAGCCGGAGCTGAAGCTGCTTCCGTCATTTCCTATAAATGCAAAGGTTTTTCTATACCCCACAAATGGCATTACGCCCAAACCAGCCGCAGGATGCCTGGGAGCCTGAACAAATGCCGGCAGCTAAGAGACCGGCAACGAGCTGAGAGACTGAGCCCACCTTCGCCTATGTAACGCTTCCTGCAGGATGTAAAGACGTCACCAGTCATAGACGTCTTTCTCATTGGTGTCCTCGTTGTGTGCGTGTGTGTGTGTGTGTGGGTGTGTGGATGTGTGTGTGCTTATACATTTCAGTCAGTTTGTTTACCCACTTTAATCAGGACCCCACCCCTTTAGGCAAATGGATGTCGCAGAAAAAGTCGCTGTCGCAAACGTCCTGCCTGCCTGCCTGCCTGCCAACCTGCCAGTCCGTTCAGTTCAGCTCAGTTCAGTTCGGGCTGCCTGGCTGACGCTTCCTTGCAAATGCTGCTGCTTCCGTTTCCGGGATATAATGTTCATATTTTCGAGGACATTTACAGGAAATAAAGTACGTCGCCCTCGCCTCGCCTCGCCTCGCCAACAACGTTTTTGTGTGTGCGCGCCCATCCTTCAACCTCCCTCCTCGCTATCTCTCGCTCTCTCTCGCTCTCTCTCTCTCTCTCTGTCTCTCTCTGTCTCTGTCTCGTTATCTCTGGGGGATAACATGGCTCAGGCCTTTTGAGATGGGCGTGTGGCCAGGATTCGAATGCAACAGAACACGTGCAAAACAAAAAGGCCCAAATGATTTCAGCTGTTAATGCTTGACACAAGTAAAGTTTGTTAACACTTTTATTGAGAAGCACATAATAAATATGCTCGATAAAAAATCCTTTCTAAAGCACATCTCAAAAATACCCAAATATTTTGTGAAAATTCCCTAACACAAAAAGTTTTTTAGCAAATAAAATCCTTTTTTTATTATCTTCTGGATCAGTCTTATGTGACCCGATTTTCATGCTCACAGATTTCACAGATTTAAGCTATGTTTTGCTGCTGAATTGGATAACTATCATCACGCCACGATGCCATCTCTATGTGGGGGGTTCATCAGCCACCCGACTGCCCGACACACTTCCTCTTTTGGGCGCAGCAGCAGCAGCAGCAACAGCGGAGCATTCGCAACTTTTGCCGTGTGCACATTTATGCCAGCCCAGTTGCCAGTCCGACTGTCAGTCAGTCAGCAACAGCAAAAGCAACAGCAGCAGCAGCCGCAGCAGCACCTCACATCTACCCGCTCTCCCCTTTGGCATTCACCCCCTTTGCTTTACCGGGCTTCCGCAGCAGGATGCTTGACTGCAGAGTACGTTTTGAATTTTGTCGCACTTCCTGTAACGGTCGAGAAATGGGTAGTGCGTTGCAGGGGTTTTTGGGGGGGATTGGGTGGCATGTCCGCTCCGCCTTCTGCTATTGTGTGTGGCTGTCCTGGTCCCAGCGAGAGCTCTGCGTGCTCTTCCGCTTTTACTCTGTCATCAGCAACGTAATTTCCGCTGTCAGCCTCTCTCCTCGCTCTCTGCTCTGGGCGACTCTTTGTGTCTGAGTGCACTTGTGGGTGGCAGGGTGGCAAAATGGTTGGTTGGGCAGGTTCACTGCCTGCTACAAAAAAAAAATGAGTCGAGTGTGTTCTAGTTTACTAGTGTGCGACTAGCTGATACCCTGTAAGCTGCTAGGAATTGCTCTTTGGCAACTTTGAACTGAGATAACTTTATGCAAACTTTGCCGATTTTTATGCATTGATTTTAAATCTGGAGTTTAATTTATGACCATGAAAATTGTGTTAATTTTGACATTATCTTTATCTTTAATTATTTATTTATTTAATGAGAAAAACTATTCAATTTTTAAATGGTATTTTATGAATAAAAATTTGAAATAAAAGAAAAAAAATAAATAAATAAAAAAAATGTCACTTAAATTATATAAAAAATAAATTAAAAATTTAGAATATGAGAAAAAATATGGTATGTTTATTAGATAAATAAATCTGGATGCTAAAATTGTAAAATAGTCCAATATTTAGTAATGAAACTTAGAAAACTCAATCTGAGAGCTCCAATATACAAATCTTAACTTTAGGGAAAATTTTTTTAGGAATCTTATCTTATTTAATTTATTTTTTCACTTTTGGGTTAATTTCTTAACAGAAAACCCATTAAAAGATGATAGTTTATACTAGTTTTGACAACTAGAAGTGATTAAAAAAATATTTTTCTTTTTATTTCAAAAGATTTTAATAACTAAAAACAACCAATTTGAAAAGTTTTCAAATGTTACGCAAAACTTATATGCTTTATAAGTCTTAAAGTTCGAAATTCTGTTTTGAATAAGCTAGTTCGAATATTTGATTTTTTTAACTTGTTACAGTTTTGGATGTCGTTATTTGACCCAAGATTATTATAGGCCATATGCGAAGGAAGATTTCCGTTTGCATCCTCAATAATTATGCATTACAACTTTATGCCACAAATAAAGTGCTTAAGGGTATTAAAAGGATTAAGGGTCTCGTGGGACCCATGCTGATATCGAAACAGAAGAAGATAGAGGAAGACAGAGAGAGAGAGAGAGAGAGAGAGCGATAGAGTCTCTTAGCAACAGTATGTGAGTCAAAGACTGCAGTTGATTTTTGGCCTTTGTCGTTTAAATGACCTCTGAAGGCAGAGAGTTCATAAACATCAAGTGGCTGACAGCATATCAAATGGCCGAATGCCCGAATGGCCAATGGCCAATGGCCAATGAGCAAATGGCCAATGTTTAACATGGTTGATGGCAACAAGTGATCCGCTCAACAGTTGGGCCATGGAGTGGGGGTAATTGAGGGGCCTTTCAGACAGGTATCAACGACACATCGTCGCTTGGCAGTTCATCAAATTCTCATGTGACCAAAGAGACCAAAAAGGTTCAATTCGTTTCGCTTCAAACGAAATTTGATATGCGGGTCACATATTAATGACTTCTCTTCATTTTACATAACACTCGATTCGATGAACTGGCGACACACAACTTGCAGTCCCCACACACCACCCCTGTCCCGTCCATATCCCCACCATTCCTTAAGCCCCCCTTGCCACAACTCCAACTGCAACTGCAGCCGATCCCTGTTTCAAGTTGAGCTGTTGTTGCACCCAGCGTTCACTTGTTGCTGCTGTTGTTGTTGTTCTTGTTGGTTTTTCTAGGGCTTGGCACCGCCTCGGAAATTCCCTCATTCCCGTTTGTGGCGACCCTTTTCGACAGTACTCCCAGTGTAAAATCAGGCGCGTGATGGAACGCCGGACAAATGGAAGTGCCACCGGTGTGGGTGTGGAATAAATGCGTACACACACACATGCATATATGTACATGCATGCATATATACACTCAAAGAAAATTAACTAACCCAAATCCGTCTTAAATTTCGAATATTTCAATATTACAAAATTCCAGTTTATCCAACTTATCTGACATTTGACAAGATTTGTGCTTCGCATGTGAGCATTAATTAGTCCATAATTTCTCGCAGTGTATGGAGTGCCTCAACAGGTAAACGGTTGCTTGCATTTGTATGCAGCATGGCGGATGCGCCGGCCAAAGCATTTATTTCTTCATTTGACGCAAATGATGTTCGACACAAGGCTGGAATGCACTAAACCGCTAACTCCAATCCCGAATCCCCCAATCCCCAATCCCCAATTCCAAAAAAAACCCCAAAGACGAAGTTGAAGTTTGATGTCCAAACTGAAACCGTAGTCGAAGCTGAAGCTGAAGCCGAAGCCGAAGCCGAAACAGAAACAGAGTTTTCTGACCGCAGCACGCAAAGGGAAAGACTGGCGACAATAACAATTACAAGTGAACAAATACACTGCACAAAAAGAAGTCAATAAGAGTAGGATAAGTCCGGGAAACTTAAGAATGTAACATATATCTGTCTATTGACAGCAGTTTGTGACTTCCTACTGCTTGTTATATGTTATTTGTTTGCAATTATTCATTTATTTTCTCTCAGTGTCTGCTTATTGTCACTTGAAACCCGGATTTAAGCAGAACAACAGAAAAAGAAAAAAACAAAAGAAAAGAAAGAACGCGCCACAAATTACTTTTACCGATCACAAAAATACAACAAGTTCTAGAATAAGACCAAGAAGCAACAACTGATGGCGATAATGATGTTGCTGATGATCGCAATGATGATGATGGTGGTGACCGTAATGATGATGATGACAAGTCCAAGTGAAGTGGACACAAACTGAATACAAATGCACAAATTAAGCGACAAACACAAATTTCCTATGTACGAATGCACTTGTCCAAAGGTTGCAACAACCACAACGACAACAACAACAACAACCACGACAACAACAACAACAACAAGTACAAACAATACCCATATCATTATAACAATAACAACAAATTGTGCATGCAAAACGGAATTCTTCTCAACGGTGGCCAAAGAATCTAAAATGGGCATTTTTGTCTCTGTTGTTGCTGAAAGGCCGCCAAGCCGGATGAACTTATTGTTTATGGGCATTTGACATCGGAATTACCAAGGGGAAGGGGCGAGGCAGAAGAGCCACAGCGTTGACAGATTTATAAAGCAGCATAGCTCAAGGATCTTCTATATATAAGCACAGTACTCGCTCAGTATCAAGAAAGTTGCGGAACGTTGTTGATTTTGGTTTGCTTATAATTCGAAATGCTGACAAGACTTGAATATATATATATATATATAACATATTGCAGTCATATCCAATTATGATTATCATTTTTAAATGTTCTAAATATATATAATGAAAGTTGCAATTAATGCATTAAGAAATGTAACGAAAATGAAATATTCTGAATATAAAAAAACAGATTAAATAATTTTTCTGCACTTTAGCTTAAGATTCAATATTTTTGCAGATCAGTTCTATATGCCGATCTTTGAAGGAGCTTTCCATCATTCTACAATTTCTGGAAATACACCATGTATTATTTATCGTCTTGCACTTATCGAAGTTATCGATTTGTCTTCAATCATTGTTGTCAGCAGCAGAAAATTAACGCACATTTTTCTTACAAGTTCCGTTATATAAAATGGATAACTTTTTTAATCAGTTTATATTGCAAATAACTATAACAAACAATAATTAATAAAACATTGATGTTAGTTCAAAGTTCCAAGCTATTCAGTGGAATATCAAATAAGCTATGGGAGTAGTTATTCAAGTGCTCCGATATTGGCACTGTCCAATGAGTAAACTAATCAACTAACACTACGCTAAAATATATATATTTATATATATGTACATAAGGATAGGTATGTATTCATATATAATTATATATAGAGGTATGTGCACTTAACCATGTCTAGCCAAGATTGCAACACTAACTTAACATGGTATTGAAACTGGAAGCTTATCGAAAAAATCTTACAAGTTAAACGTAAAAACTTAGTTGTATTTACAGATGAGTTCTGTGGCGAACATTGTCGTCATCGAGCTGATCTTGGCTCAGAGCAGCAGCAGCAGCAGACGATCATTTAACGTGGTCGACTGCATCATGGCCAAATCTCAGAGACCCGTGTGACTCGTCTGCAGTTGTTCAATGGAGATGGACAATTGTTCCAGGCGCTGCATCAGTTGCAGCATATTCTCCTGGGCACGATTCGTATTGAACTCGTTGCCATGCTCCAAAGAATCCTCCTCGGCGGCGGCCAACTCAAAATGCAATTTAGCCAAACTCTCCTGCTGTTCCCGTATCTTGGTCATCTGATCCATGGTGCAACCAGAGCCTGAAAAACAAATATATTGTAGCTTATCATATCATATAAGGCATAGCGATGTACAAACCAAATGCCTTTAGCTTGCCGGAATGAAAGTCATCGAGCAGACCGAGCAGGGCACGTTCCATATGCTTCACATCGGGCACTTCGGAGACAAAGGAATGATGTTTAATCGGACGATCGTCGAATTTGTTGCTGTGAACGCTTGCATCGGCATCTGCAGCTTGCAACTGCAATGGCGGCTTTATGTTGTTGTTGTGGTTGGGTTTTGTGCTATCATTATTGTTGTTGTTGTGGTTGTTGGCTGTGGTTGTTGTGGTGGTGTTGTTAGGTTCTGGCGATAGCCACTCGCTGCTTATCAGCGTTATGCTATTCAAGCTGTGCTCGCTGCTGTGCGTCGGCTCCAATTGATTGCCATCTGCACTCAAAAATTCATTCAAAATCATGAAATGAAAAATAAAAATCAACAAAAAAGTAGGTGTTACACAAAATCATAAGCAAATATGTAGGGTATACAAAATTAAAAACTAAATGAGTTGAATTACAAAAATAAACTAGATATATAAATAACTGTCTGTCACTACTTAGTTAATGGATACTTTTTGAAAAACCTAAAAAGTAAATAAAATATAATAAAATAAAACACGCGCCACAAATTATTTTTACCGATCACAAAATCACAACAAGATAGGTGAGGAATAAGAACTAAATAGAATTTAGAATAAGTTACATACAAAACATTTTAGATGTCCACACTGTTAGACCTAAAACTATCATAATTTAATACTCAAAATACACTCCAATATTTTTACCCATTGAAACCAATTATAAATACAAAATAAAAACTTATGCAAATGAAAGAAAATGCTGTTATACAAATAAGTTGTAATCTAAAATCACAAATGAAAAGAAAGTGACAGCAGTTAAAGTTCCATGTTAGCCCACTTATAAATGGCCAAAAGAGCGGAAGGTTTGAGGCCACAAGTCAATTTTCATATATTTTCAATTATTGAAATTGTAACTGCCTGTCATTTATGCACGTGTGTGTGTGTGTGTGTGTGTGAAAGTGTAATGTGAGCAACATATGGTCAGAAGTGCGTCATAGCCACGTTTGACTAATGAATACCGCCGATTAAGCAGCTGCTTGCAACGTTCACAGCAACTGCAAAGGGTTAAAAAAACTCATTGTATTATTTTCAACTCGTTGCGCTTTACCTTTGAGCAATTTTCGTGGACGTGTTTTGAACTCGAAACGTTCATCAGCGGAGGTGTTGTTCTGGGCATGTGGGCGTGGTCGTCGCTCGTTCACATATTGCAGTGTAGGTTTTGCCGATTGTTGCTGCTGCTGCTGTTGTCCCTGTCCCTGGCCCAGGCCCTGTCCTTTCTCGGATATGGTGCGCTCAATGGAACAGGATGCTGAATTGCGGCTACGCGTCGTTTCCCCGCTGGATATGCCTTTAATCTGTGCCGTAAACAAATCTTTGTCACAATAATGTGGAAAGAGGATTGGGGTGGAATTAATTTATGGGGGCACTTTACATTGATCTTTGGCACGGCAACGGGCGTGGCAGGTGTTTGAGCTGATTTCGCTTCCTCCTCAGTCTCCACATCGTTTGGCACCAGCTTTTGGCGTTCCACAACTTCATCATTTGGCTCCATTTGTAGTGATTTTATTATTGTATATTCTGTTAACTGTTTTCAGCACCAACCCAAAAATTGCTTTGTTGCGTCTGACCATTCACACGTTTACGTGCACAGGGCAATGAATCAGCTGTTATGAAACAGACAGTGTGGCCGCATTGCAGCATTACTCAACACTGCGTTCAACTGCAGCCGGTCGCTGCTGTTCTTTGGCGCCAAATTCAAATAAATAATTGCATTGATTTAAGTATTGATTTTTATTGCACTTTGAATTAAGTCATGTATATTAACTGTTTACTGTTAACGATAAGCCATCGCTTAGGCCTTCTTCTTGGAGAAACCCATCGTGTAGACCATGTGCACAATGCTCAATAAGCCTACGCCGCACAGAGCTGCAGTTATACCAAACAGAGCCTTATCAGCGGGTCCACCCTTGAGGAACACAGGCAGATCATTCACAGCCTGCAATTAGAGCATTAAAATTAGAGTTGTTATATTAAAACAAGTTGAAATTGAAGAAGTTACCCTGAACCTAACTATTAAATATACTATTTACAATATACATAGTTGGTTTACTCAATACGCTCAATACGCTTTGAATAACAAAATCTGCTTTTAAATTGATTTTAATCAAATTTGTACTGTAGGGCAGTTATATCTTTATAATTGCGTCAAGAAACGGAGGCACTTATCGATCCAATGGAATAAACTTGATCTGCACACCTTATACGGCCATTTATATTACAAATTTTAATTCTATAACTTTTAATGTCTTTTGATGTCTGTTTGTTCATACAGACGGAATCACACACTTGGCTAGAATATATATACGTTATGGGATAAGATATGCTGCATTCTGCCTGTTACATACTTTTTTTACAACTTTAATAAATTTTCAGTGTTTTCAGTTTATCATAATCATTTTAAAACAGACCTGGAAAGTCTTCATTTTGCCAGCCAGTCCCTCAGGTAACGCCATAGTTGATAATTGTTGTTATGTAATTGCTGCAAATACAGTAAATGCAATAATAAAACGAGTGCCAAATAAAGTCCAGGACCAACTATAAGTTCTCACAATTTGGAATTACAGTAATTGTGCATTTTTGACTTTGTTTAAAAAAAGAAAAAATATTAACTTACTTGGAATCTTTTAAGCTACGCAAATTCTTGTGCAGTGCAATTTGCTGATGTTTGCTAATGCAAAGCGATTAAAAATAGAAATAGTGCACAGATGTTGTATTTTTTTTACAGTGAGCGCTGCCACCTCGTGGCAGTTTTCAACAATGCACGCAGCCAAAGTGGCATTCAAAAATATAGTGACCGTTGGCGCGTCGTGATTCAAATTGTGGCGCCCACTGTGAACGACCACAGCGGGACGTTGTGAACGTCCGATTTTCGATTTTGTTCGCGCTATTTTGGCTTTTTGTGAATTTTTCAACAGGCACCCAGCAAAAGCTGGCAGCGAAACACGTTTTCTGCACTCACAATGATTGCGACTGCGGCCGAGAGCGAGAAAGCCTCATACACACACCAAAGCACTAGTCACTATAGCTGTCTCGCTTGGAAGCGCGCACAGCACACAAAAGCGTTGCGCTACTGCAAAAGCACTCCGAAGCAGCAGCTGCTGGCCGATTTTGGACGCCTGGTGGGGATTACAATAATTCTACACCGAATGAGTTGTGCAATTTTCGTCGACGTCGTATGTGCGCGCAAACCAAATCGAAAAACAAAAAAAAACAAAAAGAAAGAAAAAAAAAAGAATTTGTAGACACAACGAAGTCGTCGGGAGAACCGCGAATTTTGACGTTCATTTCGTGTTTTACACACACAAGAAACTTTTGAAAATACAACGGAATTTCTGGGCGGTTTCTTATAAAACAGAAATTATAATAAAAAGCAAAAGCTGTTTAAGCTCTCGCCGAAATAACAAAAAAATAACAAAAGAAAAAAAAGGAACATAATAAAAACGCTTACGCTGGCTCGAATGGCGGATCGCTTGCAGATGCCCGCTTGCGCCTCCGTTGCCCACAAGCTGCATATATTTTAAAACACACACATTCGCACACACACACACACACACCTCAGATATCGCCCTGCTAAAGCCTTTGTCGATTTTTAGCTCCCAGTACAAGAACTTTCAAAATCTGTAGCTTCCAAAATACAAAAACAACAACATTTAACTTGCCAAAGTTGCGCATTGCGACGGCGACTGCGCTGCCGGCAGCGCAACTTTGGTTTTCTGAAACTTGAAAAAAGTTAAATCTGCCAAGTTCATCGCTGCTGCCGAGTGCTTTTATTGCCTGTGGCGCACAACTTGTGACGATTCTTCTTCGAATGCTCTTGCAGTGCTTCCTCCCCCCACCGCCCCACATACACACCCTTCCCTTAATTGGAGGCGTTCTTCCGCGCCATCACTCTCGCTCTCGGTCTGGCGCGCGATAGCGTTCAAAAAAAGTTTTAGCTAAATATTTTAAGTTCTTGACTTAAGCTTGTTTCGTAAGCTACCCGAGGCTTGCATATATTTGTTGACATGTGTCTGTGTGAGTAAAAGTTTTTAGGTTTATGATTTTCAGAGAAGAACTTTATTCAAAAATGCTTTTTGCTTTGCTTGCACAACATGGAAAATGGGCAAATATGTGTGCCATGAAATAAGAATAGTTGAAATGGCTGCGATCGACTTGCTTAAAATCGATCTTTGATTGAGCATTAATGTCTCAATAATATCAATTAGATTTACATGTTCGTATAATAATTGGATTTGTATGTATTTTATTGCAAAATATACTCAAATATTTGTTTGCTTTATTTCATTAAATAGATAATTACTAAATAAATTTGTTCAATTCAAAGTGTTTGAAGTTAAAATTGGCAAAAATCTTTGTGCTTAACATTTGTCTCTTTATAAATTTGTTTATCAAGTAGTAAATTAATAATATGATCACCAAATAAATGAATTTTTTTCTATGATATTGAAATTATAAAGTAATCATTTTAAATAATAATGGCATATTTAATTGTTATACATTCCAAAATTGTTTGCTTTGAGTCTTATTTTAGGTAAACAAATTTGTTTGTATATATGTAATTTGTATCTACTAAATCAAAAAAGTGAGTTAAGAGTTAAAAGTTAATGATGTTTACAATATTAGTATTAAATATTATTATTTATAAGAAAGTTAAAATTCGATTTGCACGCAAATATATTAATAATTGCTACTCTGGCTGCTCAAAATTATTATTGCTTATTATTTTTTTCTATGACTTATTAATTTTACATATGTGTTGTTGATTTATAGCTACTTTACTTTGTTAAATTAAAAGCACATCAACCTACTTAAACATACACACACACACAGTGCAGGTTGTGTTGAAAGCACTAATAATGCTTTCATGTGCTTGGCAGATTGCAAGTTTTATCAGAAAGCCAAAACGTGGGCCCTATATGCGTATGTGTGTGTGTGTGTGCATATATGCCACTACAACGAACAATCCCAGCCTCAAAAACCCGAGCTTATTTACAGAGTCGCCGAACAACGAAAAGTTCTTTTGAGCGAGCTTAAAAAAAAACCGCTTTACAAAATTTGCACATTTTAAATTATAATTCAAATAAAATATTTTTAAAGTGCTTTCATCTCAGTACTTAATATATTTTATACATTTTATTAATATAAGCTTTAGCATAAGCAACAACAACATCAAAATCGACATTTTGTTGTTTTAGCTTTTAAAACTTTGGCAAAGTCTAAATTTTGATGCGCTAAAGCTTAAGACATGCCGATGTCGAAAGTGAGTAATTGCGATTTTCACAGGCAGCTAAATAGCAAAGCTTATTAAGGTCTATTAATGTTTAAATTATACATTTAAACTAATTTAATCACTTAAACTAGTTCATTTCACATAACTCTAATAAGCAGCCAAAACAAAAATAATTTCTTTGAATCTGCAATTTCTTCTTCTTCTTTTTTCATCACTCGCCGGCAGTTTGTTTGAAAGGAAGAAGAAGCAGCAGAAGAAGAAGCAGCATCAACTGCGCGAATTTTGACTACTCCTTTTCCTTTTCGCAAAACAAAATGGATTGCTCTTTAACTAAAACAGTTAACAGGCGCTCAGCAATGGCGGCCAACATCGACATTCGACATTCGACATCGCCATCGCCATCGCAACCGAACCCGACAGCAGCGAGAACTCAACAAACAAACATCAACATCAGCAGCCCGTATACATATATGCAGCATATAGTTGTCTCGCTCACACTGCTAACCCAAGCATTGACTGGGCATTCACAATTGCTGGGCGAATCAAAAGGCGCAGTTTGCGCTTGCTGCTCGGCGCTGAGCGCCTGTTGAAAAATTCACAAAACCGCTACGAATATAACGCATTCACACTATTCACTCACTCGCTCGCTCGTGAACTCGTACCACACTCGTACCACACTCGTACTCGCACTCGTGTACTCGCCATCGAGTGCTCGCACTGAGTGCGAAACCACACACAACAAAAAATAAAAAACGACTGCCAACCGCCAGCTGAACCGCTTGAGTTGCATCCCGTTTTTTTTTTGTGGTTGTGTTAGAATGCGTTCAGAGATTAATATGTACTTTTAAGTATTATTTTATTTATTTATATGCATTCCCAAGCACTTTTAAAATTTATTATGAATGCGCAAAAAAAAGGCTAGCAATAATTAATATTAGTATATGTATATGACAACATGTTGAATAACTCAGTTTGCTGCATTTTTGCTTTTGCTTAGCAAATAAACCGAGTATTAATAAATAATTTTTGGCTTGTATTTCTAATAATATTGGTTAACGATTCGAAATATACAATCTTTATTTTACAAGCAGCTTCAACTAAGCTATCTGTATAATTTGATGAATATTTTTATAGTTTTCTTCTGTTAATGAATTAATTAATATAAATATTAAGCTGAGTCTCAACATCTTTTTCATTAGTGTTTAATTAACAAATCTGTTTGACTATCAATTCTGCGTTTAAATTGATTTTTTGCGATATCTGTTCGAATCTGCTGTGTCAATAAAACTGTGACACTTGATGAATGACTGCGGTTAATATTGACAAAAAATTTCAATTCTAAAAGAAAAACTTATTATTACTGGCTGGGTTTCAGACACTGCGAATTAGATCGTCTGAGAGCATAGGGCCAAGAGTACTACAACTTTTTATGCTATGATAGGCTTTAAGGATTCCTTCCGGTTGTCACAAATTCACCAGACTGCGCTTCTGACAATATCCAGTTAATTTGGTCAACATCATCCTGTCAAGGGTCCGTAGAGTACTCAAAGTGTAAAGGTGATCCATATTATTTAAATGAAGTGTGTAAAACATAAATTTCTGGTAGCCGTTTCTTGTAAACTGACCTGAGTGAAAGCAATTTCAAACTATTCGCTTTATTCACTGTACTTTTGTACTGAAAGTGGATCGAGTGTTAATTGTGACTTCCTGACCCCTTTCAGGTAGCACTAAAAATAAATGAATGAAAATATTTTTGAATAGCACATACTTGGTTGCAACTGATTAAACATAAACAAAAGAGAACGTTGCAGTCGCAGGTAACCGACTGCGAAATACTTTATTATTTACTCTACTTATGGTAAGTAAAACCAGCTAATTACAGGTAGTAAAGAAAAGGGTGGGTGTGGTTGAGAAATACCAAAAATTATAGAGAAGGTTCTTGTTATCTTCCTTCCAAGTTTGGTAAGTGTAGCTCTTAAGTTGAAGGAGATGCGGACTTTTTTGAAAGGGGCGTGATCCAAAATTTGTTGAATGGTATTACTAGCATCATACCTTTCAAATTTGGTAGTCTTGCTTTCAAATTGTGTGATATATGTATATGATTTTATGATTTAAACTCACAGGTGTACTGGTTGGGGGGTTTTCCAGTATCATATTTCCACGCTAGCTTACAAATTGTGGAAGATAGGCGCACTTCATATTCCTAGGGACGAAATACCTGGGGGCGGCGGTGAATTGTTGGATGGTTGGATATTTGTGACTTTATCAAATAGCAATTATCGATTTCATCGATTTCCTAGCCGCCTAGCCATATATACGGACAGACAGCATGACGGACACTGCACAAAACCAATATACTACTATATCTTCGATATCAGAGTATAAAAATGTACAAAAATAAATTCAATGCCATCTTTAAAATAGATGTTGATGTTTCACAAATAAACACCGTTCACAGCTGTGCAAAGCTTTGCGAGTTTTTTTTAAATTTAAGATGCTATAAAAGGGCACCCAACTCGTTCAATTCATATCATTCTCAAGTTGCCAACTTTACAAAAATAACACTTCAGCTAAGATGGGAACCCACACCGTAATTGTGATCTGTGCTCTTCTGGCGATTCTCGTTGCCTGTTTTCCATCGGGAGATGCTTTGGATGCTCCAGTTGTGCCGGATCCGTTAGGGGAATTTGAAAATCCGTTCGACGAACTTCTGTCAGGGCCTATCGGGGCTGCGCAGAATGTGCCGTCTGTGGATGGGTTTTACAAGTAATACACATATAAAATTTTATTTTATTAAATTTAACCATAAAATTTGTTATCGATATTCAAAGGAAGTTTTCGTTATTTAATTTTGCAAATCTGACGACTTTTGCTAAAGCGTTGCGAATGTTTCTCCAAATTTGCATCCAACTCGTTCAATTCGCATTATTCTCAAGGTTACAAAACCCACAACGTAATTCTGACCTGTGCCCTCCTGGCGATCCGCGTTGCCTGTTTTCAATCGGAGGATGCCATTGCTGCGGACTTGCTGGTATTGGGGGTCTTCGATGTTGTGAAGGTCTAACTTCAAAATGAGTGAAACCAATTCCAAACTATTTGTTTGAGTGATTTAATTTCAACTTATTCACAGTACACTCAGAAATACAGCTAAACCCCTTTTTTTCATACTAAAAGTGGCTCAAGTGTCAATTGTTATTTTGACCTAGTGTACGCCCCAAAAAAAAAAAAACTAAACTGGCTAAAATGAATGGGCCAAGGTATTGTGGTGCTTTGTATCTATGATTTCCTGGCCAATTGACTCAAAGTCGCTCGGCCGTTCTTGCCACAACCATTCGAATGGTGAACGTGCGGTGTACGTTGCGCGCTGGTCGGATTTGGCTTACTCGAATTGCATGCATGTTGTAAAAAATGTTTGAACTGTTTTAAGTTTAAGTTTTAACGGTAACAGTGACGCAGAAACGGGCAGCAGGTTGCTGGGCGCCCACAACAGAGCACAATCAACCACTGTGAATGTGAGTGCGATTCGAATGCTTGAGCGCTGTGTGTGTGTGTGAGTGTGTGTGTGTATGCGGTTACCTTGGCAATGAAATAAATAAACACAAACACACACAAACACGACACACACACGCCCGCTTGGCACACACATACATTTGTATGCCGCTTCAGTGAGTTCATTACCTCTTTAACATTTATTGTTTTGTTTTTGTTTTCTGTTTTTTTTTTTGTTCAGCGCTGAGGTGAATTAGATGTTGCCGTTGCTCTTCTTCTGCTGCGCTGTGTGTCGGAGCGAGACAGTTGTCTGTCTCTGATACATATTTGTGTGTTCCGTTTCGTTTCGTGTAGTTTACCTCAAATGCTAATTAGTATTTTGCACATGGGAGAGCGAGAACTCACTCAAATGTTTGCTCTGACAACAAGCTTGCGCACATAAGCACACCACACTCCCCCCACTCCCACTTCCCGCACCAACCCTTCAGCAATCAATATGGTTCTCTCTTCTTGTCTTCTCTCTCGACCGTTTTCGTTTGCTGTTGCGATCACGAGTTTTTGTTTTTTTTTTTGTGTCTGTTTTTGTTTTTGTTGTTGTCAAATGTGTTTCAAAGTCAATGTCGTGTGTGTGTGACCCGAACCCCAAGCGTGCTCCTCCTGCCGCCGTCCGCCTGCTCAGAACCCACCTTGTTTGCGCTGATTGTGTGCGTGCGTGTGTGTTTTGTATTATGTATGCGCTGCTTGTGCTTTTTTTTTATCATCTAAGTGGCTGTGCTTGCTGCCTGCTGCCTGCTGCTGCTCCCGTCATCATTTAGAACAGTTGAGCGCGCAAATAAAAAAACTACAAAAAGTAAATGGGGCGGGCGCACACGGAGCTGTTTGCTGTGAGAACGTATGTGTGTGTGTGTGTGTGTGTGTATATATATTTGTATCATCATCATCATCATCATCGGCTCGGCAGCGTACGCCCTACAAATTTGCTGTTCGCCTATTCGAAAATTTCACTAAAAATTGTTTACTCTCTCGTTTGGCACGAAATGAAAGTGTCCTTTGGCCCCCCCTTCTGATTATTTTTCGATACGATTCTGCATTCTGCCCTCCCCCCGCACCACTCCCTTATTTTCTATAAATTTTAAGCTGCGACACTGTGTGTGTGTGTGTGTGTTTGTGTATGCAGGAGGGGGGATGGGGGCTGCAGCTATTTGGCAGATGGGAAGTCGATAATATGTTGGGGAACATTTCGGCAATTGCATTCGGTATTGTTAGACAAGGAACAGAGGCGTGCGAGCAAAGGATTTTAGTACAGTAACTAAAGGATCGTTAACTAATTCGACTAACTGGTCAAAATGTTTGAAAAATTGTTCTTTTTTTTAGAAACTTAAAAAGTATCGACTTTTATTGAGAATTGACTATAAGGGTTGCGATTTTTGAAAAATTTTAAGTATGAAATGGAAGGCATTTCTCCATTTTGAATATTATGTAATATTTATAATATACGTAAATGAGTATATGTATTTTTTATATGTTATTATTGGTTTCATTTAAAAATTTATATAAATGTATCTTTTGGACTAACAAAAACTACATATATGCAATAAAAATAGACTCAGTTCCAGAGCGTCGCGGTTTGATGGTGCGTTATATGCTACTGCAAGGCAGTGAAACTATATCTTTGCTGCAATTTTATTAAATAAATGTGAACATTCAGAAAGGATCGTAGAACTTTATTTATTCGACATTTGAAAAGAAAAAACGAGTAAGTACAGTAGTAAGATTACAGTCGGTAAGTAGATTGCAATGAAAAATACCCTTTGATAAAAAGTGCCACACAACAGGATGGTTGTAGCCAAAAATATCGATATATAAAGGTGGTTCCTAGCAATCTACCCTACAAATTTGGCTTTAAAACTCCAGTAGAAATAGGCATTTGTACATTTTTGGGGGCGGGAGTGGGCGTTGACGAAAAATAAAGTTGGAGGAGTCTCCTAATAATCTACCGTATAAGATTTGTAACATTAGCTTTTCAATTGCAGGATATATAGGCTTTCGCAAGTCTGGGGGTCGCGTGAGCGTGGCCGACAAAAAAATGTTACAGGAAATTCCTAGTAATCTATCTACGGAGAACATCGCAAACAACCCACCTATCAAATTTGGTGACTGCATCCTTAAATATTGTGGTAAATACGTGGCATAATCGATTTCATTTGAATTTGAAATGAGCACAAAATCGATAACTTAAAGCTAAAACCACTTATTTTAATCTTAATACCAAGTGGATAACTTAAAGCTAAAATCATTCAATTTGAATTATAATTCGAAGCGGATAACTGAAAGTTAACATCACTGATTATGAATCATAATTCTGAGGCAATAACTTAAACTAAAACTAACTATTTGAATCATGATTCTAAGTGGGTAACTTAAAGTTCAAAGCATTTATTATGAATCATGATTCCAAGGGGATTACTTAAAGCTAAATCATTCATTGCGAATAATTTCAGTGATTCATGCAATTATGATTTATTTCCAGGCCATGGACTACTCCAGATAGTATGATAATCTTTATAGCCGTGCGCCACTGCCACTCATTTCGGTCGCAGCACGGGGAGGCGACGCACACACACACACAACTGAAAACAAAAGACACACAGAGGCAAGTGGCAGTGGCAGCGAGGGGCAACGCGTCGGTCGCACTTGTTTGGGGGCTTGGGGCCAGCTGCTGTTTGCTGATCGCCTGTTACTGTAGTCAAGACTTCCCCATGTCGGCGTGTGTGCGCTTTGCGGCTGCTGCTGCCAGCCTTGAGAAGGTCTTTTTTTTTTTGGTGGCAATGCCCCTTTTTAGCGGAGAGTCGTCAGCCCTATGAGTCAATGGGGGCAATGCCTGGTCCCCCTTTTGTATGTGTGCGTGTGTGTGTGTGTGTGTGTTCCCCAATTGCAAGCGAGTTCCCCAACACACACGTCGGCCGTTTAGCTACATTTTCTGTTAGCCCGCGCTGTTAGTAGCCATCTTTTTCGATTTTTTGCTCAAGCACAGACCCAACACCGTCAGCATGATGGTGTGGGGGGAGGCGAGTAACACTGTGGTGGATCTGCCACCCTGTTGTTGTCTAGCCTGCTGTATGCTGTTTGTTGTTATTGTTATTGTTATTGTGTCACTTGCTCGCAACTGTGCAACTTCTGTTTTCCTGGTGTAATTAAGCAAACGAAATATAATAATAATAAATTATAATTTTAGAAGGCGTGCCAAAAAAAAAAAAAAAATGAAAGAAAAAACCTACTTTTAACCCCGACCAAAACAAATTACTGCCAAGTGCCGCTTATAATATTATTTTATTTATTTGTATGTATTATGGCAGCACACACACTGCAAAAATCGGCGTACAGTTTTGTGGGCATTATTTGTGCCATTATTTCGTTTGTATGTTTAAAATATAAACGAACAGGCTTCAAGAAATGCCAAACGAAAGCAAAAACGAAAGACAAAACAATAACAACAGCAACAACAAAACACAAAAAGCATTTTCAAATTTTGTTATTTCGAATAATGGGCAAAAAACGTTCGTTGTAATGTTAATTTTACAGTGATCCCCCACACAAATGTTATTAACTGTGTTGTGTGTTTGTGTTGTGTGAGTGCGTGTTGTGTCTGTGTGTAACCCAGTTCCAGCTCCAACTCCAGATCCGGCTCCAGCTCCGGCTCCAAGCTGCAACAGCTCCCAGCTCAGCCCAGTCCGGTTGGATTATTTTGGGGCGTAAAGTTTGCGGCCAGATTTTTGCTATTTCTATGAAAACTTGGTAGCTGCTGAGCACATTTCTAACGATTTTCTATGTTAACAACGCCAGCCAGCGTTCGAACGGTAAAAATGCGACCGCTGCTTCTGCTGCTTCTGCTGCTTCTGCTGCTGCTGTCGTCGCTGATGCTTCTGCTGAAAAATGTACGTTCCGCGAACTTTGCGTCATGCGATGTTAATTCAATAGGCGCGCAGCAATTGGCTAACAGTTCGCGTACACGTTACGTCAATGCTTGACACTTATGTGCGAGCAGGATGGCAATATGCGAAGGTCATTTAACTTGCTGGCTAGCTGTTAATGTATGTGTGTGTTTGTGCATTTTTGTTATTAGTGTATGCCTGTGTCTGTTATCTGTTATCCGTATGCTTGTAAGCGAATGAGTGTGACCGTTTATGTGCTTATTCTCTCTCGCTCCCTGCATATGTGTGTGTGTGTGTTTGTTTTTGTGTGTGTGCGTGAATCGCTGGTTTTGGGGCCAATGTACTCGGAGTTCAGTGCATTGCACTCTGTGCCAGCGCAACAATAATATGCTCCATGACTTTTTGGCTGCAAGGCGGGGTATGTTCGGTGTGTACGTGTGTAAGTGTGTGTGTGTATGTGCGCTTTTTACTTTAACAGTGTTGTCGATAATGGATTTTGTATGAAACATTCTAATTCCTATGAGTTTTGTTTTTATGCTACAAGAGAAACTAAATGGTTATTTTTAATTCAGTTCTGATTTAGTTAATGTTCACTGCTTAATAAACACAAATAATTTTTTATTTTGTTAATCTTCACCAAAAAAATATAGACACAATTTTCTGTTATCAAAAAATTCAATAAATATTAAAAGAAAATATTTAATTTTTTTCCCTTTTATCCAGAAGTAAATTATGAGCTTTTAATCTTTTAATAAATAAGATACAAATTGAAAAGAGCTTATCACATTTTGACATTAATATTGCAATATTAATCATACATACATATCTTTTAAGCGATTTCTTCTATAACGCGTTCATTTAAAAACAAAAAATTACTTCTATAAATAAGCATAATTAATTAGTTAATAAAACATATCCTGAAAATAATAACTGAAAATTCCACTTTGGCATAGGTACAAATTTTAAGTACAACCAAGGCACTTTTTTTGCCCAAAAATTATTTGAACTCTTCTCAGCTTCCTAAAAAGCCTACAAACTTAGTGGAGTTATCTTTTGTCCTTCTGACGTCTTTCAAATGTCTGAACATGGCATTCAACAAGTTATTGCTCTCATTACCTATATAACTATGCCGTATTTAAGGATTCTTTTAATGAAATAATTTATTTCTGCTATTCCTTGCATCAACATGTGGTTGTGCTTCAGTTAGCTACTGATTGTCTTTGGAAGGATCAGCTCCTTTGCAGATAGGAAGTGATCAGTAGCCGCTGTAAACCTTAGAGAAACCCTACTCAGTGGGATCAGCATTTATAGCGTAAATAGTAAAGAGTTGTGACTATCTACAGCGCTATGTACATGTGTGTGTCTGTCTGAGTGTGTGTGTGTGACGATGCAGCTCCTCCGTTGCGTGAGCTGTTTGCGTGGAAAACTGTATGAAGAAAACGTTGTTTTTGTGTCGCCTCCCGCCTCCCCCTTCCCATCACTCGCACGCTCATTTGAAAAGTGCATCCATCTGCCCCGCCGTTGAATAGGTGGTTGGGGATTGGAGCCTAGTTTGACGACTACTTGGAAAACTCTTGGTTTTCTATTAGATGGCCCCAGAGACGCAGACGGCATAGACCAACGATAGCAACTTGTCCGTCTGGCTCTCTCTCTCTTTCTCTCTATCGCTCTCTATTACTAGTTAGATGAAAATGAAAAATCCTGTCTACACGCTTTCCCCAAAAATGAATTAGGAAAAACAAAAAATTGGTTGCACACTTTTGCTTAGGAGAGCACTATCATGCCTAAAATGCCCACATAAACTAAGCCGTTACCTCGAAACCATGACTTCGTCCTTTACCAGGAACATGACCATGGAAACAGACCAAGTCCGAAGTTCAGGGTGCAAATCTTAGCTAGCATCTGTATTTTGCGGAGAACTGTAATGCTATTACCAGTCGCCACCCTCGGGTAGGTATCAGTTGAGGAATTTTTGCCGATTGATTGATGAAATTGATAGTCGCAAATCGATAAAACCACATATCTGCCACCAAAAACCAGAGGAGCCAACATCTTGGGCAGTTATCCCCCCACCCGGGCGTGGAATGCAAATGCAATCTGTTACATTTCCATTGATGAACCTCGTAAATCAATGCATTTATACAAGCCACATACAAATTCTTGAAGCTTTTTAGGAAGTATTTCTTTTATGCCCAGATGCTTTTCCAAGGCTTTCCCAACGCATTCAAAAGAATCCTCGGCATCTCCCGATGGCAAATAGGCAACGAGGATCGCCAGAAGAGCACAGGCCAGAATTACGGTTTGGGTTCCCATCTTAGCTGAAGTGTTATTTTGTAACGTTGGAAACTCGAGAATGATATGAATCGAACGAGTTGGGTGCCCTTTTATAGCATCTCAAATTTTAAAAAGTCTACACAGATGTTAACGGTTTTTATTTGTCAAACATTGTATATTTTTAAGGGAATTTTAAAGATGCCTTTGAATTAAATTTTGGTGCAGTTTATTTTTTGTTTAATCAGTTGCATATTTGATAAATATTGTATTGTATATTGTTCCAAAGATAAATACGTCCTAGACTTGATGGTAAAATATGTTGCTAAATAAATTCAAATCGACATATAAACATTTAAAACAATATTGAGTTCATTAAAATATATAAATATTTAATACTCAACTTTTTATTTGAACTAAAAAATAAACAAATATGTTTTGAACTTCGAGCACATCTGTTCTATAAAATTAGTCAGCATACAGCCGTAATATCTAAGTTTTGCACATGATGTGTTGCTGATATGTAAGGTTTTCCAAGGAGTAGATGAACTCCCCTGGAGATCTTAGCCTAAGGATAAGAAAACGATCGCGATGGATTGGAAGCCATCGCTGATATGTATCGATTTACAGAACTTAAGTGTCTATTAATATACATAATTAATATATATGTATATAAATATATATGTATTTATGTAATTAAATTTATGTTGTTTAAGCAAATGTGTGCGATAGATTTCCGATTTACAGAAAAAAATACAAAATGCCTAAAATTCCATCAAATCAAGCTAAATAATACGCAAAATGTCTGTCATGACAGTCTGACAGCCTGACAGACTCAAGAAATAGGAATTAAACTGCTGAAATTGAACAAACATATTTCGTGTGGCTTATCACAGTTGATAAAGTGCGTGGAGAGAGTTGGAACTCCTGGCTGAACTTGGACCTGCCTTAGAAGTCGTTCGCAAACTCTTGCCTCCCTCACAGAACTCGATCTGCTGGGTGACATCACGGCCATTATAGAGGACACTCTATCTCTCTCTCACTCTCACTTTCTAGTTTAGTTTGGAGCTTACTGGTTAAGCGTTGGCAGCTGATTTAAAATTTTGTTGATAGAGCCTCGCGCTGAATGCACTTCCACTTCTACTTCCATTTCCACTTACACGGAATGAGGAATGTAAGCAAGTACTTGTGTACTCGTAGGTACTTGCTAAATATGTGTACCAGCTTATGGGCACCGCCCAGCACTAAAGCACCCACCTACCCCTACCCCCTTTTGTAATTTTTACGCTTTGGGGCTCTCTCTGCTCTGCTCTGCTCCGAGGTGCAATTACGATGTTGCGTCTTTGCAATTTCTTCTAGCTGCAGCTATTGCCCTCTCTCCCTCTCCCTCTCCCTCTTTCTCTCCCTCTCTCGCGCTCTATGCCCGCTCAGTTGTGACTATCTACAGCGCTATGTACATGTGTGTGTCTGTCTGAGTGTGTGTGTGTGTGACGATGCAGCTCCTCCGTTGCTTGAGCTGTTTGCGTGGAAAACTGTATGAAGACAACGTTGTTTTTGTGTCGCCTCCCGCCTCCCCCTTCCCATCACTCGCACGCTCATTTGAAAAGTGCATCCATCTGCCCCGCCGTTGAATAGGTGGTTGGGGATTGGAGCCTAGTTTGACGACTACTTGGAAAACTCTTGGTTTTCTATTAGATGGCCCCAGAGACGCAGACGGCATAGACCAACGATAGCAACTTGTCCGTCTGCCTCTCTCTTTCTTTCTCTCTATCGCTCTCTATTACTAGTTAGATGAAAATGAAAAATCCTGTCTACACGCTTTCCCCAAAAATGAATTAGGAAAAACAAAAAAATGGTTGCACACTTTTGCCTAGGAGAGCACTATCATGCCTAAAATGCCCACATAAGCTAAGCCGATTGGTTGCTTAAATTGCTCCCCATATTGGCAATGGCACACATACAAACGCACACACGCACACATACTGGCACACACACATACAACAATGTTTGCGTACCGATGAAAAATGGTTGAAAAAAGTTTGAAAAAAAACGTTGTATGATTTTTCTTCGCCAATATTTTGTAACAGAGACGCAGCATTAAGGGAACAGCAGATGCCGACATTTGTAACACAAAAATGCACACAGCTTGACGAGAGAGAGAAACACACACACACACACAGAGAGAAAGAGAGAGACACGCAACAACAAAACTCAATTTGTTTCTTTTTGTATTTCTTATTGCCGGCCTCCATCGGTTCCCCCCGTTCAAAATGCACATGAGCACATTGTTGTTGTTGTTGCTATTGCTGCACTAGCCAGAGCCAATTGGGAGACGCACTTGCGTTTGTATTGGTGTGCAATGCAGCTCTTTACGTTCTCTCTCGCTCTCGTAACACAGAAAGAGAATGCACAGAAGCACAATGCAATTGAGTGTTGCTTACAGTGATGCCAAATGGCATCAAAATTTAACAAATATTAGTTGTGTGTAATTAAATAACGGGTAGTCGATGCAAGTGTGTTATTATAATAATACATATAATACAAAATAAATACATTATAAATAAATATTGAAATATAGCATAGCATCGCATTTTACGAAGTAGATAGGCAACTCCGTGTCACTGTGCCTGCGCACATGCAATAGACTTCACACACACAAACACACAGAGAGAGCTGCATTTTTGTGCATCTGAAATGCACTTTTTGACTTTGCACACACACACACACGCACACTCACACAAAGCAAGCGAAGCAAGCAACTCGCACACACACACACACAACGAAAGAGACGAAGGCATTGACAACGGCGTGCAGCAAATTGAGCGCAATGACGTTGCCAGCCCCCATCGGAGAGATGCTCACATTAAATGCCATTCACTGCACATTCGCAGCGCTGCGACGCTGCACGACAGACAGGCGGGCGCGCACCTGCCCCGCCCTACTCTCTCTCTCTCTCTCTCTCACAAACACTTACACAACCAAAATAAAAAAATTAGTATGTGTGCGTATTTTTTTTCTCAGGCGTTTGCTCTTATACCCAGTAATCTGGCAAACAACATTTAAAGAAGGGAGTAGCAGTGCTCTGGTTAAACAAATCCAGTTTTAATAAATTCTAATTTTTTACAAATATGAAATTTTGCATTTTAAAAATGGTTACATTAATTGCTAGCAAATTAGAATGCTTCGACATCGATTAAATATCAAAAAATTTGTGACACACATAGCTAAAAATATATGATTATGATTACTTATAACAACAAAAGCACAATTGTAAACGATTTTAATAAGTGAAGTATTTCTAATTTATTTTTATTTTTTAATAAGCAGGGAATTCCCGATTTATTGTGCATAATTTGAAAACATTGTTCGTCACAGGGTATCATATAGTATATCACACTAGTTTTGTAGACCAAAATGACTTGTTGTTTTTGCACAAAGTGCAACGCGTCTACGCGTTCTGGGCTCCTTTTCCCAATGTAACACAACCATGCACCATGCGAGCGACGACTGCCCCAGGGCTGGCATCAAGCATTACGACGATGACAACGTGAAATTACGTGGATGTGGTTGTGGTTGTGGATGCGGTTTACATTGTAATATGGTGGATGGCAAACGGCGCTTTACAGTTTTTTTACAGCAAGCACAACCACAACGAGCAAGTGAGGGCCAGTTACAACAAATGGTTTTTTTTGAGTTGCTCCTTTTTACGGCTGTCGCGGGCGTCACGTGAAACTCAACTCAACTCCTCGCCTGGCCTGGCCTGTCCTGGCCTGGACTGGGTTCTTTGCACGCGCCATCATCATCGTCGCCGTCGCCAGCTGCGTGCACAAAAGTAACAAAATGTACTGAATGTCAACAGGCTCTCAGCAGAGAGCAGAGCGTCGATTTTACATTACAATCGCTGTACAATCGCCGGCTCCAGTCTCTGTACACACTCATTGCGCGCTCGCTGACTCCCCCCTCTACCCCACCCCACACCCATTCCACTCATCACTATGTGTCAGTGTGTAAGTGTGTCTGTGTGCGCGTGTGTGTGTGAGTGAGTGCGCCACGTTACTTACTCTACTCCCCGCCGCAAGACACACAGATAAGTAATAACGGCTTCACTCTCCAGTCTCGCGCAGTCGACGTCAGCGCAACGCAATTTGCCTTTTATTTTAATTTTTTTTTTTTTTGTTTTTTCTCGTTTTGTACTTTGTTCTTTTTGTGCCTTTGGCGGGGGTCTTTGCTCTCGTTTGCTTTAGCACTCTTTGAAGCTGCTGCTCATCGTTTGAGATAGAGCACGTGAGTGTGAGATGCACACACCTTCCTCCCCCTCACTCAAACACGCGCACACACACACACGTTCGTGCAGTCAACAGCAAAATTGCGAATTGCATTGCACAGTCCTACAGTCAGTCGGTGTTTGGATGCCAGCGTAGTAACCAAAGAGGCGCTTGCGCTGTAATCAAAATGTATTGCACAGTAATTGCAGCACATTTATAGTTACATATGTGATTTGACAAGATATTTTCCGACCGGAGGTAATCTTGTACTGTGCCTTTTAAGCTTGGTAGTTGGAGCTCTAAAATTCCGAGGCATATACAAACTGTAAAATGAGGCCTTAAAGTATGCCTAGAAAAAATGAAAACAATATGCAATTAAATGTGCACGAAAGATTCACAAAATATTTCAGGCTATTGTCTTTTAATAGAGAATTTGACTGCTTCGGCCTTTGATACTAACTTGTAATCAAACTTTATTTCTTTAATTAGATTTTATGTGAAATTATTTTTGACGACTCAATACTTTATAAAAAAAAATTATAGCGCCCCAGTTGGGAGCACTTATCAACTGAATTTTGATTTAATTAATGCTTGGGTTAGGCTAGAACGGTTGTCACTCATAGGCCATGTTTGCCCTGTATAAATCATAAGATCAGTAGATTAGACAAATGATTTGCAATCTTGGCTGCTCCCATGTTCGATAGCTCTGATTAAGGTGGATACTTATGAGTCGCTCTAGAGTCGTTAGCATGAAGGAGGCGCTTTGGCGGTGGTATGTGATGGTTTCCCAGCTTTAGGTAAGATTATTTTTGACTGGAGCCACGGGATGTGACCCTGTTTAGCCACTCGGCTGGTGGATGGGCCGCCGCATTCCGGTTTGGTGCTTTAGGATGCTGGCCGCATTCCTTCTCTCAACGTACGAGAATTTGCGCGCCAGAGCACCGACATGCTCCGTGAATGTCTAGGCTATGGGCACCCAGCCAGGCTGACTATCGGCACGGGTCCCACTACACCTTAGTCCGGCCCGTTACCTCGAAACCATGACTTCGTTCTTTACCAGGAACATGAACATGGAAACAGACCAAGTCCGAAGTTCAGGGTGCAAATCTTAGTTAGCATCTGTATTTTGCGGACAACTGTAATGCTATTACCAGTCGCCACCCTCGGGGAGGTATCAGTTGAGGAATTTTTGCCGATTGATTGATAAAATTGATAGTCGCAAATCGATAAAACCACATATCTGCCACAGCAACCGAAAATTTGAAGTGTATATTACTAGTAACAGCCATCAAAATGCCACCAAAAACCAGAGGAGCCAATATCTTGAGCAGTTATCCCCCACCCGGGCGTGGAATGCAAATGCAATCTGTTAAATTTTCAAGGATGCCATTAGCCTAATTATCCAAATTTTACAGATTGGGTTTACTGAAATGAAAGATGATTTAATGGTCGAGGCACACACCACGCACTCAATTTGTTTGCTGCTATGACTCTGATATCAGAATTTTCCGCAGTCCGTTGATTTTCCTTTCCAAATGTATAACAAATGAAGCTTGAAGGATATCGCTAAAAATGAAAACTTCGAACCTTTTTCAATGTTCACATTTGTTTATTAAAAATATTTGTCAATGTGAATAACTTATGATTAAGAACTCAAATTTAAATTGCATTTAGTCAAGTCATTTATCAATTCTAGAACCTTTTTAACATCTAAATTTTTTATGCCCAGATTCTTTTCCAAGGCTTTCGAAACGCAATCAATAAGATTCGCGGCATCTCCCGATGGCAAATAGGCAACGAGGATCGCCAGAAGAGCACAGGCCAGAATTACGGTTTGGGTTCTCATCTTAGCTGAAGTGTTATTTTGTAACGTTGGTAACTTGAGAATGATATGAATCGAACGAGTTGGGTGCCCTTTTATAGCATCTCAAATTTTAAAAAGTCTACACAGGTGTTAACGGTTTTTATTTGTCAAACATTGTATATTTTTAAGGGAATTTTAAAGATGCCTTTGAATTAAATTTTGGTGCAGTTTATTTTTTGTTTAATCAGTTGCATATTTGATAAATATTGTATTGTATATTGTTCCAAAGATAAATACGTTCTAGACTTGATGATAAAATATGTTGCTAAATAAATTCAAATCGACAAATATTCAGTTCATTAAAATATATAAATATTTAATATTCCACTTTTTATTTGAACTAAAAAATAAACAAATATGTTTTGAACTTCGAGCACATCTGTTCCATAAAATTAGTCAGCGTATAGCCGTAATTAAAAAGTCAGCTAATTTGTATTAAGTTTGGCTTTAAATTAATTAGTAATTGCAATTATTCATCACCAGAGCAATCTTATCGAATTACCATGCAGGTCCATGAATATGTATAACCCTTTCGGAACCTTCACCTCCAACATACATTTTTACTCTCTTAACAATTCATTGGCATTAAAGAAGCGCTTTTATCAGCCTTAATTGCTAAGTGATATAGAGAATAATAATGCTCATTCGGAAGGCTCAATAACATCAATAACTCAGCAAAGATCTTTTTGAACAACTCGTCGGCAATTGGACCACCATTAAATCCGTAACATGAGCACAATTCCCAACCACACAGAAACTATAAGAAGAAAAACGACCATAAATTTTATAATTGGCCAACTTTTCTTTCTTAAAATTTGCTTTCAAGTCTTTGGAATAATGGTTCTTCAAGTCCTAAAGTCCTAAACCGTAAAATAGTATATTCTTAACAAATCGTATCAAATTTGTCCATGATTAAATAAATGTCGAAAATTCTGTAAGTTATTTTGTTCGTTTGGGACAACATTTATTGAAATACTTAACTGCGGAATTGCATATATTGTAAGTATATATGTATGTATATTTAAACTGTATCTAAGTTTTGCACATGATGTGTTGCTGATATGTAAGGTTTTCCAAGGAGTAGATGAACTCCCCTGGAGATCTTAGCCTAAGGAGAAGAAAACGATCGCGATGGATTGGAAGCCATCGCTGATATGTATCGATTTACAGAACTTAAATGTCTATTAATCTACAAATTTGTATATATATATATATATATATATATATATATATATATATATGTATATAAATATATATGTATTTATGTAATTAAATTTATGTTGTTTAAGCAAATGTGTGCGATAGATTTCCGATTTACAGAAAAAAATACAAAATGCCTAAAATTCCATCAAATCAAGCTAAATAATACGCAAAATGTCTGTCATGACAGTCTGACAGCCTGACAGACTCAAGAAATAGGAATTAAACTGCTGAAATTGAACAAACATATTTCGTGTGGCTTATCACAGTTGATAAAGTGCGTGGAGAGAGTTGGAACTCCTGGCTGAACTTGGACCTGCCTTAGAAGTCGTTCGCCTTGGCTGGGCTCCCAATAGATGCTGCGCAGGCCTCTTTGAAATTGGTCGCATTCAATGGGGCAAAGTAGTCCTCGTGCAGGAACCGAATGATATTCTCAATGGGGCACAGGTCGGCCTTGTTGCCGCGACTATCGCGAGTCACACGCAAACTCTTGCCTCCCTCACAGAACTCGATCTGCTGGGTGACATCCCGGCCATTGTAGACGACACGAAAATAATAATCCGTATGCGCCTCGCTGCGATAGACTTCAAAGGCCAATCTCGAGGCATATGGAATGGTTTGTCCCTGTGCATTTTGTATGCCCAGTGCTGCGGTCAGATATTGCATGGTGCAATCATGTCCGGAATAGAGCACAAATTTCGTCCGATCACCGGAGATCATCTTCAGCATATAGCCAACAATATGTCGGATCATGCCATAGGCGCGCAGTAGGCCTGAACGCTTGTAGTAGACATGACGAGCGCTGCGCAGCGAGAGCTCATCGGCAAAGGACATGAGTGCATCCACTTGCAATGCCTCCACACATCCATCCGACTCCTGCTGCTGTTCATCATTGGGTGGGGCAATTGCATCCGCTGCGGGTGCATCAGCACCAGCAGCATCACCAGCAGCATCATCAGCAGGAGCAACCGCTTGTTGCGCATTGCCCGCCATCTCATCCTGATCAATGTTGATGACATCAATGAGATCCTGATTCCTGGTGCTCGCCTCTCTCTTCTGGCTGCCATTACGTCGTCGACAAGGTAGCGTTGTCGTCTCATGGCACAGCACCGTTAACATGGCATCGACCACCTCGAAGGGATTCGTTACGCCACCCTCAGTGGGCGCATGTTGCAGCAGCGTGCCACCAATCCATTGCATCACGGCCAGCACATCGGGACGTTGCAACAACTGACGATCCGCCAGCTGCATCAGCCGCTTCCTCAACACCATCGACTGGGCGCAGCTGCAGTCACCAAAGCAAAAGGCCATACTATGCGATTCCCTCACATTCAGCGCCAACCACTTCTCCGCCGGCAACAGGGCAAAGAGCAACGCCAGCGCTGATTGAAAGGTGCGACGATAACGCGTCGTGAACACAACCACTTCATCCGAATTGAGCAGTGTATGTGGCGTCGTCTCCAGTGCTCCTCCCCCTCCTCGCACTGAATTCGGCTTGAGGAGCAGTCCCAGCGGATGTGCATAGATCTGGTGCATTATGTCGCCCACGTGCAACAGTTGAGCAATCCCTCTGCAAATTGAAGATGTGTGTTGAAAATCAAGAAGTATTCCTACATACACACATGGTCAAATCACTTACTTGTAGGTGAGTTGGCCCAGAGGACAGCCGCGTTCCGTGGCTGGGAGTAGGGGAAACCCGTGAAATGGACCCACCTTGCTCCAGTACATGTGATTCGAGCCCGATGCGGAGCTGCTGGAGTTGTGCAAAAAGCTGCGATATCTGCCAGAAGAATGTTTGAAAATCACATAGTTGGCAGTCGAATGCAACAGTTACCTATTGACCAAACTGTCGCCATCTGCAGGCACACCACAATTGATGCCACCCGCATGGACATGCGACATTGCACCACGATCGCCATGCCTGATGATGAGCAGGACACCCTGCAGCTTCCAGCCCTCCAGTATGCCACCATCATCCACTCGAGTGAGCTGTGCCAGCGGCGCACAGCGTTCCCGATACTGTGCGAAACGCTGAGCACTCGACGCGAATTCATTTGCATCCGAGCTGGCTGTGCCCGTGTTGAGATTATAGTTGCCACCGCCGCTGCCCGGACTGCCATTGTGTTCAGCATTCCCCATGTAGCGATACATGCCTGCAACAAGAAGAAACATTTAGGCTGTGCTCTATAGATGTGGAGTATGTTCTCCATATTGATTAACTCACCAGCTATAAGCAGGAATATCCAAATGCTGAGGAACATGTAACAATAGAAGGTGCGTGGTTGCGTCGTGAAACGCGTCAGCTCCTTGAGCAGCAGCCTCATTATTACGTCCGGGCAGCGACAACGCCCACATGTATATAGAAATATACTTGAATCTATATATCCTGTTGTGGCACACTGGAGAGTCTGGTTGGGATCTAGTTTCGCTGCGCTTAGCCCAAGAAATCCACAATTTCTTCAATTGTGCCTGAAACAAAAAAAAAGAAGGAAAAGCAACCACATCGAGTGGTTGGTCACAGTGCAACTGTCAAACAGTAACGTGGAGCATAACTAATTTGGGGCATGCGCAGTTAACAAGCAGCAAGACACGGTCGAGCCATGAGTGCTCGACTACTCAGTTACCCTGTAGCTAACAAACAGCTCACATGTGTATATACCTCGTGGAGGACTTATTATCTTGATTCCAAGATTATCAATTTTTATATTATAAACATAAATATATCCTTATACTACTTGTACTGTATCTTCTCAGGAGCTGCACTTTTACATATTTGAGGATATTACAATATGGCTTCTATTGGAATTCAAAGATTCAACTGGAATTTTTCAATATTCTGACCAATTTGTAATCGACGGTGGTTTGCCTCGTATATCATTGGCATATCTTCAATATATCATTTCTGTGCATATTTAACGCTTGCAGGATGTATATATAAATATGTGTATAGATATACATATATAAAGAAAGTTGGTTGATTATAGATATTCAGTTCTCAAGCATTTTATGCGAATTTTTTGTTTTTTGAAATCTTTCGAAATACAATAATATGAATAAGCGATAATAATAATGACAATTTTGGGCGGGTTAATATGGCCAAGAGCGAATCTTCCAGCGCTGCTCATTGGCTGTACAAATGCATTAATAGGCGTATGTTTTGATCAGGGATCATATAAATAGTTGGTATATGTAAATAATTTATGCTTCGGTGGCAGCCAGAGCCAAGACGGTAAAACGCAATTCATCCGGATCTCTGGCCATGAACTCCTTACACACCTTGGCGGCATCGCGCACAAAGGTCTCCGCCGATGTCTTGCCATGACTGACGGGATACGATTTGCGGCCATCCAGCTCGTACAGGGTATCCTCCTTGTTGACCAGTGCGATAAAATGATGAATCACTTTCTCATAGGCGGCTGCATTGGTTTGTCCCTCCTGGGCCAGCTTCTGATGGTCTTCGGTGAAGGCCTTGTCCTTCTCCAAGGCATGACCGCGCTCCTCCGGCGATAAGGCAAGACCATTATCCAGGAAAGACTTCAGCACACCATCAGCGATAGCAATGCTGTAGGATATAAAAGGTAGTAGTTGAATAGATTGATCGTTAAATTTTAAGAAGCTGCGTTTGCAGTTGCTTATCAAATTAAGTTGAGGATTAGTAAATACAAATTTTAAAGCATTTCAAAAAATTCTTTAAATATCTGAAAATTGGAAAATGAGAAAAATAAAAATATTTCTCTATCCAATTACTTACTCTTTGTTGTTGGCCAAACTGTGGATGAGGGCAACGGTGCCACAGGCATTATGGGTGAATTGACGCATATAGAAGAGATCATCCGGATGCTTCTCCGGTTCGGCGCCAGCCATGATGCGTTTCTGTTCTTCAGCGCAAAACTCTTCATACTGTATGCAAACAGGCATCATAAAACGGTAACTCATTGAATTGCAAATATAAAATAAAAAAATTTCAAATTACCTTCTGGCTGATGGGAAAGAGGAGGACGATAGCCTTGACAGGCATTGGCAACATTGCGAGCAACTCATCATCTAGACCGATGACGTCAATTACCGACCAGGCCGGCGACACGCCCAGCTTGTGTATGTATTTGGTCAGCACCTGGAATGAGAATAGCAAATATAACGGGACATCGACATAATGGCGTCTTTTTGATTCGCTAGCTTTTTTAATGGTTGAATTGCTGCTCACTTTGGGGGCAACGAATTTTGTTACTTCGATTAGCACTCACCTCCGGGTTAGATTCTAATGGTGTCCAGATCGACATTTTGAAGAAAAGTTTAATATTTGTTCTGCAGAGCTTATCGACAAATTTCGACCGAATATTTTTTTTGGAAATGTTTGCTAGTAATGACCGGCACTTTTTTTGAGAATGTGTGCTTACATTAGTGCGCGTCTATTTATTCATATCGATAGTTAGAGCGATATATGTCATGAGAGCTAGGTGGCGCCAGTTGTACACTTTTGCATTCCTCTACGAACGCTTTCTGCAATTTGCATGGGTTATATATAAATACATATACACTTTTGTGTGTTGCTGTGAATTGTGTATGTTATGTATGGTGTTGTCACAGTCCCACCTTCTTAAAGCTATTAAGTTCTGTAGTTATTTAAATTGCTACAAGCGATATGATAAGTATCGATAGGTTCTCTGTAAATAAAAAATCGATAGCTCTCAGCTGCTTTAATTAAGTTCTTGCTTTTGTTTTGATTCAAAATTCGTTAAATTGATTAACTAGCTGTGAATTGTGCTTATAACAATTGACTGACTTGGAAAATGGACCTTTTGAACAATTCCTTAACTCCCGTCCGCTGTAAGTGTGTGTGTGTGTCAATGATATAAGTTTATTTAAAATATTATTTAGTTGATAGCCAGCGTTTGCAATCTCCGATAAAACATGATGCCAACTTGGCCACATGCAAGGCTCGCCTGGAAACGATGGTCAAGGATCTACAGAGTAACTATGCCAAATGGCAACTGGCTCAGCAGCGTGGCACCGCCCTATGCTATGCGATCGAGGCGAAGAAAACGCGTTGCCTGGAAAAGTCCGACGAAGAGAGATGCAATTATCCCGATGATCTTCGCGCGCCCTGCGACAAGCTTTCCATTATCGCAACCATATTTGTGGATATTTACAAGAACACTCGCGAGATCTTACGGCAATTGCGTGCCTTAAGCCAACTTGCAGGCGTCGAATCAAATGTGATTCTTTATCGCACCTGGAAACTGGCCCAGTTTGTTTCATTCACCGAGGATCTGTTGAAGCGATACGAACAGGAATCGCTAGTCAAACAGGATGTGATGCGTAAGTTGAAAAGTCGAAAGTGCCCAGCTGGAAGATACCCTGCAACATGTAAATCTACCCGATCTATTTATGCCATACAAGATCCTATATATATCATATTTAAATTCCGAGCTGCCCTTAAAAGTATGGAGTTGGAAATTGATATTGATAGAGCGTGCTTAGGTTTAACATTATACTTTAGTTACATTCGAAAATTGTGGTCTTGCTTAGAATCTCAAAGAAAGTAATAAATCTATATTTTACAGGAAATATAGCACACTGCACCCAAAGAAGTGGTCTTGTTGCGTGTACCACAGCCTGGGAATTTCCGGAGTATGTCGACGCTTATTTAAATTTAGCATTTCTGCTTCTGACTGAGGAAGTCAAGACAAAGTAGAATAACTTTAAAAAAAAATGCTACATTTTAATTGTAAATAACTATGTTTATGTTTATTGGAGTACTGTATTGAGATTTCAGTGTGACAAACTTAATAACATAATCTTTTCACTTAAGCCATAAATGTGATTTTGTATGGAACTGAAAATTACAAACTAAAGAGATTTGTCAGCCTTAAGCATAAATAATTCTTAATATTACATTTGGAAAACATAAAAGATACTTTTTCCTAATGGAATGGTTATAGTCTGATAATTTCGATAATTCAAATGCATTTCGGTGGCTAATATTTTTGTGACTGGGAATGATTTAAATTTAAATTTTGAGAGCAACATTCTGCAAACTTGGACTGTGATTGGGCTTAAACCACCACCAGAACCAGGCGCAAGCGGTTCCCAATGCCAGCGCTGTGTAGTAAATGATCTTTAGATTTCGCTGTCAAGTAAAAAATGCTGATTAATTTTCGTATATTTTTATTGTTTTATGATTTACTTTGTACCTTCTTTGCTGCTGTTGCATTGCTTGGTGGCTGATCGTCTGATCGCTTCCTGGTCAACTGTTCAAGCTTGCGCAAATCCTTGATTAACTCATCAGAGATGGACTGGACGCTGCTTAAGGCTTCCAGGGCAAAGCGACTCGCATAGCGCTTATCGCCCACAATAACATCTTCGGGCAGCATCACCTTCAGCTTGTAATTGGTTACCTCCAGCGAGGAGCGCATATATTGAATATGATTTGCAGCATTACCAACAATTTGATTGTTGTAGCCCGCGGCTGCATTCGAATTGCAAATATTATCGTAGCTGGGATCCTGATTATGCATTCCCGCAAACATTTTAATCAACTTGTTGCGCTCGCTTATCGTATTGAAACCAATCAACTCGAGATCTTCAGTCGTCAACGATGCCAAGTCACCGAAACTGATATTCTCCTCAATATTGAGCTTGGCCTCATTGTCGCTGCTGACGGTCGATGTCTCCAGCAATGCCATTATTGTGTCGCGCTCCTTACGCGTTTTGGGTCTGGGCTTTGCCTGCACCCACGGGCGTCTCTCTGTCCCAAAAAATGTGCTGCGCTCCAACTCTTGCTGCTGGCTGCGTGTGTGAAATTCTTTGTTAGCGCCAAATTGCACGTTCGCTCCTCTTAACAATGGCACATTTTCAATGGACATGGTGTTCTAGCCAAATTTTGTGTTTATTTCTTTTATTTTTTCGCCAGATGTTGTTTAAGCCTTAAAATATATCGATGTTATGATATCGATTCTTATACAAAATATCGTTCCCAAGATAAATGCGCTCGATTGAAATTTCCTTTCCTTTATTTTTGTCGAGAAATGCACAAAACAAAGAGAATGATAACTGTGAAAAGTAGACTATGAAATATTGCATTTACAATGAAATTTACGAAGTGAAAAATGAAAGAACGCAAGAGCAGTCGCTTTGCCCATCTCATATTTTATAGCAAAACCTATATTTATATAACAGCACGCAGTGCAACAAATTATATACAAAATAAATTAAGACTAGTTTTCTTTTTTATCGGCAACCGTTGATGTTTGCCGATAAATTGGAGTACTAATCGTCGCCTCCTGCAACTTTTTCATGAAGAGCGCTTTCTTCTCATCGTCAGCGTTGAATTGTCGGGGGCCCCTTGCCGAGGCCTTAATACGTTCGATCTTTTCAGCATTGGGTTCCGTCAGCAGCATCAGTCCGTAGCCAAGTGCACCGCCGCCAACCAGCAATAGGACAGATTTCACATACGGATTACTGGCCATCGATAATTAATTATTTTTTCTACTCGTGCTTCTTGCCGAATTGCGCTGCCGTTGAGCTCCAGTAATTTGCGTCTGTTTCACGCACTGTGTTATCGCCAATAAGCTCACCAATTTTGTAGTAATACTCAAGAGCGTAGGGATATTTCTCGTTAATGTACCGGCGAAAATCTGCACAGTGAAAATGCAATGAGTGAAGAGTGAATAACTTATATAAAGCTCAAAGAGTGAGAAACGCTCGAAACTCACCTTGGTCTGTGTTCATGCGGTAGTAGAGTCCGTAACTGGCTGCAAAGCAGACGGCTTCCAGCACGAAGAGTGTCTTTGCGCTACCCTTGATGAATCTCCAAATTGCTGGTTTCGGGGTCTTAGGCAACATTACAACGTACTAAAAAATAAAACAGATGTAACACGTAGAAATATAACAACAAAAAACACGATGCAACACCAACAATTGCTCTCTAGTATCGCTCAAGCATGTCTATGCCCAACTAAGTATCGATATTTGAGCAGGTTAGGTCAAAGAAGATTTCGCCAATTTGGATATTCATAATTCTGCCATTTAATATTTAACTACATGAATTTTATTTTGATTTATTTAGACTTATAATAAGAGCCAGCCAGAAACAGATGTGCAAGTTTTCATCACTCATGACGTAGTTGCGTGCAAATAATTTTATAATAATATTGCTATCGATAGTTCTGGGGCGAACAACAAGCCCAATAATACGTAACAGGCCCCGCAACGAAAGCAGCAAGAAACCGAACGTGCGGCTTTCAACGCAATCGCGACACAAAAAATAAAAGCAGCTGCGTCGCTCTGTCGACAAAAAACTAGCCTATATAAACAAGAGGCAGCAGCTCAGTTGCCACAAACGGGCAAGAGCTGCGCAAGTGACGACATCGCGAGATCTCATTAAAAGCAACAGTCAACAAACAAAGTATTATAAAACGCAATTTAATTACACCGGTACTTTCAAATAAGAGCAGGCGAACTTTTTGAATTAAAATGCAGTCGGTGACAAAGCAAACGCTGCGCTCCTTGCCGCAAATGGGCAAACAAGGTGTGTGTGTGTGTGTGAAAAGTGTGTGAAATATAAATTGTAATGATAATCGTAATCCTTGTCTTCTTCAGTGAGCTATTTATCGACAAGCTGCGGCTGGCGGTCAGCGGCGGGTGGAAACGATAGCGTTGTGGAAATAAAGGAGATGAAGAAAACACCATCCGAGAAATTGATGGCCTTCCAGAAGAAGCTGCGTGCGAAGACACCGTTGGGCAAACTGGATGAATTCTCACGTCATCCGTATCAGGAGACGGAGCCGTTGAAGCCCTGGCCAAATCAAACAAATCCGTATACGGGCGAAATTGGCGGGCCCGCCGGACCGGAGCCGACACGCTACGGCGATTGGGAGCGCAAGGGTCGAGTCTCAGATTTCTAGTCAACTCCCCCTCAATCAATCCCCAAAAAAATTCGATCTGTGCCTGTTTAGATCGTAGGATGCTATTTTGTCAAATGCTAGATTTAAGACCAAAACAAAACGAATCAAAAAAAACACACAAAATTAGTATACTCAATGCATAATTATAAAATGTATAAATAGAAATATTAAGCGAAACATAATTGCACATTAATTGTTTGTTGTGATTAGCTCGCTGATTAAGCGCTCGCTGTGCGTCCACAATTGCTGCTGCAGTGGCTCACTCTTGGCCAGTTTGCTGGGCTCACAAAAGTAACAGTTGTTAAAATATAATCCCGAAAGACCCGTCAACTCATTGGCCGTTGCACAGTAGATTGTTGTGGCAGCCGCTTGTTGCTGCCAGAGACGGAGATTCATTATATATATATCTGTCAAAGTCTTGGGCTGATTGACTGACTCACCAGTGACTTGGTAAAGGGACGCACAATCGCAAAGAGCAAGCGATAAACCCAATAATTACGCGACAGCTCCGTCGAAACCATATTGCCGGGATGCAGCGAGAATACCGAAATTCCACGTTGTTTCCAGCGCTGCAAAAAAAAACCACAAATATTCCAATTTGACAAATATATATATATATATATATATATATTTAGAAATTTTACTCACTTGGGCCAACTCCTGTGCAAATAGTATGTTGCATAACTTGGCATTGCTGTAGGCCACCATACTCCAATATTTCTCTGCTGGCGGCGATAAATTCTGCACCGTTAGATTATCCGCCGGCAAATTGGCAGTTCTATGGATTGGTTGGAAAGTTAGGCAAAGTTGGAAGGAGTTGGTGCATGGAATTTATCAAGAAATTCAAGTTTAATCCAAGACGCAGTTGTTTTTCTGTATTTGCTGCTTTTTGCCGTCTTCCACTTTTTTGTTTTGTTTTGCTTTTATCTACTTTGCATTCATAGCCGGCTTACAAACATAGTACGAACAGTGTTCAGAACTTTTGCAAATTATATTTATACTTTAATTCGAATTTTAATTTAAATTAATATTTTTTTTTTAATTTTTAATTAACATTTATGTTTATAAATAATTTGTAGTTTTGCATATTTCTCAAATAAATAAGCGACGCTTCTATTATTAGAGAACTTTCGTTTGCCTACAGTAGAACTTCAAAACTTCAGTAAATTTATAAGCTTTAATTAGAATATCAATTAAACTTAATATTGGTTTATAATTTTCAATAGATTTATTTGTAGTTAAAACATTTTAATTTGATATCAGCATTTTGCATATCTCGCAAAAAAAGTAAGAAACGGAGAATTCTAGTTTGCCAACGACCACTGTAGCATCATCATTCCAGTCAAAGGCATTGTGGACTTTGCACCCACAAACGAGTCTTGATTAGCTGTGCCATTCTTGTTGCCGTTGTTGTTGCTATTGTTGCTGTTGCTGTCGGAGCAGCGTTCAATGCTCGTTAATGAGATGCAAGCTGCGAAACCATGGCTAGAGTCAGAACAGACAGGCCATGACTGTGAGCAGGGCGCCTACCCAGGAAAAACAAAAATAACAACACTTAAAACAAAAGTGCCCTAGAACAAGGCAAACAACGCCATTGTACAACAAAACAAGGCACACAAGTCAAGATATACTTTTACGCATTCGATTTCCACTCAAATGGATTGTAGCGCATGCGTATGTTGTACAAGCCGAAATATTTCGAGTTACAAATCAAAGCGCGCAATTTTCTGGACTTTGGATTTGGTTTCAATTTTATTATTGCCGTCACATTTGATATGTCTATGAATATGTGAATAGCATTTACATGTATTATTGTCTAAGGTTGCCAAAAAAAAAAAATAATATAAATGTAAAGAAAAATCCAGTTTTCCCCCTATTAGCAAAATAGGAATCTTGCGTATTCCTAATATTTTCCAAAATGTGTTTTATTTCTATTTGTGTAAAATTTATATAATCTTATGCTTATAATTATTGTTTATAATTCACATTTAAATTCAATGGCTATTGTTAATATTAACAAACATTTGAATTGAATTAAAATGATTTCCCATGCCTAATAATATCCATATAAGATAGCTGCAATTATCGCATAGTTGCTTTGACCCCAATTCATCATTTGTCAAACACATACATATTTGGGAACCACTGTTGGCATACATGACTTTTAGCGAGTAACATGTTGGCGCACGCGACTTTTGGTGCATGCATCCACGAGATACTGAGAGATACATTAAAGCGGTGGTTGGTAACAAAAATGTGGTACGTGAGCTAAACAACGAACGCAGAAGCAGAAATTTGAAAAATACAGCTGCTGAAACCAACCATTTCCAATCACAAGAGCGCACAGCAACTTGACTTCAATTACGTTTTATGCTTTGTTCCGTTGTTTCACGCGAGTCTTTGTTGATTGATGTACGTATGTGTGTTAAAGCGCACAGTGTGTCGAGAGGTTGATTTATGAAGAAATTGCGCTGGCAAGCAGCCAAAAGTGTGTTTTACCACTGTGCTCGTGCGCGCAGCACGTGAATTGTCTGTATACCGCTTGTAGCTGCTCAACTGATATAGCCAGTGGTTTGTGATGAGTATTAATGCGCTGAACAACAATAAATCCCTACATCAACCGGAACTAGTTACTAAAACAACAACAAACAAACACACAAATGAAAAAATGTACAGAAATATGCGAGTTAAAATTCTATTAATACCCATTTGTGACGTATTGCTTAGCATCGATTGCGCAGCACAAAATATAATGAAATCTGTATGTATGTGTGCATGTCTGTGTGATTTTAGTGCGGAGTTCAATTGCTTATAGCCTTGGCATATTAAACAGAACGTATAGTTTGAGGAGTTATCATGGTTATAAAGAAAAAACAAAATAACCAAAAAATTAATTGTCCAAAGTTTTATTGATAATGCCACTAGCCTGTGTTGTTGTTCTCTTTATGTGTATCACTTTGCAGAGTGGTTTAACTTTTGACCAGTTTGGTCACCACACACCGCAGAATAGTCCAAAGGGTATCATTATTTCAAAATGCCAAACTCGCTCGCGAAGCAGACATACACGCAGCCATACAAATATAGGTATTAACGCGCATATGCCATAGTTTGCCAACGGCTTTTCGAATAAAATGAATGTCGCATATCAACAACAACTTAAATTACGGGAGATATTGGCTTTTGCCGTTTTTGGAGGCAGGAGTGGGCGTGTTAGAAAAAAATCAGCGTGTCCGAATCCGATCTTTGACGGACATCGGCAACAACCTACCAACCAAATTTGGTGACAGTTAGTTTTATCGTTTAGCGATAACCGATTTTTATCGATTTCATAGCCTTCTAATTTGTCGTAGCTGTCTCTATTGCACCCATGAGCGTATATTCATAAAGGGATCGGGTCTCTATTCTACAAAACATCATCTTGCAACGAAGGCAATGTCAAGTTCAAGGCCAAATAATGAACTGCGTTTGCTGCTCGAGAAACTAGACCTTCAATATTTGTGGTCCTCTTGTGTTAGGGTTTATACTCTTGTCTCAGCACCCGGACCGGAAGCGCAGCTACCCAAATCAATCAGATTTGTCATATAGTCTGTTGTTTTGTCGATTTGACGTCTCTATTCTATTGTCTTCTGCTTACTTGTGTAAGCCAAAACTAGACTATTTAGTTGTTACACACAATTTCAAACCGGTCTAAAATGCAGCCACAAGTATTTTTGACTGTACGCATTGGGATTATTAATAGTTTTTCGCCAGCAAACGCATCGACGCCAACGCAAAGCAAATAAAAAAAACCCCCAATGTGTCTCGGACCAAAGTCCAAGCAATAAGTGCAATAAACTTGCTAAAACGATGTAATGCCAAATGCAGTTTGTTTATATGCTACAGTAGCGTCTATAAAAGTTGACCCAGTGATCAATTCGTTTAGAAATATGCTGTTACCTGTGTGATTCCGAGGAGACGACCACAATGCGTGTCCTGTGATCAAAAAGCGATTCCAATTGCAGTGTTAGATAGAAATGCGATAGATGCGACACTTGGAATGTTGTCTCGAGGCCATCCACGGTTTTAGTATAGGGTAAGCCAAAAACGCCCGCATTCAATATAAGATAATCAATGTGACTGCAAAAATAGGGATAGAACAGAGATTAGAGAGATCGTTCTTTGGTGCCACTTAAAAAATTCATGATTTGTAATGATTGTTCTTGAAGCCAACTCGTTATTTCTATATATTCTATATTCATATATATGTATATATATATATATTCGATTCTAACTTCTGTTTCCGCTCACCTAATGGTCTGCTTGATCTGCACTACAAATTGCTGAACAGCGCGCAGCGAACCCAAGTCTAGGGAAACGGAATGACATCTGGCACGTGCTGCTGGCCGTTCCACAGCAATGCGTTCGATGGCCTCCTGGGCGGCTGACAGATTACGACAGGCAAAGATGATCTCGCAGCCATGGAGGGCCAATGAGCGTGCGGTTTCGAAGCCAATGCCACAGTTGGCGCCCGTAATCAATGCCAGACGGCCATGCAGATCCTTGCCATGCAACAGTTGCAATGCTCTGCTGTTCGAATCAAATCTCTGACGCACTTGCGCCACATTCAGCGTTGGCTCTTCAACGGCAAATGCCAACCGTGGATCAATGTTTGTGCGCTGCTGCGTCTCCTTGTTGAGGAACATTTGACGTTTGCTCTGCTCATCGTAGTATTTCTCCCAGCCCAGCGGCAAATCACCGGTGATGCGCTTGGAGCGTCCCGTTCTTGGATGCGTCCACTGCGACACTTGTGTTTGTTGACTGCAAATGGGAATAAATGAAGTTTCTACTGGCAATGCAAACTTTACTTTATGCTTACTTCACATAGCAAACGACGCCATCGTCTGTGGCACGTTCTTCCCAGCCAGGCGGCAATTCGTCTTCAGAGTCCGAGTCGGGTAGTGACATCATTTTGGCCTTTTTACTAACAAGGCAATTTATAGCTGGGCTAAAGTCGCTCTTGATAATTGTACTTGGCTTATCGTTGTTTTGGTCTGTCAACTGTTTGTTATCCGCTGTTTGTCAGGGCTGGCAATTTTGCCGTTCACATTTTGTGCATATGTTATCGATATAATAATCGAAAAGTAAATCAATCGCTGAAGCGCTTATTTTAAAATAGTGTCTTTTTTCTTTTCTTTAGCAATTCTTTAAAAAAAAATATCTTTTATTTGTTATAGTAATAGGACCTTTTTAAATATGTACACTAAGAAGATTGTTTAACACATGCATAGTTATATATGTATTAACAATATTATTAATTAATTTAAGAATGTAGATGTCTCACAAATTGCCAATTGATTTTGTTCGCTACAATTATATATGTTTATATATATATATATATATATCGAGTGGAAAGGTCACTAACAACAATTACAGAATAGAAATTCTATAAATACAAATCGAATGCTAAACTATACTTAAACTATAATTATGTGAAAATTAATTAATTATTTCTATATGTTGATGGTGATGCTGCTGGCGGCTCATTGATGATGCCATAGAATAATGGCAGCTTTGTCAGATCGCTGCGCACCAGCACTATAAATGGTGTCTCCGCACGGAATAGCACATCTGGTCCGGATTTTTTTAGTACTGCCGCTGATGCGGCAGCTGCCTCAGTGCCCTGTTCATTGACCACAAAGTCCACCTTGTGCAGAATATCAGCGACCATCAGGTCCGAGGGTGGTGTCGGCAATTGCTTCGGTTGCATTGCCGCCCGACGTTGGGCATTCAGATTACCGAGGCTACCCAAACCCGAATTGACTGCGGAATAAGCCGGTGTCTTCGATGCTTCATTGCCAATTAGAGCGAAATCACTTTGGGCACCCATAAAGATGCCGGCGAGTCCGATGCGTTGCAGCAATCGCTGTAACTTCAGGGATTCGGTAATGTGCAGCTTGGGGAATGCCACAATAATCGATCGTCGAACCATTTGACTAATCATTTGCTCAATGGCATCGGCAGTTAGGCTCTGTTGCAGATACAACAACCGTTCGACAGATGAGCGCATCGGTTGAATGATATACATGGTCGTCAGATTGCCATGATATGGTAGACCAATGATGCGACAATTCAAATTCGGATCCTCAAAGTAGGGAAATGACCCAGCGCCGACCATCATCTCGACGGGTATCGTTGGCAGGTTGCCCTCGCCATTGGGATAGAAATCCTCGACTTTGGTGCTGCCCCCAATGAAATCAATCTCCCACATGGCCTTAAAGTACAATGCATTCGCCATTATCATTCGTGTCGTATGCGGCAATTCCTCGGCAATGATATTATCAATCTTGCCCCTCGTATGCTTCGAGACCCAATCGTTAATCGTTTTCTTTGCCAGCGTTGGATTATTCTCAAAATCAAGTGCTCTCACATCCGAATTGTAGACATCGTAAACAGCTTGCCTGCAAGTGAATCAAATTTTAAATTTTAAATTTTATTATAATATTTCGTAAATATGACTAAGTCGGCTACCATTATATAAAAAAAACGCCATAACGCTCGAGTTGTAAAGTTCTCATTAATTAATTTTTATCTTTCAGCTGCTCAATCAGATCAATGAATATTTATACTTGAAACTAGAACTATGTTTAACTGAGTTTAAGTTATTTTCATCGTTGATTTCATAACTATGATTTATTTTATATATACATATATATATATATATATATACTATTGATAAAGCGCAGTGATTATGGATTTTTTTTCAGCATACTATATTATAATTAGCGCTTTGCTGATAACAATTTTGCAAAAAACAAATTTTTTAATGTAATTTTTTTTTCCAATGTGATTTACGAAAATCCCCTCAAGCAGTTTATATAAATCATGTTGAAAAAAAAAAAATTGCAATGATTTCGTTGCTCACCTGTAGTCGGGATTGAGACTGTAGCCCTGTTGCACAAACAGTCCGTTGGCCACATGCAGCTCATGTGGCGCATTGCGATTTTTGGGATAATGCCTCAGGCTGCGGCGTACATTATTATGCCATTCATCCAGTTGACGCAATGGTGATGTTGTCTTGATCGTTGGCTGCTGCACATCGTTGATCATCAGGCCGAATTGTTGATGCAATTTAATGATATCGTTTTGACCGAAAACTGCCGCCAGTTCGGAGTAACTGCGTCCCTTGGCGCCGAGCAATAGTAGCGCCAGTGCGGACACAATGCTCAGTGGCGAGAATATAGTTGTTTTGCGATAACTCTCAGTAATCTGATTGGCTAGCTGGTGGGCAAAGGTCAAAACATTGCGAGCAATATCATCCGAAGCACGAACATCCACACGATCCGATGAAGTATACGCTGCCGACGGAGCAGGAGCAGCATATTCAGGAGCAGCAGCAGCAGCAGAAGGAGGATAAGCAGGAGCAGCAGAAGCATAAGCAGGAGCAGCAGCATCAAAGGCAGAAGGAGCAGCAGCAGCAGCAAAGGCAGAAGGAGCATAAGCAGGAGCAGCAGCAGGACGAGCAGCAGCAGCAGCAGCAAGAGGAGGGGGTCTCACTCCGGCAACAAGGGCAGGAGATGTGAGTGGAGGCCTTGTGGGTAACAATGATTGGGCAGCATTGTAGCGTTGCAGCATCTCATTGTATTCCTGTACTTGTGGACTGTTGGGATTGCGTATATCTCGATCCAGACCCAGATCGGAATTCCCAATAGAAAACAGGCAGGCGAAGGCCATCAAGCCACAGCACAACGAACGCGACATTTAATTATTTTGTATTTTTATGCTTATCTTCCAGCTGTAAATATGACTATTTTCTTTTGTACAATACACAAACGTATATATATATATATATAAGTATATATATGTGTGTGTGTGTGTGTGTGTGTATTGAAACGATACGCGATGAGAACGCGCTTAAGCCTGGTGTTAAACTGAGCTTGTCACGCTTCGCGCACTTCACTTTATAAGTTGATGCGAAAAAAACTCGTTATCACCACACTCAGCCAAAAACTTGCTAGTTGCTAACTGTAGAAGGCGTCTGTAGATGAGCAAGAAATCTCATAAATATAGTGCTGAGCAGTTAATAATTTGTGTCTCTCTCCTTTTGTTTATATAACAATTTATTGACACACTTGAAATCTTTTCCACTCCAGTTAATTTGCATCAAAAAAAATTGAATTTAATTTCGGTTTGTGCACAATTGTGTATGATTAAATAATTTATATTAAAAAATAGAATTGGCCTAACTTATGGTTGAGTGATTTTTAACCGGTTAGGGAAACAAAAACTTTGTTTATTTGAAAAAAAAAACTACAACAAAACAAATACTGCAGAGAAAAACAAAGCATGCTTAAAATTCATTAAAATTAACTTGACAATTATGCAAAAAAAAAAAAACGGAAAAAAGATAATTGAAATTTAATTAGAGTATTCAAGTCGAGGCTGCTCGTCTTGAAGATGCCCTGCAATCAGTTATTAAATAAATTGCAGTTTATTTAATATGAAAATATATTTTTGTGCTTCGACTCTGCTGCTGATGCTGATTGAGAATACATATATAATTGCTCAACAACATAATTTTGCACAACTTTTCCAATTTTGAGTGGTTCAGGTATATAAAGAAAAATGTGAGTTACAAATTTAAGTTTGTGTTTAAATATCACTGGAAAATATATTGGATTAAGATCTTAATTTGTTGTATATATATATATATATATACAGATGTTGATCTAGATATAGATGTAGATACGGATATGGCTATTGGTATGGATATAGGTATAAATATAGATATGAATATTTATATAGATGTAGACATATATAGATAGAGAGTTATGTATATAGACTGTAGACAGGAATAGTGTTCACTTTGTTCCGTTTACCTACTTGCCCTAGTTTTTTCAAGTGTACCATCTCGACTACCTCAATTCCGATCTGAGTCAGGCTCCGTTCAGCAGGTCTCGCTGCTGTCGCCGCTTTTTGCTCTGTGCTGGGTCGGGAGAGCAACGCGTTTGACGTGTTCATCATTGATTACAACGATTGACCAGGTGCATGGGCGGGGGGAACGCAGGCAGTCGACTCATTGCAGCGCGGTTTAAAATTGCTGGGTTATACCCCGGTTTTGTTTACATTTGGATGGAGCACTCGGTCTGCTCGTACACTTTTTCAAATAGTTGATCCATTTGCGTATAAAGCTGGATCACTCAACTAGTTTCCGTTCCTCTCAATTCCGAATTGTATTATAACAAAGATAATCGGATTTTTGGGGATATGTGAATGTGTATGTTGTATGTATGGGTTTCAAGTTGACGGACAAGAGTCGCTCTTGAAATTTAGTTGAGTGTGTGTGCCGAGAATGTTAAAGTTGAGACGTGTTCGACTTATTGATGTTTCTGTCCAATTATAGCTGTTTTAGCAAATATTCATTATTATTAATGAGATATTCCGCCTCGTTGACAGACGTGCTCTGTTCTCCATTTATTGTGTAATATTAGTACTATTGTTTGCTTTATTGACTGTTCATTTTATATATACTCGAGAGATTTGTCATAAGCATAGCCATTGGGAAAGTTTGTTGTGGGTGTTTCCCTGTCAAGTCAATTGAAACACGGTTCTTCTGCTGACGTACTAACTTGCGCGATAAAATGTTAAGCTTTTTTTTATTTTTTATTCCCACTTCTTAGATTTTGTTCTTTTCCAAAACTCAGACATGCAAAATACAAAAAAAAAGCAACATTTTTGCATGCATTGCACATTTGAATGATGCTATTTGGAATGATGATTTTTTTATACTATAGTTAACTACCAAGTCCAATAAACGTTATCGATTTGCTGAAAGCCCAGCTTCTCAAACATTTTACGCGACGGCGTATTCTGTGTGACAACAGGAGCCATGACTACATCACCCAAGTCTGAGATCTTCCTGGACAAATAGCGCACCATTAGACTGCCCAAGCCAAGGCGCTTGTGGGTTTCCAGGACTTGTACTATGCTCAGCGCACCAGATGGTTGTCTGTAAGAGAACCAAATATGGCAATATATATATTTTTTTTGGATATGCTACGAAATTTACCTCAAGCACCATGCTATTAGTTTTCCCTCCTCATCATAGGCTCCAACGGAAACATTGTGTCGAATTAATCGTTTAACATATTCCACAGAACCCGGGGAACGATGAGGCCAGATTTCATTTATGGTTGGCGCATCCTTAATCTCTAAGCTACGCAACTCAATGCCGGCTGGTGGTCTGGAGCATATAAAATACAATTTTACACACACATATGCAATTTTAAATATATTTTACGCACTCCGTTGAAAATGTGGCAACGAGTTCTTTGCTGGCAGTATACCAAGCTGTTTGATTTGTGCTTAGATTCTCAAATTTCTTTTTATATTCAGCCACAGCAGGATTAAGACGCTCCCCATAAGCAGAGAGCATGTAAACATATGATTCAGATGTTAAGCAGAGAAGTGCATTTGTCAAACGTTCCAGATTATCGCTCAGTGTATTAAAGTAGACTTCCTTCTGAGCAGACCCATAGTTTACCTGTAATCAGAAAACAAATATAATAAAATAAGTGGGAAATTCTAGATAACATATATTCTACTTACAATTATAAGAAACGTGCCATCGTTTTTCCAATCGTCATCTAACGAAAAACACTTGACATCAAACTTGGGATCTTCAGCTATCCACTTGATATAGTTATTTATCAAATTATATCCCGTAGATTCTCTCCTTTTTTGGGCATAGAGATCGAGTAAAGTGTGCCACTCGCTGGGCCTTATTTCAATAAGGGAGTGTGAATTATATTGGAACAGCGACATGTCCGCCCTCTTACAATGCAACAAAACAACTGAATTGGGATTTGGCTCTCTTCACACTCTGCCCAGACTCAGAACAAGCGTTGCACATATTTAAGAGAGCCGGTCGCGAAATTAAATTCCGTCTATCAGTGTTGCATTTTGGTGCGAAGGTTTTAATAATGATACAATGGAATGACATTAAATAAGTACAAAGCACGGCACAAAGCAAAATAAATTTATATGAATTTGAGTTAAGCTGTGCTCCAAACTAATGGGTACATCGAATGACTCAAGAAAAAGATAAATACAACTGCATAACGAAAATGGCTGTGCAATGGAAGCACACAGCTACACACATACATATGCAGACAATGTGTATGTGAATTCCATCTTCACTCAATTTCATTTCTCTTCGTTTCGAGTGTTGTAAATGTTTTGCATGCCATTTTGAGTGCATTTTTGCAGAACACTAGGCTTAATTCAAGTTTTCGTATGTGAGCTTAGAATACTTTTATATCACTTCTAATTCGATTTCCGATGGCAATAGTTGTTGCGTCCTGTGCATAAATAAATAACAATTACAAGTTTTGAAATGTCCAACTCAGACGAATGTTACGCAGATATAGAAGCGTGGTGTCGCCTTTGTCTGAAGGAACGCAAGGATTGCTACATCATCTCTCATTATCTCACAGGTTTGGGATTTTAGAAATTAATATTAACAAAACAACTGTCAACGTAGTATTTACTTTGCATTCGCTTACATATGAGAGAGTCTATCTAGAGACTATATTAATTACATATGACATATTAAATATATAATATTATAATATATTATTTTGGCAATTCTCTAACTGTTCAATTCTATATGAGTGTATCTATATATATGATGTATTTACATATATAGAAGTAAAAACTTCTGGGCTAATTTTTTGTTTTAGTTGCGCTCTCTCAACCTCCTCCTCACTTTATTTCGAATGTCGAATAACAGGACTTTTTAAAATCATTTGTGTTGAGAACCCGGGAACCAAAGTCTCCCAAAGCCAAATAAACCATTTTAACTTTCTAAAGTTTTTTTTTGAACAACTCGTACATGACACATACTCCCTACCAAGTCCAAAAAACATTATCAATTTGCTGAAAGCCCAGCTTCTCAAACATTTTACGCGACGGCGTATTCTGTATGACAACAGGAGCCATGACTACATCACCCAAGTCGGAGATCTTCTTGGACAAATAGCGGACCATTAGACTGCCCAGGCCAAGACGCTTGTGGGTTTCCAGGACTTGCAGCAAGCCCAGTGCACTAATTGGTAGTCTGTAATTGAATCAAACAGATATATATATATATATATATTTGGATATGTTACGAAATTTACCTCAAGCACCATGCTATTAGTTTTCCCTCCTCATCATAGGCTCCAACGGAAACATTGTGTCGAATTAATCGTTTAACATATTCCACAGAACCCGGGGAACGATGTGGCCAGATTTCATTTATGGTTGGCGCATCCTTAATCTCTAAGCTACGCAACTCAATGCCGGCTGGTGGTCTGGAGCATATAAAATACAATTTTACATACACATTTGCAATTTTAAATATATTTTACGCACTCCGTTGAAAATGTGGCAACGAGTTCTTTGCTGGCAGTATACCAAGCTGTTTGATTTGTGCTTAGATTCTCAAATTTCTTTTTATATTCAGCCACAGCAGGATTAAGACGCTCCCCATAAGCAGCGAGCATGTAAACATATGATTCAGATGTTAAGCAGAGAAGTGCATTTGTCAAACGTTCCAGATTATCGCTCAGTGTATTAAATAAGACTTCCTTCTGAGCAGCCCCATTGTCAACCTGATTGCAGAAAACAAATATAATAAAATAAGTAAACAATTCTAGATAACATATATTCTACTTACAATTATAAGAAAAGTGCCATCGTTTTTCCAATCGTCATCTAACGAAAAACACTTGGCATCTAACTTGGGATCTTCAGCTATCCACTTGATATAGTTATTTATCATATTATATCCCGTAGATTCTCTCCTTTTTTGGGCATAGAGATCGAGTAAAGTGTGCCACTCGCTGGGCCTTATTTCAACAAGGTAGTGTGAATTATATTGGAACAGCGACATGTCCGTCTTTCTTCTTCCACTGTCGCAAAACAACTGAATTCCATGCATTGTGATATGCCAATCTTACTCTCTCTTTGCTCAACCAAGAACCGCGATCACATTTAAGAGAGTCTGTGGAGATACTGTCTTCATATGGAATTGTAAGTGTACGCCCAGTATTTAAAATGTTTATTATAGCTCTAAATAAGTATGCAGCCGATCAACAACTTCGATTCGATTAAGTCATGTCCGTCGGTTTTTCTCATAGAATATACAAGTTTGAGACTAAGTTTGGAATATTAGTTCTCTTATACTTCACCCGTTTCGCGAATATCGATACAAATCGTGTACCGATAGCTATAAAATTACACAATACAATACAAATTGCATTAATATCGGTTGAGGAAGACGAACGGATATCGTATATTAATATTTGCAAAACTACATTTTAACATTATAACATTTTTAAACGGATTGGCTTAAATATCTATCTACAATTTATGAGAATACTTGGGTTTAGGGTTTCTCCCTATCGAGCTCTTGCTTTTTGAATTCACACAAGTATTGGATACATATATGTATATATTATTTGTTTTGATGTTTTTGGAAATTGCTACCAAGAGACCAGAACAATTGCCGGCGGATTATGTTGATGTCACAGATTAGTTTAGCTTGCACAATTATTGTCATGTCTTTAGCAGACTTTTAAATGCTGTTTTTTTTTTGTTGTTGTAGGTATTCTCTTTAAATAATTTGATCATGCTAATAAAATCTTTAAAACATTTAAATATTGCTATATGCATTTGTATGAAAATGCAATTGCTGTTTGATTATAAGGTCGGCACCATCGTGTAATAAATATTATCAATATGCTTGAATCCAAGTTTTTCAAAAAACATCTGTGATATGTTGTTGTCAAAGGCAATTGTGGCCAAAACCTCAGAGCCACTTGCTGCAATTTCCTGAGCCATAAGACGCACCAGCACCGAAGCAAGTCCCAGACGCCGATGGGAGGGCAAAACATGCAAATTACTCAGAGTGCCATGGATTGATCTATCGATGGGATCAATCAGCGATTAGTTAACAGATACAAATTAAATTCGCAATATATATTCAACCACCTCAAGCACCAGGCCAACAAATGTCCGTCGCCATCAAAGGCACCCACACTGATATTGTGTCGAATTCGACTTCTTATCAAAGCCAACGAATCACTCGAGCGATATGGCCAGTGCTCATCCACAAGAGCAGCGTGTTCGATGTGCAGCGGTCCAAAGCTAATCTCTGCAGTCGAGCTGAAAAACGTTTAAGTAAAACGCTTCCAAAATAGAACAAAATTCGAATCTTACCGGTAATCAAGTGATTGCATTGCAGCCTGTGGCAAATGATATACAAATGTTTCCAGATAGTCCAATTTCTTCAGATTCAAATTTCTATCCACACAATACTGCTTGACAACATTCTTCATAAGATCTCTGTAGCCGCAAAACCAATGTCGACCTGTCAATTGTATATCGCTGAGCAGATTTTGCAAATCAATCAGATTTCCATTCAACGTATTCAGATAGACATCTGCCTTATGCTCAGTGCTATGCTGTAAGACATAGACACTATATAATTCCTCAATTGCATATTGATAAAATATGTTTTTTTTTTTTTTACTAACAATTAGCACAAAACTGCCATGTTCAAGCCAATTATCGTCGGTCGTGTAAATTTTCACATTTTTCGCATAGATAAAGCAATTTATTAAATCGTAGCCGTTGACATTTGAACGATCGTTTTCGTATAAATCACGTAGCAGCGGCCAGTATTCACGGATTAATTCGAACATCTTGCGAAAAAAATAATACTTTATTGATTATTATATATAGGTATATATGTTTTTGAGTGGTCGAGTGGTCGCGCGATCTAGATCCGAATGCCATCTAAATCTAGCACTGCCAAGACATTTTAAAAATAAATTATTTAAGGTTTATGTGTCTTGTGACTGGGACTGCACATGCTTAAGATGGAAAGTTCACTCAAGGCCATGGACAATGATACGCGAAAACTGAGCGATTTTCATACTCTTCGATCGTTGGTATCGAAGGGTATATTGATTTATTGCCATGTACGCCAGCTAACTTTGTAGATCGTAGGTTCAAAGGAAACTTTCCCTTAGAAATGTTAACTAATTTGAGAGGTATATTCTTCACCTACATCTTATGTTATCTAATCCTTGCGACCTGTTCTCAATCTTATTAGACTGTGTACCAGAAAGTTCAGCAGTCGTCTATGCCCGACAGTTCTCTATGTTCTCAGTTGTTTTGAACAATGCTTGTGCGTAGTGAGAGCCAAAAATACACAAACTACGAACAATGAACACTGAACACCATTCTGCAAAAATACTATAATTATTTTTTTGCTGTCGCACAGCAAGTGCTGTTGCGAAATTTATGACAGACGTAGGTATTTTTGTACTTGGTACATTTTGAAAGACAAAATCGCACTGGCAACGTCAGAGATTTGTGAAATGATTTTAAGTACATAAAATGTTCTATAAGCTATGTCGACTTTTCAGTCCAATAAACATTGTCAATTTTGTGAAAGCCCAGCTTCTCAAACATTTTACGCGACGGCGTATTCTGTGTGACAACAGGAGCCAGCACTTCATTACCCAGATCGGAGATCTTCCTGGACAAATAGCGCACCATTAGACTGCCCAGGCCAAGACGCTTGTGGGTTTCCAGGACTTGCAGCAAACCCAGTGCACCAATTGGCAGTCTGCAATAAATAAATTCCTTTAGTATCGAATATATATTTAGGTATATTACGAAAATCACCTCAAGCACCAGGCTAATAGTTTTCCCTGCTCATCATAGGCGCCAACTGAAATATTGTAGTCTATCAAACGTTTGACAAACTTTAGAGAATCTGGGCTACCATGTGGCCAATTCTCATTTATTGTTGCAGCATTTTTGGGGTCCAAGCTGCGCAACTCGATGCCAGCGGGTGGCCTAGCGAATACAAGTACTAATTATATCTTCATAATTGCAAAAAATGTACTATCGTACTCTATGGAAAATGTGGCAACAATTTCTTTGCTGGCACTGTACCAGGCTGTTTGGGTTGTCTTCAACTTAACGTTCTTCACATTTCTTATGTAGACATCGACTGCTGGCAACAGACGCTCACCATAATCATGTAGCACATATTCGTCAGATTTGGATGCCAAACAGAGTAGAGCACTTGTCAAACGCTCCAGATTATCGTTGAGTGTATTGAAAAATACTGTTTTTCGCTGCGTGTCATTGGTTATCTAAGAAAAAGAGCAAAACTCCTTGTTATTCGAGTATTTTATGTGAATCTTATCTGCACACTTGTGAGTATATTTTTTAGGTACAATCATGAGAAATGTGCCATCGCTTTGCCAGTCACCGTTGAGGGACAAACATTTAATATCAAGCTCGGGTTCGTTGGCTTTCCATTTGATGTAGTTGTCTATCAATGCATATCCGGTCGAATCAAATCTTTTGTGGACGTAGAGATCCCGTAAAATGGTCCATTCACTGGGCGAAATCTCGATCAATGAATGCGAATTCATATCCAGCTGCAGCGACAACAGCTGTTCGGCAACTGAGTAATAAATTGAAAAACTTGCAATAATATTCAACATAAAGACATATATATGTGACTTACACTGCACAAAAAGAACAACAAAAAGTTGCAGCCGCGATAAATGCATTTAAAATGCCATTAGCAATTGTAAACAGATTTTGTATTTGTTTGGCCAGTTGATTAAATATCGATAACTTAATCGATATCAATTATAGATGGAATACCACTGTGAACACACCTAGATGTTGGCTGCGCGCAGAATTGAATTTTGATCAAGAATGAACGATGTCAAAGACCTCCAGTGGCTACAACAAATTGCGCCCTTAGCTTATAATGCGCTAAAGACACTGGCTAACTGGTCCACGGCAGCAAATACGCCCAATACATCAACACAAAATTCAAATGATTCGACGACCAGAAAAAGAAGACGAACTATTGAGGGGACAGTTGAAACTGATCGAGTCAGGCATCGCCGGATTTGGGTAAAGCCGGAGAATCTAAGTCACGATATTGATGGACTGTATGCCACAACTTTTCATCAGCTTGAGGACTTTCGGAGCCGCACCGCAATGACGCCTCAGGTCTTCGATATGCTCTTCAGTTTGGTGGGCGAGCAACTGAATAAGAACTCCATACGCCAGCCCATTCTTCCCGAGTGTCGACTCTTCCTGACGCTAATGTGAGTTGAAATCATAAATGTGCCACTTTGTTTGTGTCTCCGTTCATATTTAAATTGAATATAAATTGTGGAATTCTTGAATTAAATGCAGGTACTTATCCAATGCGGAGCCTATCCAGGACTTATCAAAGGCTTTCAAAATGAGCAGATCCACAGTGCGTAACATTATACAAGAGACGGTCGAAGTGCTTTGGCACACGCTGGCGCCCGCCTTTCTGTCACAGCCCGATGTGGAAGATTGGCAACGGATTGTGGCAGGATATCAGGCGAAGTGGCAAGTGTCACATTGTCTGGGTGCCGTGGATGTCAAACTGCTGGACATATCGTATAAGGGTGAAAATGATATTGTATTGCTGGCCAGTTGCGATGCAAATTTGAACTTTGTCAGTATTGATATTGCTACAGTAAAGGATCCCATCAACAATCAGCTCGATTGGCATCAGAATTTCGGCACACAGTTACTCAATCAAGGACTGGTGGATCTCCTGCCGGCGAAGCCATTGCCGGGAGGAGAGCAGCATACCAATTGTGGCTATGGCTTCATAGCAAACTCCACGTTCCCCAGCGAGCATTTAATCACACCTTATACATCCCAGCAGCTGGACGAATATCAGTTGAATTTCAATCGAAATCTGTCCCGCGCTCTCGCCGGCAGCATCGATAAGGCGTTCGGTGTGTTGATGTCACGTTGGCGTGTCCTTGCGCAGCCACTGCGTCCGAGTCCAGGCAATGCGGAGAAGATCGTTAAAGCCGCCGTCGTTTTGCATAACTTTCTCAAGTTGTTCGATGACAACTATGCGCCAGCCAGTTATTTGTCGGAGTTGCCCCCGTTGCCCAAAACACGCCAAGTGCCCAGTGCCTGGCTATCCGGCGTACAGCAGTCAACAGTTGACAATAATGCCACAATGCAATTGCGGGAACGCATGAGCGGAATTATGAGCGTTGAGTGGAGTGACTAAATATATAAATTATGATCTCACAATTTATAATTTGCAATTGTTTTTGATTGTTCACAAGGGGAAAACAAAGATTTAAGCAAATTGTCCTGGTCAGTGTTAGCTTATCACCATCCAAACGATGAGAGATGGAGATTCAGTTTTCAATTTTAAAAATAAAAAATTAATCGTGTCTCTCTTTTTAACGACTTTTACTTTTAAAGGGAGAACTTTATTTTTAATATTTATAATCGCACAAAATACATTGGTAATACAAATTATATTGAAAATTGTAGGATCAAATTATGCATAAGATAATACAGTGTCTGGACTTGGAGAAGCACGTTCAATCAGCATTACACATAACAATTACCAATCAAATAAATGAGATATTTGTCAATGAGAAGGAAACGGGTGCGTATCGACTGTCAATTCAATTGATGACTCCATCGGCGCGGACGTTCAGTGCATCCAAAAAGGAACCCATTGGTGTGGAGGGACCAAAGCTCTCGATGGTATTTGCCAGTTTGTTCTTCATGTTGCGCAGACGCAGCGAGGCGTGGATAAATGTCACGGAAATAGGTAGCAACAAAGTGAAAGCGGTCAACAAGACAGCGCTAATCATGTGCAGAAATAGATAGCCGGTTAGCAATGCACCCGCCAGAATATACCACTTCTGCTGGGCGTTCTGTTGGGCCAAGATCTGATTACCACCGGTTAGGCGACTGGCGATGAAATTATTCTTCGATTTGCTGCTAAAGAATTGCCAAATGACGGCAATGATCAAAGCTTGAACGACCAGACCACTGATGATTTTCGTCGGATTGAAGGCAATCATTATCACATAGATGGCCAGAAAGACGAGAAAATAATTCGTCTGATAGTACAGCAGATTCTTGACCACACGATTGCCCCACTTGTCGAAATCCTTCAGATTGGGCAACTGGAAACGCGCCGAGCCCAGCACAAAATCATCCAAGGTACGTAGCGGTGGCAATTGTAGATTTCCCGACAGCGCTGCAGCCGCATCGCCAACGGAGGAAGATGTTGTTGGTGGCGATGACATTGTTGCCCTTGAGTATTTATTGTTGAGTTTTGGGTGTTGAATGCTTAGCTTTTGATAGCTGACGTTCTGGTGTTGTCCACGCGTTAATTGATGCGTCAATTTCTGTGTGTCAAACAGCTGAGACACCAGCTGCCCTAGCTTCGACCGCAATCGGAAACTACTCGATTCTTGGCGTGGCAGGAGACGTGCACGCTCGTCTGTACAATGCCAAGTGGAATTCTCGTCACTGTCACTTTCACTGTATTTTTCGTCCAGCGTAAATCTTGAGGTTTTTCGCGTAAATCGTATGTGTGGCTCGCTTTATCAAGTTCAATAAGTAACACTTGACACAAGTTGACTCATGCTGATACATGCAAGCGTGACTCACCCTGTGCCGCACATTGATTGCTTGTCAGCCTATCGATGCTGGTATCGATCTATGTATCGATTCTTGGACTAAGAAACTCAATTTGATTTCACTGATTTTAGACTTTGTAATGATTGACGGGCAAGAAATATGTTTTGAATTTAAAAACTTTTCGAGCAAAGGGCGTAACCAGGGGTGGGTCGCCGCATTTACCCATGACTCAAGGCCGCACAATAATTGTTACGTACCAAAATCGAAATGTTCAATTAATTCTGGTTTATTATGCGATTAATTATTTTGGACATTTATTTTTTGTTTTGTATTTAGTCTTTAAAACTGTCTTCATTTTTATTTAATTTGTAAAATTAAATTATTCAAACATAAGTACAGGTAAAGCAACAATGTGGTAAGAAAGATAAAAAAAAGAAACCTAAAAATTGGTAATGATATCGAAAGGGAATTGGAAATGAGTTTTTGATTGGTATTAAATGGAAACCGTTGGACGAAAATTCAACATAAAGATTGTTAAACAATTATGTTACTATATTCATGAATCAGATAGGAATATTTCTTGTGTGTGAGTGTGTGTGTGTGCTTAACCTCCCAACTACAGCTGCATTAGTTTTGGACGTAAGGACTACCGACTACCGACTACTCCTCCTTCAAACTTGGTTCAAGTTTTTTGGTAATGCATTTTTTGATTTTTGTTCTTTTGTTTTTAGTTTGTTTTTAGTTGGTAACACAATGCTTATCGTTTTTATTTTACTTGGCTGTTGCTTCAATTCTATTTTGGTGGTAGAACTTGTTTACGCCTCCAGATCATTGACAAAGAGCACCTCGCGATTCTTTAGGCCGACTTCCTTAAGGGTTTTATTAACGGTCTCAATTGCCGATCCCTCGCCGTCAACCACCGCTGCCTTGGAATATAAAACGCGCTTGGGAAAGTTCGTTGTGATTTCGAATTCATCCGGCGATTCGGGATGGCAGAACAGGAAATGGTATATATCCTGAAAGGAGACATATTACATCGTATATTGTGTGTAAATAGAGAAGGGATCATTTACCAAAATGGAATTTGTTTGTTGAAAGCGTCGTTCGAGACGCGTGCCGCTGGGCAGCTTAAATACAACGGCGATGGCATCCTCCGCATTGGCAGCCGGCTCGCTCGGCACCAGATTGACCAGATCAATTTTGAGTCGAGCAATCTCCTCTTTACGCAATTCGATATCACGGCGGGCCTGCTCCTCAGCCTCGACCAGTTTGCGGGCGACTTCGCGTGCATGTTGACGCTGACGCTCCTTCTCCTCGTCAGCGAGCAGACTCTGCTCGTAGGCCTCATCCTGTTGTCGTCGCAGCGTCTGCGTGAAATTGCGCTCCAAGCGATCGGCACGCGCCTGACTCAGCCACACCTCGTTCGCCGAGATGACCGATTGGAGGCGTCGCAGCAGCTCCTCGGCCGTACAATCGCCCTCGAAACTGCCAACGATAATCATTCGATTCGCCCGCAGACTAATCATTACCATCAGTGGATAGGTGCGCACAGTTAGCGATTGCTTCACACGATAGCCCTCCGGCGTGGACACATCACAGCCCCAAAGCAACGTATTGGCGCTTATATAATCGATGATCGATCTTGAGGAGAGGGTTTCACGGCAAAACGATTCAACATCTGGATTACGGCTGGGATCCTTGTGCAGATAGACGAGTAGAAAGCGCAACTCCTGCTTGGCATCGTTAAGGGCCTGGGCATAGGTGCCCTGATAGAATACCGGATGCTCCGGATATCTCTCATAATACTCGCGTATAAATTTCATCACATCGGCGAGTGGATCTGTGACGAGGCGCGGCTCATTGCCGCCGTCCATGTCGATAAATGCGCGCACAATGCTAGACAGTGTTGAGTAGAAATATTGGAACATAAAATTGAACACATAGCCCAAGAAGCCGGTGAAAGTGCGTGGAATTGGCTCAACATTGGAGCGAATCCGTCTCGCTATCCGACCGCCGGGCATATTCGCTGAGTAGATCTGTTGCAGGAAACGATCATTGATGACGGTCGGTGCACGCACATCGGACGATGCTGTCAGCATTGTGGGACGACCCTCGCGTATGTTCATCTGTTCCTGAAAGGCCACCTACCAAAAAGGCCACGATTTTTCAATGTGTATACATTAATTAACTATAAATGATGCGTGTGTTTCTGTATTTACCTCGAGATCCCATTGATGGCGTATGAGTATGTCGCGACATATGTTCATATCCTCGATGCCAGTCAAGTCCTGAAATTGGAGCACCTTGTCCGTTTGTTCATTTGTCAGACCCTCCGCCTCCATTTTGCAGCAGGTGTTGTTGTTGCTGTTGTTGTTGCGGTTGTGTATCTGTTGTCGTCGTGTTAGTCGTCGTCGAAGACGTTGGTTGGTTCTTGTTGTTGTAGACGTTTTTCAGCCTGCTTACGATCAGCTGCTGCAGTTGAATAATGCTTGATGAAGTTGAATATAGATTATATTTGGCAAATATATTATTTGCACGGCCAAAACCCACTAAATAAACTGAACGAACTGCACCCCTGATTGTCGTTCATCTAACATATGTTTTTTTGCATCCAACAGCTTAACATTCTGCTGCGCTGTTATTTAACAGTGAGACACCAAAATTTGACCTGTCATTATTCGGTTCCGAAAATTACATTACACCATTTAAATTTTCAAATTGAATAGGTTTTGCCGAAAAAAAAAAAACTGGAATTCGATTGACTAAAAATTTTTGCATGGAATTTCAGTGAATTTTTATAGAAAAAAAAAACGATAAATAAGTCACAGCTGTTTATTGACTGTTAGTATTGCATCTAACAGCGGCTGTTCAGTGAAGTCAGTTTATAATAATAATATTATTACTAATAGCAATAAATGGATATTTATGTCTGTTTTATGTGTGCCATAACAGAATTTGCAATTAGAAAGTTGATAACCTTTCTAATTATCGGACGGCAATGCTCATATCGAAGTGGTATCGATAGCTCAGAGATAACATACTCATTTTGGTACTGTTAACCTAAGCAGATTCATAGATTTGATTTTATCTGTGAAAATTACATACGACTATTCCGAATCCAAGGAGGTTTCGCCTTAAGAATTTTGTTGAGTTTGGCGGGTTATTCGAATTATTCAATACAAAACTAACATAAAAAGTTCAAATAAAACGAGGAATTTAAAAATAAAAACATATGAGATGTAAGTGTATTTAATGATCACAATATATCTAACAATATTCAACCCTGCAGATAATCCATTAGGAAGGGCGTATCATCAGCTCCATATGGAGTCAATGGCACATCGTACGGCAAGGGAAATGCTGGAACACCATTCCGTGAATTACCCAAAGGAAAAGTCTCCTCGCCAGTCTGCCGGTGAAGAAGTCAAATTATTAACCAACCAAACTGGTTAGGCAAGGCAAACTCGAACTCACCACAAATCTGGGCAGAAATAGGACGCCGGCTTCGTAGTTGGCAATGCGCAAGCATGGCTGAATATTCGAATTCTTGTTAAAAGAGCCCCAGGCGGCCTTCGATAGGTTAGCCGAGGTCAGCACAAACCAATAGACGCACTGTTCCTCCAGATTGAAACGTGTATAGGTCTTAATGTGCGGCATGGCCTGCGATCGATGACGATCCCCGGATTTCCATTGCTGAAGGTGTGCCTTAAGCCACGGCTGTTTGTCGTTTGTGTTGCGCCCATAGGGCAGACAACCGCCGCCCAACATGCCGTCGTGACTGCGCGACACATTGCCAAAGCTCGGATAGATCATCTTAAATGGTGGCAATTGACGCAGCCGGCCCAGCGGTGTCGAATCCTTGCGTAAATTGTTGACAAAATCCTGCTGTATCCAGGCTTGCACACTGGCGCCCAGACTGCCAATACTGGAACTCTGACAAACAACTGGAATGCGATCCTCCACGGGCGTCGCATGCTTGGCCAACAACGAACCAAGACGTGCACAGCCCCATGGATGACCACGCACAGCGCCCTCCCGATGACCACCGGGCACGGAGCCAATGAAGAACACACTAAGTGAGGGTGAGACATAAATTAAATTAAATGGATAAAAATAATCCGAATACACATACATAATCTATATACAAGTCTGAATGTTGGAAAATCTAATTGAATATATTTGAAATCTTTTTCTACTCACTTAACGGCACTGAAATCACTTTTCCGTATGCGTGCAATCCAAGGCTGGAGTTGCGACAACTTGTACTCGACCAGATACAGCATTAGATCCTGCTTGAAACCAGTGGCACTCTCGCCAGCTGCTGTGTCCGCATCCTCGGCCAGAGCGGGCAGTCGCGGACTAATCCATAAGCCCTGGGTGCGATTATGCCAATCGTCCTCGTACAAATTCGCTGTGGAGATGACAACACGCATCGAGTCATCCCCATAGCCGAGCAGCATCATTTTTGTGTGCGATGTGGCAAACGGTGTTGGCATGTTCACCCTTACGGCTGTTACCTGTGGCTTAAATTTGCCAATGCCCAACAGTTCCGGCGATTCATCGCCGTACAGCACAAGCAGCGGTTTGTCACTAGAAAGATGGAAGATTATTATTATTTACTTTAATTTCAAGTAGTTCTTCTTAACGGGCGACCACTGTAGCACGGTTCACTTACAGTATGCCCGCAAAATAATAGTGACCCAGCAGCCAGCCAATGTCGATCATAAAATTGATTTGAACTGTCGACTCAATCACGCCGAGACTCTCGTCGAGTATCTCCTGCAGTGTGACACTCAACGGCTCCCCGTGCGTCGCCTTCGAGTCTGTGATGGCCGTAAGGAACATATTGTAGGGCGCTGCTCGCTCCAATTTCTGGGCCATTTTGCCTCTTTCCATCACAACGGGAATGTAATCGCGTATGTTGCGTGCGTTTAGCTTTTGTTTTTTGGCCAGATTTGAGGTGTCTTTGTTAGTGATTGGTGCTCCTGCTGCTGCTGCTGCATCTCGGCTAGTGCTGGCAGTGTTGGATGCATTTGCAGGTGGTTGCTTTTTGACTGGTTTTGCACCAGCAACAACAGCATCCGCTGTCGGTATGGGTGCTGGAGCAGCATCATCTTTTTTGCCAGCCAGCTTGGGGAACACTTTCTCCAGCAGTTTGAGCTGTATATTTATCATCTCGCTGGAATACTTTGCGGGTATATCATATTGATTGCTGCCCGGCTTGGTGCCCTGGGCATAAATTGCATCCACTATAATTACAAAATAATTTAGTAAACAAAATGTAATTTACAATTGTTTTTTTATTTACGATGCGGATGTGAATATTCGCCAAAGTGTATGGGATTCTTTCGGTAACATTTCTCGCCGTAGGGGCACTCTTGCATCTTGTTTAAATTATTGATTTAATTGTTTAACAAAAAAGAAATGCAAACGACAATTTGCAAAGCAAAAGCCGAAAATTGCTGATGCTTCTGCTGTGCTGCTGCTGCTCTGTAACGCAATGCAGAACTATCGATAGTGATAGATTATCGATAGTGAACAATGCCGCTAGTAAATCAAAAGATTTAAAATAAAATCACTGCCGTTTTTGAGAGAAAATTGAAATGTGGATTGCTATGCATTGTAATAAGTAACATTTTATTTTCGAGAGCGGCAAAATGATGTCTTTGATGTCTAGTCCATGAGGGGATTCATTTTGAATTGAGGGTTTCCTAATCTAAGATTGATTATGGCGTTGAGTTTTTGTTGAATTGGCGGAATCGGTAATATGAGCTTGAAAGTGATTTAATTTGGATCTGTGATTTCTATTTGTGTTATTCTTAAGAAGTATTCGTATAATAAATCTACAAACAATTTACGCATTTTAAAATGCAATCCAAAATTTGAATTACTCCCATCTCGAACACTCCGCACTAGACAGCTGTTGGCGTTGCCAGCGTATCGCTTAAAAAATGTATCTCGATAACAATCTTTATATGATATAATTATTATCGTAATGGTATAAGCGAAGTGTTTTACACATTTAATATTTATTTAATAATGCCAATTGTTTGAAAACCATTTATTTAATTTCTAGCAAAGAGCAGTTGGCAGCGCGTTAGTGTTGCAAAACGCTGCTGTTCGTGTTGTACACACTTCGTGTCTGTCGTCGGTCGTTTGTCGTCGTCGTCGTTGTCGTCGTCGTGTGTGCAGTTCCTATGATAAACAATTTAAAATAAATAACAAATTTCACATACTTATGGCGCATTAAAGTAAACAAACTGGCCACAAAAACGGACCACAAGTGTTCAGTTGTACGCGTGAGTAGCATTCAAACAGTTTTATGTGCATTTCCATTGGAAATATAAGCTCAGTAGTCAGTGCAATTACGTTTGGCTGAAAGAAAAAAAAATTTTTTTCCTTCCCATACTACACTACTTCTTATTCGCTGCGCGCTGCTGCCGAAAGAGACTTGGCTGGCGTCGCTGTTGTTGTTGTTATTGGTGTTGTATATGCTGGTGCTGCTGCTGTTACTCTTGCTCTGCAGGGATTACGATTACAGTTTTATTCTCAGCCTCTCGCCAGTTTTATGCTGCAATATGTGTGTGCTTGTGTATATGTGTGTTTTGTGCTGCGCGCGCCATTAATTGAACTAAAAAGAAAAAGAAAAAGAAAAGAAAAGCAACGTTGAAAACAATTATAAAAATACACACAATAAAATAAAATTTTTATTATGTTTTGAAAATACTTGAAATGTCGCTTATCTGAAGCAGCGGCGTGCACACAAAAATTTCAGACATCTCATCTGCTGCTGCTACCGCTGCTGCTCTTGCTCTCGTTCGCTTTGAACCACACAATCCACTTGAATGCTGCCAAGCACAGGTGCGGATTACGACTATGCAGGGAGAGAGGCACTGGTGGGTGGTAATTTAGGCTCTGCTTCTGATTTGAATTAGTCACAGCAACACAAAAAAAAAAATACAAATGCTTAATAAATATTAAGGTGAACCTTCGAACCGTTATTAAATCAATGAGTCAGACAGTCAACTGGATACGCTCTGCTCAAACAAAGTGTTATCACACAGAAAAAAAAGCGACTAAAAATGCTCTGTTATCAATTTCATCACACACCTTCACTTTGTACTCTTTTCTATGCACCTACACAGCTGCATTTATACTGTGTGTGTGTGTGTGTGTACGCGCTTATCTACGCCACACGGTGGGGTCTTCTGGCTTTTCTCTCCATAAAAAATTATATCTCCTAAACTAATGAAGATCTTCAAAATTTATAAAGCCAGTGAGGGAAAATTACTACTAACGACCAGAGCATATATGTATATATATATATATATATTTTGTTGGCATTTGCAAACTGAAGACTATAAGATTAATTTGAAGTAAATGTTCGGAGCCGCCCACTGTGCGCCGTTGTTGATGTTGTTGTTATCAGCAAAGCGCGCGCGCAAACCTTTCGGGCTGCGTCAGAAGCAGCAGTTTTGTGGGGGGCGGCACACTCGCCTAGGATTACATATGTGTTTACAGTGGCGTATCTAGGCAGGGGTCATTGGCGGCGACGTCCAAGAACAGAGCCATAAATAGTGACTTCTACCTGACATGCAGCAAAATAGATTTTGATATTTTCAACATAATTTTTAATGAGCATATGCGTATATTGTACTCCCAATTCGCTATCAGCGATTTCCACCCACTGCGCCACTGTCAGCTCATGTATAAGGTACAAAGAAATGACTTCTTTACGCCGTTAGACGCGCTCAATCGCGGCCAGCGTTAGCGTTAGCGTCGCTGCTTTCCTTTGTCGAAGGTAGCTGAAGCGCAACCCAAGACGTGCACTCAATTCTACACACACACTCACACACACGCATAAAATCAGAACTTTTTTTCCTTGTTGTGGGTGTGTTGAGTTTTGCAGTGGTTTTTCCACGTATTTTGCGGCTCGTTGTGTATGCTCTCAACTTTTGAGCGATATGGCAACTACTTACATCTCTCTTATTGTTATTGTTGTTGTTGTTGTTGTTAGCCAAGTGGCAAAGCATTGCAAACGCTTTAAAGTTAACTCTGCCACAGTATCTGATGCCAGACTAGACGATTCACTCAGCTGATAAGAGCTTCTCGCATGCGGTGATATTATTGCTAAACGTGCCTGAAAGTAAATCAGGTATGCATTAATATGCCCAAAACAGCAGCATTTATTTTAAGTACAGTGATCGCCCGCAAACTATAACTTAACTAATTGTATATAATTTTTTGATAGCTGCTCTGAATTTGAAACTCTATATTTACATAATATCCCAATTTTTTTTTTTTTTTTTTGCAAATTAAAAATACTACTCAAAATCGAACACACCTTGTCATAAATTTTCTAAATCCTCTGCAAGAGTATTTATTTTTGATTCTTTAATTTGACTTAGGTCTGAGTTGACTCTGTGCGACATAAGATAAGCATCTTGGGTATCCAAGCACTTAATTAAGTTGTTTCCAGTCTATAACACAGTAATCATAGTCATAATAATAATAATAAAAAAAAAAACTAAATCCGATTGCCGCGGGTATCTAAAAATAAGTTCAAATGCGTGTTGACAATTTGTTTTTTTTTTTTTTTTGACTCTTTTCTTGTTTGTTGTTTGGGCTTTAAGCTGTTTTTATTACCATTGCGGGGATTATCGCGACAAGAAGATCAAGAGTAGCAACAAAAAAAAAAAGACGAAAAAAACTAAATATTTATATGGGGATATCAAAAGTGAACAAGAGGGACGCCCACTGGCAAAAAAAAAGAGAGAAAAAAATACATTTATCTAGCTGAAAATAAAGTAAAACAAAAAAAAAAGCGTAAATCACGCTTTCGATAGATCCAAAAATAGTTGTGCAGCGATAAGAACCCCGCCCCCAAAGCCATAAAGTCATGAAGCAACGGGATTAACAACAACAATAACAACAATTGCGACTCAGGGCTTAGATCAACATGCAAATTTGTATGCGGCTTGTTGTTTGTTTTTCGCTTTACTTTTGTATTGTGTGGCATGTGTTGCACACACAAACACTCACACACACACAAAAATCTGCGCATAAATCCAATTAATAACATAATTATTTAGCCAGAGACTCATTTACAAACAACTCGCAGCTAAAAGTCGTTAAAATTGCTAGATTTTTGTGGCAACAAGCTGCATGCTTGCAACAACCTGATGCGTAGGCTGTGTGTTCGGCCGCCTTCTCAGCTGGTTAGCTAGTTAATAATAATAATGCAACATGCTGCGGCATGCACCACTTCATATGCAAATTATTTTAGTTTTCTGTTTTTGTTTTTGTTGCTGCCCCCCGAAATTGAAATATTGACTTTGCGCACTTAATTTTCGTCCGCCTGGCAAATTGTGAATTGCCCAATCAGCCCCAGTGTGCGCAGCTCTGTCGAACTCTAGATATGTACAGCAGCGGTTGACAATATATCATCAAATTACAAGCAGTCTTTTTTCTAGGGTTAATTATTAAAGGATAAAGATTTGTAGATTTTTTTGATAATTTATGAAATTTGAATAATCCAAAACGAACGAAAAGTTATTGTAAATATCATTCTTAGTTTCCGGTTCCGATACGTTAAGCGTAAATGTTTCGATTCTGGAAAGGTTCTAAATTTTGCTTCATATTCGGTTAAATTATGGATGGTCGCATATCGGTTCCAGTAACTGAGTTGTAAAAGTCATAATATTGGTTGCTGTAACTGATTCTTCAAAAATATTTAATTTCCGGGCTGGTTCATAATTTCTTGTTTGGTTCCTACTTAAGAGAGACTCCTCCGAGTGATTTCTGGAACATTTTTGTATGCATTTGATGTTAAAGTTCTTTTGTTATGAGCATCACTGTATGTGTGCATATGTATATATAAACCATATGCAACATAAATTAGAATAACCGTTTCGAGACGCAAAAGGAACGTAGGTTTTTTTTTTTTGGTTGTTTTTGGTGGCGTGGGAGTTGATGATTTGAAAACTACTCGAGGCAAGATTGGGTCAAATCGAAGGCGTCGAGGGAGAGAGAGAGAGACTAAAAACGCAACAGTTCACTTATTTTTCAATAGTTAAAAGTTCTTACAGTTCTTAAAATGATTTATTGGCCATGACACATGATTTATTAGTCGGGCGAGTTAAGAAAAATGGCTTGCAAAATGTAGATTTTCAGTTGACTCAGCGTTGAAATAATAGGTAACAAAAGCTAACTCGATATGATATTACATGGAATATATAGATTACTGATTTATGCCAATTAAATAGCACATTTTTCTTTATAGACTAGTTAGTGTTGGTTAGCAGTACAGTTGTGCACAGGAGCTAAGTTGTGTAAGCTGTTTACTAAGATGCTTTAAAAAGTTCAACCAAAAACGAATAGAGAAGGGAACAACATTAACATTATTAATATTATTACAATTTTAATTAATACAAATACAAAAGTTCAGCAATCTGAAAACAATTTAAGCTTTATTTTTATTATCATCATAATCGATCATAAGAATAATAAATAAATATGGAAAACATAAAACAAAGTACACAAAATTATATAAAATATTTGAAACTGTATTTGAAATCAGAAAAATGTAATGGAATGGAGATATTGGACACTGATTATAACTACAAAAATAAAAAATACAAGAGTATTTTAATGTGAGTGTAGAGCAAATACTTTTCCAATTAAGAAATTAAAAATTTCTTTACACAAACAAAATTAATAATTTATAGAAGTTAACGGTTTGCTTATATGTTATAGTTCCGCAACATTACCGATTTAAATTCAGAATCATAAATATTAAATGAAAAGCTAAACAATCCATAAGTAGACCATAGATAATCATCAGATTTCTTTGAGCAGTAAATCAATGTTTAAAAGTCACAACGCCCACAGCTACAGTAAAATAAGTATGAATCTATTTTCCTTTATTTTTTACCATGTGGAAAAACTGCCATTCTTAAATTTTAGCTTTGTTTTTATGCAGTGAACGACGGTCGTCAGTCAATGAGCCAAATTGAAGCAAATGGGAGCATTAAAAAAGAGAGGAGGCGTGTCGAGGAGCGGAGAGGGAGGGAAAACTGCAGAAGAGAAAAACTTATGAAAACGCAACTTTAAACTGTAATAAAGTGGGAAATTACAGCGTATAAATCTCTGTCGCTAAACTGTCATGAGTCGATTCGCTGTGCTGCGCACTCGAAAGTCGGGAGTCGACTCCGGGGTAATTGAAACCAACACCCACACACACACACACTCACACACATATACATGTGAGTTGAGTTTACAGTTTGGCAGCTACTGTTGCAAGCAGAGTCGACGTTTGCATATTAAATGCAACTCGGGGGCAGCGCCACACAAGTGGACGTTGTTGCTGCTGTTGTTGTTACAACGCGCACATTTTAGTGTCTCTCGCATCGTGTATAATGTGTCTTGCTTGTTTTATTGTTGTTGTTGCTGTTGCCATTTGTTATTTGTATTCAGATCGCGCCACACACACTTGACGCTGCCTGGCGCTTCACTGTCCATATAAAACTAATAATTATTGCATTTAAAATCTAATAAATAAATGCATTGACAATGCTCAGTGGTGTGTGTGTGTGTGTGTGTGTGGCAGAGAGGGGGCGGGGAGGTTGCAAAGCGGCATAGAAAGACGCTGCACAATAGCCGCTCCTATTTTAATCGCGCTGAAATGTCCAGGGTTGCTTCACGTCTGAAACATGCATGCGAAATTAGCCAAAGTGGATAAACATACTTTTAACAACTGAAAACATTTATTCAACTTATAATGGGTTTCTGTTGGAGAATAAACTGACCGATTCTTATGCCCCGAACCCATTAATAATCGGTTAAAAAAAGGAATTGTTCAAAATTATGTTCCAGGAAGCATCTCCGACCCCATAAATTGTATACATTCCCGATAAGGATCAGCAAGCGAGGCGATCTAGGCAATAAGTCCATCTCAGAGACTTTAAGAGCTAAAGACTTAAAATTTGAAATAAAAGTTCTCGTTCAGCATAAGAAGTTAAAGTTAAGAACTGCTGTTAGCCTACAAAGTATTCAAAAGTTTTCTGTTTCTACGAGAAAAAAGTTTGATTTTTAACTAGTTAATATTTGAATTTTTGACATACACCCAAATACTGTTAACTTTTAATGATCGATTTCTTTCTAAATGCTCTTAGCTTATAAGCTATATGGTGTAGTGACTTCGAGTCTGACTTGAGTTCCCAATTTCATAAAGTATATATAAAATGTATAGTTCCATAGCAAATTCGCAAAGCAATTGCGTCCAGTTTCCGTCGAGCCTTCATTTCATTCCCAAACAATAAACATTGTTTAAACTAAGATTCGAAATTCAACTCAAAATAGTTTTTGTGTGCAGCCCTGGTTCAGTGGTATTCTACGCATAATGATCATCATCATTATCATCGCGACCATCATGAGCAATTCTTGAGAGCTGTTTGTTGTTGTTGCGATTGTTGCTGTTGTGTTTAGTGACAACGATTTTGCTGCCGCTTTTGACCATAATTGTTGTACTTGTCATTGGCAGTTGTTTGCGTCGCGTTGCCAACTGCAACTGCAACAGGCAAACGCACCGACAACGCATACGTTGTTGCGTGTTGTTGTGTGTGTGTTAAATACATGTAATTAGCCATGTTTGTGCCATTTAATCCGCTCTGGACTCGCATGTTCTCCTCCTACTTCAACTCCACTCTCCATCATCTCCCTCTCTCTGGCGACGCTTTTCTAAGAATTCTCTGCGTTTTGTTTTGGCGCACGCATTAGGCGCCACAAAGCGCAGCCACGTTTAACCCCCAAGCAAGTTGCAGTTGCATTCAGTTGCAGCAGCAGTCAATGCCTCTCGCATACTCCACATATTTATGGGCTATTTAGGCGAGTGGATGCTGCTGCTGGTGGCACGCAACACTGTTGTGTGCGTGTGTGTGCGATGGTGGTCGCTGGTTACTGCGTCAGTCATTGGCATTGATTGGCAGCCGAACACGCAACAATTGTTGCATGGCGCTGAGCTGAACGCTTACGCCTCGCGACGCCTTTTTTCCAGTAGCACCGAAAAGCAACAAGAACAAAAACAATTGCTGCTGCAGCAACAACAAGAATTGCTGCAAGCTCACTTTTGGCACATGTGTTTTTTGCGTGTTTCATTTTGCAAACATAAGCAAAATGCAATTGAAATCTTTTCATCAACCAATTGTGATTTTTAGGGCGATTTAGAGGCAGAATACTTTTGTTGTTTACGTTCTTGAAATTATGCATATTCATTCGAAGGTTAGGGTTTTTTTTGGGGGTTTTAGAAGTTTTGGAAGAACATTTGGGAGTTTAACATTGTCCAAGCTTCTTGACAGAAAAACCAAATTATTTAAATCGATTAATTTGTGATTTGTGTTAAAAAAAATAAATGGGTTAAGAAGCAGTGACTAAGAGAAGAAAGAAGATGTTAAATTAGATTAGCGTAGTTTATACTTGATGCAATATATTTTCTTTTTTAAGAGTGATTATTATATAGGTATAGTATAAGAATTCAAAGGCTGTGCCTGTAATTATAAGAACCAAAACTGGTAGAATTCTACCCTGCTTAAACATATGCTTAAGAATAACTTTTTTCCCTGTTTATTTATTGTATTTTCTTTGCTAAAATTTCAGTATTTTCCTTGCTAAAATTACAGTATTTTCTTTGTTAAAATTACACTAGTTTCTTTGTTAAAATTACAGTATTTTCTTCACAAGATTTTGCAGTTATTTTGCCATTATTATTTATTTTTTATTAAAGTCAACATTTCAGCTCTATTCGTAAAAATAAAAAAAAAAATGTTTAGCTTTAGCGGGTGAAAAAGGGAAATTGGCAACAATTATATTTGTATGGTGTGTCAACACGAACCTACCACAATATTGGCAGTTGGCAACGCTGCACGTTGCTTTAGGGTTGCTAAGTGTTGTGTTTTCTTTTGTTATGCTTATCTTCTGTGTACCGTTGACAGCTCAATTACATTAGAAGGGCAACGGGTATGCGTGCGTTTTAGCAATTAACGCGTCAATTATTTGTAATTAGAATTGACTTAATATTTGTGTGTGTGTGACTGCAAAAGGATTTTTCTTTGCCTTTTCTGTCCACTTTTGGCACGTGCGCATTGAGTATGAGAGAGTGGGAGAGAGCATATTGCATATGTATATAAAATTTGCATGCATGCATACAGTTTTATTGATGTTTATGTTTGTTGCGGCTGCTACTATTGTTGTTTTTATTTGTTTAGGGGTTGCGCTTCAGCGACTATTTTTGTTTTTTTACAACTGCGTTATGTTGCCCATGGTGGCAATAAATTCGCGTTTAGTAGTGTTAAACACGCAATAAAAACTGGGCAATATTGAAAGTGGCGCCCACTCCACAGACACACACACACACACTCAAGCAAACACACACATCTGGCAACACCAAAAATGCAATTTGACGGTGTAGTTAGTCAGTAAGTTGGCAACGCGTGGCATGCAAGAATTCTGTTTGATAGATTTGAGAGCTTTTTTTCATTCCACGTTCACTTGCTGCATTTACAGTTTGATTGCAGCCCACACGTTTGCGTTCACGTGCAGATGGAGAGAACATTTGATTTGTTTAAAGTAAAATTTGTGTGTGTGCAACGCGGTTTGTGCTTGGTTGCTTGTGTTATTGTTGTTGCTTGTGGTTTTTTTACACATAAGGCGGCAGGCAGGCAAACCACAAAGCATCTATCAGCAGTTAGACAAAACCAGGGCTGCACCAGCAAACAAACTAACGTTGACCTATTGGAAGGTAATTCGAAATGGTGCATTGAATAATAAAGCACATCAGAAAAATCGTAAAGTATATACAAAAATATATCGATAGCGTGAGCTGCTCTTATTTTTGGCATTGCTACATTTTTTTGCTCCTTGCTGATGGCGCTCGCACTCTCTCCCAGCCCTGATACTCACTCTACTCTCTCGTCGCACACTTCGTTCCCAACTGGTTCGATTGCTGCTCGTTCTTTCGCTTGACTCATTCGTCGCTGATCGTTCGCTTCGTGCAGTTGTGTTTTTGTTCGTGTCGCGCTTGTTATTCCTGCTTCGTTTCAAATTTTTGAATGAGATTTATACAAATATTTACGCAAATAATTTATATATATACATTCATAAACAATAATATTGAAATTAAATATACCTAATGCGTGTTAAGCCCAAAATTGAACTCGTATGCTGCAGTTCGCGAATAAATTTCGATTTTTTTTTGTTGTTGTAATTGAAATTGAAATTGAAATTGCAATTGCAATTGCGGCTGCCTTTGTGGAGGGTCTCGAATAACATTATTTGGATGCTAATTTTTGATTTGTCCCGCTGCAGCGCTGCGTGTGTGTGTGTGACGTGTAGTATAAATAAATAACATAATATCTGCAATCTTTGCCATATAAACGTCAACACAAGGCAAAGAAACGACAACAACAAGTCGCAGCAGCAGAAATCACCGTCGTCCACATCCATCGCGAAGAAGAACCGTGAACCATTCTTCCCAGCACTCTTTTTCTCCATTCTGCAAACATGTGTATGTGTTTTATATTGATAATCGAATGCTCTTTAAAAATATGGTTAAATGGGTGTGATTAGGCGAACATAGTTTCGATGTTTTTATCATATCCTATAAATTATATAAATTGAATTTTGCTATATTTACCTATTATTTTGTTTTATTTTTAAGTATCATTATTAGCAGGGTATCTACTCGTCGAGCACTGTCTCTCAACTAGAGCATTTTTACATGTTTTTGTTGTTGTTTGATTTCTTGATTTTCTTAACTAAATCAAACTGTTTGCTGACGTTTTAGGCTTGTAGTTTATCTTCATTGCTTTATTTGTTTATTTTTAAACACATGTCCCCACACGCACACACACGTATACACACACATATTTACATTAACACACGCACAGCGAAGTCCTCGTCTCCCTTTTTGACATTTTCTCAATGGCAACGGAAGCGCAGCGATAAGTTTGACTTTAGTGTATCCCCTTCTCACGCACTCCTTCCACTATATCACTCTCTCTCTCTCTTTCTCTCTCTTGGCTACTGTTGCTTTACCTGATGCTCTTTGATTTACGCTTTATTGTCATTGCCGCATTTATGATTGATTATTGATTGGAATTATATGATACGCATGCGCGAATGCGTGCCTGCAATACGAGAGTGATTCCTTTTGGCTTCTGCTTTTGCCTCTACTTTTGCGTCTGCATTCTTCTTTTGCTCTTCTTTTGGAAGGGGATCACTTGAGTTATGAGATGTCTTATTGTTGTTGTTAAGTTTCCTGGAAGAATCTGCAATAGTTCGTGCGGATTGGAATTTCCCCTCTCTCTCTCTCTCTCTCTGTCTTTCTCTTTAGTTACTGTCACGCATTTAATCGATCAGACGGGCTTAATTTGTAATTGAAGTTTACGTTTATTGTTATTTAATTGAAGTCGCAATCGCAATTGTTTGTGAAATTGCCAGACTTTAATCCAATAAAAAGTGTTGTAAAATTTGTAAAAGACTTGAAAGGAAATCAATAATTTTGCGTAGCACTTCCAGTCGAACAAAGAGGCGCTTATGAAATAAGAATTTATACTCTTAAAAGTACTGTTAGTATTGTCGCTTTATTAGTTTGTTTAATTTCCCACAAACTACAACTTTAATCCATACACAAAGAGTTAGCTTTCTGTAATATTTAATGACGCACTGGTTTTCAAATATGTTTTTTATCCTAAACCTATGGTTTATTTACCTCTCAAATAGACAAATAATGTCTTGTTATGGTACTTGTTTATTTACTCAACCAAAACTTACCCCTTTAATAAGATTAGCAGCTGTGTTTGTGGCCAGTTCTTATGAAAATGCCATGAGGCAATATTATCAATGTCAATAAGTCAAAGCACTCACCTGCAAAACAACAAACTGTTGAATTTTGGGAGCCTCGGGGGCAATATTATAACAAAATATTTTGAATGCTCAACCTAAAAATCAATCGAGCTGCAATTAAAGTTTAACGCTTGTTTGCCAGCTGGTCAAATATTTAACAGTGTTTGCTTGAGGGGTTATTAGGTGGGTAAGGGTGGGGAGGGGGGGAGGGGGGCATGTGGCATATACCCGGCCAAGTGTTGTGCCTGAGGTCGGTAGAATATTTTTGGGGCGGCTGCCAACAAACAAATTGTCAACAGAAAGATAAGAAAAAAAATAAAAAAATAAAAAAATTGGCAACGCCCCGCGTAGGCTGTCAAAAATTGCTGAAAATTAATTCACGCTGTGGCTAATTTGGCCAAAACCAAATTTACAAGTGTCTGAAGTGTGTGTGTTTGGCAGGCGTGTTTGGAGGTGTCTCCAAGTGTTGCACTTGTTGATTTATTGTCAGCGTTTAATTGCTTTTGAAATTGGATTTGAATTTGCCTCCCAATTGCCCCTCATCGAAATTAATTGCTACAACATATTTTCATTCAATTTGATTTTTCACACTCGACACAGACACAAGTGTGTAACATTTGCAGAGAGTGTGAATTTTCTCTCTCTCTCTCTCTCTCTCACTCTCTCTCTCTCTCACTCTCTCGCTCTCTCTATCTCTCACTGTCAAACTATGAAAAATGTAGTTCGCATTGAAGTGTCATAATTTAAATAGAATTGTTGTATTTACCGTTAACATTAATGGTCTATGAGGAGCAAGCTCTGGGAAAAGAGAAGAAGGAGGGGTGGGGAAGAGGCAGTCTTAATTGCATTTAAGTGGTAGGTGACAAGTTGCATATGTTGATGTTATCTCTCTCCAATGTACTAATTATGATGTGTCCGTTGATCTAATCATTAATGTGTGTTGTTCTGCGAGACCAATTATAAGAACAGCGACTTGCTAAATTTCTTGGCAAATAGTTATTATAAAACTAAATGATATAGTAGACAGATGTTGTTCAAAAATGTGCGGAGCTTGACACGCAAGTTTAGGCTTATACGAAACTGCAGCAAAAAAAAAATATATATATTACAAGATTCGTTAAGATAACTTGTTAGTTGCTAGTTTGCATTGCTGATCAAGAATATATATATATACTTTCTGGGGTCAGAGAGGTCTTTAGAGTTCTTAATGCTAGAAAATATATACTAAAATATATAAAAAATGTGCTTATCTTTTAAGCGCTCATTTTTATGAAGAAGAAGAATAATCAAAGTTTGATGTCTTTAGCAAATTCGCAGAAAAAATTTGTATTTTTTATATTTTTGATTATGTTATTACCAAGAAATACAATTGTCTTACATTTTGCAAACAATTTCAAATATTCTTTAGAAATGGTGACTTTACATTAGCTAGCTAATAAACAAATAATTTGATTTTTTTTTTATTTTGTGGAGTATTGCGAACTGAGTCAGCAAGTCGCACCATTAACGTCATTTCACGCAGATGGCTACAAAACTGGCATTTCTCAAGCATAAAATTAATTTGTGAATGAGCAGCAAAGTGACTCACTCAGCTTTACAACAATGGACACCCAGCGTTCAATAATAAATTCTTAACTAATATCGCTGAGCTGAATGATCAACAATTTAAGGCGAAGCTTAAGATATGCCTAAATATGTGGGCACGTATTTACTTGGATTTATTTGGGCTATTCTTCAACTCGAATTATTCATGCTTTTCTAATAAATTCTTTCCTTATTTTAAAGCAACTTTCAAAAATGCTTATTGACACATAATATATTTAATACCCGATATAAGAAAACTTATTGAGGAAATTAATTTTCTGCATAGTTGGTTTTAAATAAAAATCAGAATAGGATTGAAAATCAATGCTTAACCAGAGTGGCTACATCTGAGTATCTCTTATATGATTCCCTCTCTTCGAGGATAAACCTGGATACGTATACAGTTGAGTTCAGAATATTAGTACTAACTCAACTTATAGAGAATCCATCTTGTATGTATATTGTTTTATGCGTATTTTGAAAGATATAGACAGTCTCAGATATAATTGGCATGGTTCGACATTTAGACCCAATCCCATTCAAATCTAATCTTTAAACTGGTGTTGCAAGAGTTGGCCTTAAAAACTTGTCAATATTGAGTGGTGATTTCACAGCGTTACTATTACATTGATCAGCAGCTGTATATCTTGTCAATGACAGAAAACTGAATTCTTCTTAATCAGAAAGCATTCAATTTGATGCATGCCCCATCGATGATATCTCCTTTTTTTCAAGTATTTGTTCTTCTCAATTAAATATTGTTTGCTTATTTTTTGTATGATTTGCATGCAATGGGCGCCGACCTTGAGCCGCATAGCCAAAAGGGGGAGGAGTCAAGCATGATTTGTGTGCAGCAGCAGCAGCAACAATCATTTAAATACCCCATTTAAAGCCCTCCCCCCCCTCACATCCTCTCTCGCCCACACAAACAAACGGACGACGACGACGACGACAACGACTTCATTTGAAGCTGGGCAAATGGCCAAGTTTCTATTTGTTTATATTGTTATTGCTGTTTGTGGGCGTTGCTTAAATCCACTCTAATCGCATCTTATATTGATATTGATGTTTGTATATATATTTGTATATTTGTGTTTATATATATATATATGATTTTTTCTATATGCATTTGCATTGGTTTATTCCACAGACTATCCGCCCGTCGATAGCTATACCGGTTATCGGGTAACTCCACCCAGCAGCCACAACAACAACAACAATACACACAACGGCAACAACAATCACAACAACAACAACAGCAGCCACAGCAACAATAACAACAACAACAATAACATTCACTGCAGCAGCAGTAGCAGTAACAATAACAACAACAGCCACAACAACAACAGAATGGACACCGATGATGTGGAATCAAATACAAGCAGCGCCATCAGCACATTGGGCACACTCTTCTCATTCCAATCGCCGGCCGTTAAAAAATTACTCGGCTGGAAACAGGGTGACGAGGAGGAGAAATGGGCCGAGAAGGCCGTCGACAGTTTGGTCAAGAAGCTAAAGAAGCGCAAGGGCGCCATCGAGGAACTCGAACGTGCTCTCTCCTGCCCCGGACAACCATCAAAGTGTGTGACAATTCCACGCTCCCTAGACGGCAGATTACAGGTAAAACTACAAAAAAAAAACACTTTCTTTAATTGAGATCAAGCCACGCACAAAAAGCGCTGGTTTTTTAACAAGTCGATTCAGTTTGATCATAGTTATGCCAAAAGATTTCCATTGCCCCTCCCCACTTTGAATAGACATTTACTAACTTTTTCCCTTTGCCCATTTCTATCTGTTGTAGGTATCTCATCGGAAGGGTCTGCCGCATGTGATTTATTGTCGCGTTTGGCGCTGGCCCGATCTGCAGTCGCATCATGAACTGAAACCGCTCGAATTATGCCAATATCCGTTTAGCGCCAAACAGAAGGAGGTGTGCATCAATCCGTATCACTACAAGCGGGTGGAGAGCCCGGTGCTGCCGCCGGTGCTTGTGCCACGGCACTCAGAATTCGCGCCCGGCCATTCGATGCTGCAATTCAATCAGATGGCCGAGCCGAGTATGCCGCACAATGTTAGCTACTCGAACAGTGGCTTCAATTCGCACAGTCTCAGCAATAGCAACACATCGGTGAGCAGCCCCAGTTCGGTTAACTCCAATCCAAATTCACCGTATGACAGTTTGGCGGGCACACCGCCACCCGCCTACAGCCCCTCCGAGGATGGCAATTCGACCAATCCAAACGATGGCACCCAAATGCTCGACGCCCAAATGGGCGATGTTGCCCAGGTTAGCTATTCGGAGCCAGCATTTTGGGCATCCATTGCCTATTATGAGCTCAATTGTCGCGTCGGCGAAGTCTTTCACTGCAACAACAATTCGGTCATTGTCGATGGCTTCACGAATCCATCGAACAACTCCGATCGCTGCTGCCTCGGCCAGCTGAGCAATGTGAATCGCAACAGTACCATTGAAAATACACGCCGTCATATAGGTGAGTTCTAATCCTGGGTTGAAAAACAGTCAGTTCAACTGGAAAAAATTAGACTTGGAATCTCATTGTGGAATAAGAAGTCAGCAAAAGAATGGGTCTGTCTTAGCCAGAAGACGATGTAGTATCTGAGGAAACATGTTATCAACTCTTAGCTCTACCTTAACTCTACAAATATTCTGATGGAATAGCTACAGGTTCAGAAGGATACACAAGAGATCTTCATTAATAATATTAATCTAGAGAAAATCCATTTTGAAAACTTATTAAAATTGCTGTTTGCTTTGAGCTACATGACAATTTGTAAGGAGACTCTCCTCCCATCTAAATGAGCTATATCTCTAGGTCCTGCACTACCTTTGTTGCTCGCACTCTCAGAGTGCTCGCTTCTCTGGCCATAAGAGTGTAGTGCTCTAGCTTCGAAAGGTGAACGAGCGGAAGCCAATTGACTGGCTTGAATATAAATCAGTGTATGAATATTTTTTACTTCGTAGCAGCAAGAGCAATAGAAATATTGCTCTGCTATTGCTACTGCTAGGCAGTAGCTCTTCCACGCTGCTCTGCTCTGTACTTTGCAAGAGCAATAGCGGTAGCATTATACGCTCTGTAGTTGTAGTCGTAGCAGAACTAACTAGAGAGGAAGAGAAGCATCTGAACTGTACAGTTTTGGCTACTGCTATCGCATATTTGCTTTGCTCTCAGCATAGCTGCTATCTCAGTTGCTATAACTTTTACAATAGATCATTTTTAATGCTGTTGCATCGATCAAGTAAATTATAATTGATTTTTCTGAAATACTAATTTATAAACTTTTTAAAGTCATTTCTGATTATTAATATTTCATTTTGTTTTGGTTTTTATTTTAGGTAAAGGCGTTCATTTGTACTATGTTACTGGGGAGGTGTATGCCGAATGTTTGTCCGATTCCGCCATATTTGTGCAGTCACGCAATTGCAATTATCATCACGGCTTCCATCCGAGCACCGTGTGCAAAATACCGCCCGGCTGTTCGCTAAAGATCTTCAACAATCAGGAATTTGCTCAACTCTTATCGCAGTCGGTGAACAATGGCTTCGAGGCCGTCTATGAGCTGACCAAAATGTGCACGATTCGCATGTCGTTTGTGAAGGGCTGGGGCGCCGAATACCATCGACAGGATGTTACCTCGACGCCCTGCTGGATCGAGATACATTTGCATGGGCCGCTGCAGTGGCTGGACAAGGTGCTCACCCAGATGGGTTCGCCGCATAATGCAATCAGCTCCGTATCCTAAGCAAAGACAACAAAAATTCTACAAAAAGGAAATAAAAATAAAAAATAAATAAAAAAAACAAACAAACAAAACAAACAAAACAACAAAAAACAAACACACACTTCTCGAAGATCAGATAGCTTTTCTAATCGGAGAGAGAGAGAGAGAAAGAGCAAGAGAGAAAGAGAGAGAGAGAGAGAGTGAGGGAGACCATCGTGTGCTTTGTGTAATATGCCTTATATATAAATAAAAAACAAAAACAACAAAAAAAAGAAGTAAATATGTATACATAGTTATATATATATATATAAACAAATATATATATATATATTTTAGACAGCTACTCAACCCGCCTCTCGCCCCCCATTACACATACTTATCTATTTTATAGTTTAAACTTTAAACATATGATTTTCTACGCGAATGTCATTCCTTATGCAAAACATACAAACAAACAAATAAAAGCGAGTTATAATTATGAAAACTAAACTATAATTCGAACTATATACAAAAAAAAAAAAAAGAAAAAGAAATGAAAAACTTATGTACTATTATAATTATAAATGATATATGCCCATTGGCAAATGTTGTTCGAGTCTATTTCAAGTGCTACTTTATGTGTCATTGCGAATTGCTTTCAAAGAATAGCGCAGAAAGAGTAAAACAAACAAAATACATAAATATTTATATACACAATATATATATATACATTTGTATATCTATATATATATATATATATATATATATATATATAGCAAAGCATACTTATGTAGGGCAAGTTTTAAACAACTTTTATGCAATACATTTCTTAAAAACAAACAACAACAAAAACACAACACAAAAGTTACGCTTAATTAATTGATGATCTTGTTTATGTTTAAGTACAATTTGAGTAACGGAAATGATAAAAAAAAAACAATCAAAAAAAAAACCATACAGTTTAATTTTAATCATAATGATTTAGTTAAGTTTCTTTATTTCCTATTTTTAGTTTGCTTTTTGGTTACATTTTCAGTTACATTTTTTTTCGCTGATTTGATTTTTTTATTACTGTTTAAAGCAAGAAATTTGTGCCGAAATATTTTGTATAAGTAGCCTTAATGTCGAATCATTTTCTGAAATAAAAAAAAAAACCATTACAGTTTTGCCTTCAAACTACCTATAGATATAATTATATATACACATATATATATATATATATTATATATAATATGTAAGCTGTAAATTAACGGCTTAAATGCAGGACACTAGCCTTATAAGAAATACTGTGTAATAATTGTGCCTATACACATTTTTGATTGCGCTTTCCATGTGTGTCTAATTAATGTGTATTATTGACAAAAACATAAGCAAAACGAGAAATGAAAAACAAAAATGGTTACAAATATTTGCCTTAAAGTTTACAGTTTTTAGCAGCAACAAATACACACACACACACTTACACATTTTGAATTGCCTTTTGCTTGCTTTGTGCAGCGCCGTTTAATGTAATTGTGTATTAAACAACAACAACAAAAAACTATTGTAAAACAAATTTTGAAAACTTAACGTAAAATAAATATTTAAAAAAAACAGTTAGCGAGGCATATTATTATCTGGCATCACTGCTTAGCGTGCGCCGTTATCGATATATATCGCTTGTGCTGTACACTCGATAATCAGCTGATGACTATCTCGCTCTTGACAGTCAGTTTATATTTTGGTCACATTTGGTTTGGCTGCTAGAATTTGTCAACATGGAGCATTCGGCGGTGTACGATCCCTTGGAAATATTGACAAATAAAGGCACTCGACAGCCAACATTTTTGTCTCCCCTATGGAATCCGATTGCCGGTTCTGTGGCAGGCTTTGGCATTGCCCTGTTTGTCAACTGGGGCTTCCGTAAGCCCGTTTTCTCTGGTAAGTGCTGTGACGTAACATTGTGTTTTGGAATAGTTTTCCTTACCACATTGCAGGCATTCAAAAACACATTGCGTTTACGCTGCTTGGCGGAGCCGCGGGTGTCTTTCTCGACCAGAAGCGCAACGATTATCTGGCAAAGCGCGATGCAGTTTTGCGACACTATGTTGAATTGCATCCAGACGATTTTCCCAAGATAGGTGAGTTTAGTAATCCAGGCGCCCGGAAATTCTATTAACTCTCTGATTGGTTGTGCTAAAATTCTTATTGTCCTCCAGATCGCAAGAAGTACGGCGATGTCTTGGAAAGTTGGGTGCCAGTGCGTTAAGCGCACAGGCTGCTAGTTGGTCTACGGTTCAACATGACCCGACGCAATGCGACACGTTTTTAGTAAATACAACGGCTTTAATTGTAATACCTATGAATATAAAATTAAAAAGAGATTTTTCTCGCGCATCAAATCATTTTAGAGACATTTCACTGCTTGTCGCTGGCAGTGTGACCATTTGCCTTGATTGCAAAATGCTCGCAAGGCGCGAAAATTTGAAGGCAATCAATATCGAGCAAATATCGCTACAAAATACTCATTCAATAACTATAATTGCCATATATTATAGTTTGACCATATATATTACATCGAATAATTCCAAGTACCTCATTCTATTGCCATATGGTATTTAAATCGACCATTTAGTATTTTCGATGGTCAAATTTAGCACAATATCAATGTTTCCGAAAAAGGGCACCGCTGCTCTTTGCCAAAATCAGGCTTCTCTTTCAGAGTCAGCTTCAGTTTCCGGTGAATCGTTCTTGAAGTCGGGTGTCTGTGTGCGCGCAGTGGAGCAACGTTCAAAATATGTTTCACCAGCCGAGATAAAATAAGATAAATGAACGCGCCAAAAAAAAATCAATAAGAATTTATTGCTAACATCAAATTGAATATAAGTAATAAGCAAATAAATCTAATTGTTCGGTTTTTTTTTAGCTATTGCTTGCCTACATTCCGTGCGTGTGTGTGTGTGAGCGAGTGTCTTTGTGTGTGTGTTTATGTGAATGTGCCATGAGGATTTTACCGTTACAAAAAATGGCGCAAACTCGGCGTGCTTGAGTAAATTAATAAGTTTAAACTAGAAAATTAAAAATAAAAGCGGCTCCATTATACACAAAGTATATTGATCATTAACCAAGAACAAGGTATTTAGTGTTGTGTGTGTGCGTGTGTGCCTATTACACTATTTTTCGCTGGCACCCAGCAGCGAAAATAACACCAACAACAACAACAAGCGAATTGACTGGAAAAGTACTTCAAAGACGACAGCGCACGTCAACCGCAGCAGCGCAGCAGAGCCGAAAAAAACAACAACAAAAGCTCTTGAAGCTCTGCCGACGGCTTTTTTTGCTTTTGCCTTTCATGCAAACTTCTCACAGGCGAATTTTGTGAGCTTATCAGCAGCAGCAGCTACAACAACAACAACAAACAAACAAATTATGTCAAAGGTAAGCAAAGCTTTTAATTTCATTAGAAAATTATTTATTTATGCGCTGTGCTCCTTTAACGCACACCACTCCATTCGTTGTCCTTTTCTAGAAGTATTTAATTGGAGTTTGTGTGCGTGTGTGTGTGTGTGTCGGAGTTGATTTTCTCTTGTGTTTGGTATAAATTATGCATATTTGTGGGTTTTTTCAAGTGTGGGTGTAAGGGGGATGGGTGGACATTGATTTCTTGAGTTTGGTTTTTCCCCCGAGGGAGAGGTGTGATTTTTATGGCGTGTCAAATTGGCAACAAATGTTTCGACTAACGAGTTGGGGGCCTAAAGAATTTCGCTGTGTTTGTGTATATGGTGTACGTGTGAGTGGAAAACCCAAAAAATAAATACGGTTTTAAAGAAATTGCAAAGAGGAATCGGATACTTAAATTTGTTTTTGTTTTGATGGGTTTGGATATGTCTTCTTCTTGTGCGTCTTTGATTACTTTCGTAAAGCTTGTTTCGAGTCTGTTTCCAAGCACTTTCCTTGGAAAAATATCGGCTAATTTGTAAAGATCAAAAATATTCACGAATTTTTAAAACTTTTTCTGGGAAGAATTAAAAGAAAAATGAATTTAAATCAATCTAACACTATTTTCATTTGTTTACAGTTTTAATTCCTTTTTTTTTTAGTAACTTTCTTAAAGTTCTCTTTGATATGCTTATAAGGATTATAAATTATAAAATTGCATTAATCAGAAAAACATCTAAAATCAGGAACTCTTGTAGCCATAAAGTATTTACACCGTTCGCCACAAATGTGTGTGTGTGTGTGTGTGTGTTTAACCCAAGAAAATTGCCAAGACACTATAAATTGTAGCCCATGAAAAATAAACATGGCCTTTTCTACTTACTAAGTTCCACGCTTGGTATATTTTATAAAATGTCACTTGGCTGCTGCAGCTCCTTGTTATTATCCTTGCACTTGCAGTTGCAGCAGCAGGAGCTGCCTCTGCTTCTATACTTTTGCTGTTGTTGACACACAAATAAAAAAAAAAAACCACAACCGACAATTGTATAAGAGAGTGGAATAAAATGTAACACACAAAAGAATGGAAAGGTTGTTGTTGAGTAGGGCTAAGGGGTAGGCGGTAGGGGGTAGGGGGTAGGCGGTAGGCGGTAGGGAAGAGCACAGTTGAAACGACAAAAGGAGGCCGCCGCTGTTTGTTGTTGATGACGTTGATGAGGTTGATGATGATGTTGATTATAAGGCTTGTCGCGGAAGGGCGCACAATAAAAGTGCAGCGTCATTGAGTACAATTCTTATTTTTTTCCCAATACCCTGTAGAATTTGTCAGCATTGGGTTTGATGCACCCCCAAGGGAAATGTAAGTGAATAGCGATTCTCTAGCTTATCGATATGCAACTGAAACGAACTCTTTGGGTTAATTATTATAATAGTTCCGATCACTGGTTCTAAACATATTGAATTTCGATTTTCACACCGGTTCCAGAATTTAAAATCAATCGGTTAACGGCTCCGATTTGATGTTGGAAATGTTTGATGTACAAGTCTCGTAATGAAATTATTTTCTTATTACGAATGCTGCATGTAAGTCCAAATAGTTATATCATTATTTTCTTTAGTATCTTCAGTTACAGTTTCTTTTCATTGAGTTATATCTGCCCTTTAGTACTTTAAGGGGTAACCATAAGTCTATCAATTAGCTTGCATTTTGTATTTGAATGCGGTTTGCAAGTCGTGTTTCAAGGACAGAATGCGCTCTAGATATGCCTACGACTAAGTATATATATAAATAAATATATATCTGGTCTGAGCTGGGTGCATATAAGAGATATATGTTTAAAATTAATATAAAAAAACTTTCATTTAGTCGTTCGTGTTGTTGTTATTGTTATTGTTAGTATAGGCCAAGCTGTTGGCCACGATTATTTGCTGGGGAGCAGCTTGAAAAAACATTTGCCAGCTGCCGCCTGAGTGGAAAATCAGAATTTTTATGCAGGGTGCCATAACATAACATAAAAAGAAAGTAAAACAACGCCAAATGCAGACGCAATAAAAGTATATGCATATATAAAAGCGAGGCGTGGCACATAAAATAAGCCAACTTTGGCTTAAAGATAAGAACTTTATATTAGGCGGCACTGACAAGTGCCGCGGGTAAGGTAATTTATCTGAGAGAAGATATAAAATATGTATAAATATAAAAGATAAATTAAACAGGCGTGCGACTAGTAAACGTCTCGTGCACTCAACCCAACCACCCACTCTGCCACATCAACACACACAAACACCCAGCCACACACACCCAGCAACACACACTCAGCAACACACACCCAGCAACACACACACTCATATCAAAAATGCATGAGCGAAATGGTCTGAAAAATGTTGCTCATTTTTGTGGCATGTGCCGCCAAAGAGAAATGATCTCAAGTACTACTACCCGTATACATGAGGAGTAATCGGCCATTTCTGGGGCTGCACTTGGCCGAAAAGGGTGCGCTTGGCCCGATTTGTTAAATGCGAAATATCCGCTTAGTGTTTTATGGCCGGAAAACGTGATTACGTGCGGCTTCAGCAAACGGCTGAATTTTCTCGCTGGGTGTAACAACACTATTCAAATGATGGGCTTTTCATCGAATTCAATCCAGGCATGAAAGGTACTTTAACAAATAGATATGTAGATGATATTGAGAAATCGAAAAAGTTGTAGTTAGTCGGAGAGAAATATATGCAGAGCGAGAAAGAGATATAGGTAAAGATATAGATAAAGATGGATGGTGAAAAGAGATTGATAGATAAAGATATGCAGACATATGGAAAGCCTTGGGGAAACAAAGAAATATAAATATAGATATAGACAAAAATATATATAGAAAGAGAGAGAGAAACGGGAGATAGAGATACAAGATATAGAGATACGAGAGACAGAGATATGCTTAGAAATATAGAGAGATGGTAAGAGATATGTAAGAAGAGAGAGAATATATATAATAATGTAGACAGATAGAGAACGATGTAGACTGAGATATATAGAGATGGAAAGATGTACAACGAGAGAGAGATGCAGAGAGAAAAAGTCAGATATATAGAAAGGCTGAGAAATGTCTAGTAATATGTGTATATTGAGTGTTATCTCTCACACGAAAGAAGAACAAATAATTCTTTAACATTTTCGCACTTATTTTGTTTGATATTTGCTCAAATGCACTGATGAATGTGCTAAATAATAAATAATTGCGTGTAAAATGAAATCCTTTTGCCTTTTCATTTGAACCAACGCACAGAATTCTGCCAACGTTTTGAAGAGTCGTTAAACCACTGAAAAAAAGAAAAAAACTATATTTCAGTTATAGCATGCTTTTAGGGGCAGCATCTGTTGCAATTGTGGACTCGCTGTGTGCTGCCTGCTGCTGGCCATGCTGATATGGGGCACAACCCACTTGCCAACATCGACTCCGCCCCCTCTCACGCATCTATGATTTACGATGCCGCCGCCAGCATTTCGATTTTTGTATTGACTGAATAAACGCAGAATTCGCAACGCCTCCTGGCCTTTGAAAACTACTCTCTGCCTCTCCCTCTCTCTCTATCTCGCTCTATCTCGGTCTCTTTCCCTCTGTTGCCTGTTTGGGCCTCATGAATATTTATCGATAAATGTTACGCTCCACTAAAAATGCACATGCAACACAAAGGAAGGTGAGCATACATATTTGTTGCACTTGTGTGTGTGCGTTCAACAAACATAAACGCAAAAAGCGATAAATATCCGCATCTGCATTTTTGGGAAACATTTTGAAATATTTAATTAATGCTGCATGAATTGAATTTCATTTAGTGAATTTAATATTTATTTTTTGACATATTTATGCGTTATTAATGTAAAAATAAATATTTAGAAAACTGTCCATTATATATTATTTATGCTTGTGCATTTCCCTTTTCCCAGTTTAAAATTCACTTTTTACATAATTTAATTTATAATTGTTAATAATTTAATTCAATTTCATTTCATATATTGTTTTCTCTAGTTCTTAAAGTTCGAAATAAATATCAAATGCTTACTCCGATATATATATTTTACTTCCAATATAATCTATAATGTCGTTTCTTACCAGCCAAATGAGCAGTTACATTTATAATTTGCAACTTGTCTCGTCGCCATTTTTGTCATGTCTTTTTATGGGCGACTCGCCAAATGGACATCGCACACACACACACACAAAAAAAAGTAATAAAATAAAGTAAATCTAGCAGACAGACAGTCAGTCGCACCGTGGGCCATTTTTATCTGCGTCAGTTTTATTTATGCAGCAGCTGCAACTGTGCAAACCAAAAGGCTAAAAAGCAGCCTTTCTGTGCTCGAAACACTTTTTGAGCATTTTAAAAGTACACTTTGAAAAATTGGTTTAAAATAAATTAAATTGGAAAACTCTTCAAATACATAAAAAATATTCTTGACTATATAAATATTCTGCAGAAAAAAAGAAGACTAAAACTTAAACTTGAATTGAAAGATTTATTTATTTAAATATGTTTGTTTACTTATTTAATTTTATCTTCTTTTTTGTTAGTGTTTAATTATTTGTTTTTTAATTTTTTATTATTTTGGCAACTGCACAATTTTCACAACATTCTGCAAAATTATTCAATTAATGTTGTAGAATGTTTGGAGCTTAAAAATCATTTATCAAGCGTCATAGAAAAGGCAATTAGCTTAGGTATTTTTTTTTTTTTTTAGCTATTGATGTAGTGACGTATGAATAGTCTTTCGACCCATCAATCAATATTTAATCATCAGCTAAAAGCAGACTCAATTCAAAGGCCTTGAACCTTTGGGCCCATAGAAAAAGAGAGCTCAGAAAAAAATGAACTAAACTGCCAAATGATTAAATGATAATTTGTCAGTGGCAGCTGCTGCTGCTGCTTGTGCTGCGCCTAAACTAACACAAGTATTACAATAGCCATTTATATTGTGTGTGTGTGTGTGTGTGTGTGTGTGTGTGCGTTGGTGTGTGTGCTTGTCGAACATTTGCCAACCTTTCTAGCAAGCTACAAATTGCTGAGAGCCAGCGACATTTTGTGCATGGAGACAGCAGCTGTGGCGTTACACTCACAAAAATATATATGATCAAAAGCTTGGAAAAAAATCATTTTTGCAGGATGTCAAACAGTAGAAGAATGGCGAAGAAAAACGCATTTAATTTTTGGAATAATATTTAGAAAATATAGATTCTTTTAAAACTAAAAGCAGATTTTTTTTATTTCTTAGAAATGAATTATGAACTTACAATATAAATTCATATAAATGGTGTTTAAAAAATGTTGAATGCCAATCGGTAAAGCTACGATTCCGATTTCAATTCCGTTCTCTAGTTATAACTAAAAAACATTATAAAAAATTGGAAAATTGGTTTTATTTCCCACATTTTATTGGATTTTTGAGAAAACTAATGTGAGTTTATCAGAATGACTTTCTCGATTTTCTAGATTTCTCTAGGACACTCACACTTTTGGTGAGTGCATCGAAAGGAGGCGCCACTGCAGCCAATCGACTTTGTCGTCGCTGCATTTGAGAGAGTTCTCTTATATTTTTTTTACTTGTTTTCTCATTGTTGGTCCCTTTTGTTGTTGCCTGTTTGCCATGGCCATGAATATTTAATGAAATTAGCTCAAGATACTTGCAACGGCGCTGTGCTGTGCGGTGCAGCGGTTGTGTCTCACACATGCTGCTTGCAGGTATCTGTGTTTGTTGTTTATGTATGGGCTGCATACATGTGACTAGTTGGCAGACAAGGCAACAAGGGGCAATGTTGCAGCCTGTGTGTCACGTTTTGTTTGAGCCTGCTCAAGGAATTTCCAAATTAAAAATTACTTGCAAGCGCACAAAAAAATGCGAAGAATGTGTCGCTCAAATAACTAATTTTGTGATGTTATCTTTGAGAAACTACTTGGGCATCCGACTTATTATTCCTAGCACTAGAAAGCAGTCTGCAACTTTATAGTACTCTTTTAATTACAATTTTAATGAAGCTTGTTGGTTTTGATAGAAATGCTGATGGTATTTTAATTTTGACGGCAAGTTTGTAAAGCTTTGGGGATGTGTCACCAAGCTAAGGCAATCGTGCAGAGGATAGATGGTTCTAAAGAAGAAACTCAAGTCAAAATGTTGCAGCAAGTTAAAGTGGCAGAAATAATAGAAAATGGAACATAAGCTTTTGCTTAAGTAGCACAAGGATTTCACAGTCACCAAGTTTACATCAAATATTTATACTCCTTTGTGGTCCTCTACATCTCTCCACATTCCACACTTCCACACCACTCTCCTCCTCCTCCTCACAGTTCCAGTTGACTTCACAATAATCGTGTTTAGGATTGGGCTCGGGCTTAAACTATCTTTTCAGCAGTTATACAAGCTCTTCGCTTCCTCGTTGATTTTCAGTATATAGAATTCAATTATTATGTGGCCTGTAAAGCGAACCAACTTTTTGTATATGTAAATTTTCATCTTGTTTTTTTTCCTCTTCGTTTTATTTGAGCTCTGTTTGTGTCGCGTCAATTTTGATTCAATTTCTGATTGAATTTTCGCATTGTTTATGCTGATTGTGCACTTTGCGGAAGCGCCTGCAATTAAGTTTAGTGGTTGCCATAAATTACGCATTAAATATTAATTTGCACGTGCAAATGATTGTTAATTAAATATTATGTTAATTATTACAAAATATGTTTACCTTTTTGTGCATACACGAAATGGAAAGTTCAATTAGCCATATCAACAATGAATTAATATTTTAATGAGGCACTTAATTAGTTTAAGCGAGATTATGAAAGAGAGAGATAGATATATATCAGAATATATTTATATATATATTCCTCGTATAGATGGTATCTGAAAATACCAATGTTTATCAATAGATTGTCATTGATATTTATATGTATACATCTATTAAATATTACTAGACATTAATCATTTATTTCTTTTGATTATTTTACTTATTTATTTATTATTTATTTATTATTTATTTATTATTTATTATATTGTATTAAACAAAAAAAAAAAAGAATTCACTTGAATTGCAGCCAGCGAAAAACATATTTAAATAATTATTTTACTTTTCATTTCAAATATACCCCCTTTCGGCTGATAATCCTTGACTACGCCTGTGCAAACCCTTTCTGCTTCTTCCTCTTTTTAGCCAGGCCAGCTTAATATCCGGACTATTCACATATACATATATAAAACACAATATGGATATGATTATGTTGCGTCGTAGCATGTGCAGCAAATTAAATAAAAACCTGTAGCACAAGGGGTAAAAACGTGTTGCCAATGATGATAGCTATACATATACATATATAAATATATATAAATATATATATATATAGGTGTATACATGTGTGTGTGTAAAATGGCCAGCATATTTATATCAATACGTTTAGCACCCCCATCCCACTTTGCACCTTAGTGGCATGTGTGTGTTTCGTAATTGAAAATTAAGCGCCTGTCGTCAGCTGTGTGGAAAAGCAGTCAGTCGACTGTGTGGCTGCTCTAAAAAGCGGGGGGTGGTGGTGGTGGGTGGACAGCGAGGGAGTATATGGAAAGTAATGGAACATATAACCTCGAGGCGCCCAGGTGTCCAGTTGCTTTTCAGTTGCAGCCTTTCGCTGGAAAACTGCCAGCTAACCGAGCGTTGCACTTAAATCCGTGTGACGACTGACGGCTGTGCGGTTAATTTGTTTCAAATCGGCTTTATTCCCATCGGCTCGGATATAGATTGTGTGTTTGTGCTAGTCAGAGCTGCTATATATTGTGTCTGTGTGTGTGTGTGTGTGTGTTTAGGTGGGTGATTAGTTTTTATGGCCTGCACAAATGTTCCGTGTACTGAAGCGATGGGAAAGCCACGTTATGGGGAAAACTTGGTTAGCTAGTCACTCGAGACAGGTGTAATTTGCAGATAGATGCAGTTACATATATATGAGAGTATTACCTTACACTAAACTGAAGTCAACTCGGAATGTGTTCAAGTTGGTAAGAGGAATTCTTTTTATTAACAATTCCCGATTATCATATAGTTCTTAAAGTAAGCCAGCGTAGTTCAAGTTTGAATTAAATATATATATATTTCAACAATCCCATGCATATTCCATTGTAATGCCTAATTAATTGCATTTTAATTGAATAAATAAAACAGCTGTGGTATATTTAATTAGTTAGCTTATGCGTTAATAATTGAAGTTGAATGCATTTCATTTATTTAATGCAAAACTCTTCAGTTGGCGCCGAAAAGTATGCAGTCTGAAAATGCACTTGAACAGAGTGCAAAAAAATAAAAACAGGAGAAAGAAAGGAGAAAAGAATTTGCATGCAATTTATTGTTGTTGTTGTTGTTGTTGCTGCTGTTGTTGTTGCTGTTGTTGCTGTTGCTTTCCGCAGCTCATTGAAAGATAGTGAAAACAAACACGAGAATTTACAACTAACCCAATTTGATGCCCATATTACCACAGAACAACAACAACAACAACAACAAAAGCCAGGCGAAGGCAACAACAATCAAATTTGTAATGCGCTCTTTGCACGCGATGCAAGCGCGAAACGTAAAAATATGAGAAAACAAAAGGCGCAACATAAAAGAAGTCAGAATGCTTGACGGGCAGATACCCAGTTAAATGCATTAAATCGACTAAAATAAAGATTCGAACTTATAAAAATGTAAACAGGCTTTTATAAACATTTTTTAAGGCTGAAGCAGGTGCTTAGGTATCAAGTTTTATATATTTTAATATTATATTATATATATTACATGTATTATTATTATAATTTATATATTATTGTTCCATATTGTCATGTATATAGCGCTTGCTGATAGTAGTTTGCTGATTTGATTGCTTTGGTTAAAAGCTTGATTCTTATGCGATTTAAAGTTGATCAAAAATAAAACATTGTATCTAGAAAATGGTGGCTCCTATAGCTATTAGAAATTGGGTTGTAATGATTTTGAACTTATATATTCCAAAATTGAAGTCTAACCCACATATTATGCTATAAATCTGATTGTTCCTATAGACTCTTACACAGGCAAACTTGGCTAAATTGATTTGGCTTTTGATGCTGATCATGAGATGAAATCAGAGATGCTTTCTTCTGCTATAAACCATTTTACAGGGTATTAAACTGTGGAAACGCGTCTAAAATGCAGGAAATGCATGAAGAGCATTTCTACGGGCTACAATTGAAAAGTAGGTTTTGTTTTTATGTAGGGTCTCTGAAGGGGGGGTGGCAAACAGGTTGCAAACCGAGTGGCAAACCGAACCGAGTAAACTGGCTGGCAAAACTGAGGTCCCATTATATATATATTTAAGTATAAATGTGGTTAAGTGTAGCCGTTGTGTGTGTGTTAGTTTTGACTTTTGTTTAAGTTAACCACAATGTTGAGCATACACACAAACACACACTCACACACCCACACACAAACGTGGAAAGTAACTGTGTTTTGGGGCAGGCCCGGAAACAACGAAATGAATTTGCGACCGCTGACTTGGGACTCGCCCACTGCTCAGCCATTTTGTTAGTTATATTTTCGCATATAAAGCAAGTGCCAAAAAGTTGAGCAAGTGAAAAAAGTGTTTTCTTTTTGGATTTTGACTACAGTCAAACACCCTACGTAGACATTATTCTGATTTGGGTTCGGTAAACAGCTCAATCCCTAAATTATATGTCTGTTAAGCGCTGATAACTTAATGAAACTTGTGATTGTTGAGTTGGGTATCTTTTCCCAATGTTTGACATGTATATATTCATAAATTTAGCTTCTCAATTAGTTGAATTTCAAATGGTTTGAGTTTGATCTTTCATTGGATCTATATAAATATATATATCTAATTGAACTGATGCATTTTAAGCTACCCCCTAAAAGGGTATACAAAAAATATAACTGAAATTGGTGGCATTTATTTTCACTAGTTGCTTGCACACACACATAACACACTCTGGCAACTCTGGGTGCCCACAAGCGACCGTTTTAATGCCCGTTATAATTATAGCTGCTTGGGTGTGTGTTTGTTAGTTGTGTGTGTGTGTTTAGTTTAGGCAGTCTTGCCATTTTTATGGCCTCCTGCTGCTGTTGCTGCCTATTCCTGTCCCTGCACCCGCAGTGGAGGAGGCTTCGTCACAAATCAGCACAAAACAAGCTCACTTAATGACTTGCCCGCCGCCAGGTGGCGTTGCACAAAACGTTATGGGCGCGAAAGTGTGTAAAGAGTGTGCGAAAATAAGGGCTCTAATGGTTTATGTGTGTATGCGTGTGTGCGGGTATGCGGGTGTGCGGGTGTGTGGATGCGTGAGTTGTATTTACTTCCTTGTGGCACACATTTCATGCGCTTCGTCATTGTCATACCCTTGCTAAAATTATATAATGGATCTACTCTACACTTAAAGTAACAATTAAAAATAATATTAATTAATTTATGGTATGCTTTTGTAGCTCATTCAAGTGAACACCTTTTTTTATATTATTTTTTTTTGCTGGTATTTCACATTTGTTTTTACCAACAAACATTTTTTTTTATGTTATTTGCATGCTCTTCTTTTTTTTGCCATCCATTACTGTTGGAGGTGCTGACACACGACACGGGCATATTTTTTAATAGACTTTGCATATTATACGTGGCAGCGAGGAGGCGGGGCACTTACAGAGTGGAGTGAGAGCAGAGAATGTGGCACACGGAGGGCAGTCAACTTTATGGAAGTTGCGGGCTATATGTGGGAAGGAACAGCAAAAAAAATATAACGCTTTAATGAATAGAAAATTTGCATGCCCTTGCAGTCAAATGGTATGCACATAATTATATGGTCATGAAGGTTTATCCTTGGTGTGCATGAGTTTAGCATGTGGCATGTACTTTAATGCAAAGGTACCATTTTGAGGTTTAAAGCTGTCATTAAGAAGCAATTCTTAAAAGAAGTAACATTGTAGCAATCCTTAAAAAAAGTAACATTGTAACATAAAGTTTTATCATTTCACGGTAAATTTATTTGAATCCAACATTAATGCTAGAATTACAGCTCAAGTTAACTTCAAGTAAAGCCCTAATTAAGGCAAAAATTAGTTGTATCATTGAAGCTATAATTAATTTTATTATTAACGCAATAATTGAAGCTTCAGCTACAGCTTTAATTACGGCTATAATTAGTTCCAGAGCTATCTTAGAGCTATCATTAAAGCCATATAATTATTATTACATGTTGAATTTGAAACTAAAAGAAAAATAATCAGAGCTTTATGGGAATTTGTATATACCCTAGAATTGCTCTTGGTATCTTGACCTTTGAGATTACATTGCCGAGATTGGAATTCATAGGGATTAACATAAATAAATACATAAAATATCTGGGGCAAGCTGTCATGGAATATCTAAAAATTCAATTTGCACACTTTTCGTAAACATATATAATCATATTTGTATAAACATATTCGAACAGAGTGCGTTCGACTAAAAGTTGAACGACTTGAAGATGACCATTTTGTGTGTTAAGTATGTCAACTTTATTTGAAATTGTTGTAAGATTTGTTGCTTGAGCAACTGAACTAAATTCAGAATGACAAAGATATGCAAATTTTCCACTCTTCTGTTCTAAGATTCTTTTTGCTGCTCTTAAAAGTGAACTCTTGTCTTTATGATATCCTCTCTAACAGGATATAACGAAGACTTTGTCCTAATCAAAATGCCAACAGAAGCGAGTACTTTAAGCTAACAGCTATATATGCATTATGCAGATAAATATATATATATACATATATATATATATATATATATGTATATAGATATGGATATGTCTAGCATACTTTGGAGAGCTTATGCAAACGACCTTCGCCCTCTATTTGCTTCCTTCCATTTTAGTTGGCTGTTGCTTTATTCAAGCTGCATAATTGACACGAGAGCAAAAAGAGAAAACGCCAAAAGCAAAAGTTGAAAGCTAAAGGAAAAAAAATGTCCGTTTGACGTTTCGAAACTTTTGTTTTGTGTGCATTCCTTGTCGGTTGTTCCTCCAGCCCCCCGATCGTCCCCTCTGCTCATCACTACAACTGCTAAACTGAGGCGACTGTTTCGTGTCTGGCTTTATGCTTGAGCGTGCACTAAGACAGTCGCACATCCTGTATGTGTGTGTGTGTGTGTGTGTGTGTGTGTGAGTGTGTTCGTCCGTCCCTCAACCCCGCCTTGCCTTCTGTATTTTTGCACTACATAAGAAAGGCGCGTCCTTCACAAAACTATGCTAACATGTGCTTTCCAGCTGCACACATGCGATTTTATCTCGTAGCGTTTTCAAAAGCGTACAAACTAAACTAAATAAAATAAAAATAAAATATAGAAAACAAGTTGGAATGCTCTAGTTGAGAGTTATCGACTAGGGGATACCCTCAATCTTGCTGTTGGGCTTGCTTTAATATGCACATACGTGTTGGTTAACAGCTAAACAGTTGGAGTTTATCAAACATATGTCTAGTTATGTTATACATCAATTGGAAGAATATATTTGTACAATTGTGTCATTACTGTTATCGAAAATCGATTTGTATCGATATTCTGAAATGAAATAAACTTCATCTACACACGAGAACTCATATTCTGAATCAGAAATATCTAAATCGATTTGCACATTTTGATGGTGATTAAGAACAGTTAATGGGTTCAGAGATGCCGCCGATACATACATACATACATACATACTTCTACACAACATCATTATACACCATCCACACACTTCGAATGGGTTCAGAGTATACGAATTTTACGTACTTCTTATCTATCATTGCAACCAACATGCTTGGTAATTAAGTGTCACACATGGCAAAACTCTGAAGCATCGCTTGAAAACAATTAGTACACTTGAGCGCATTTCGAGAGCAATTAACTCCATATCTATCCATGTATAATATAATATATATCCATGTTTAGTTTATATATATGTATATAAAATATGTGCTCTTCCGATTTTATTTTTCGGTGCTTAAACTCAATCGTTATTCCCACACAGCACGTTTGCTGCTGTTGTCGGAGTTCCGGTGTTAGCATCTTCTCAAACTAACCACAAGTTTCCAGAGCCCAGAGGTTGCTGCGTTGCACAACTTTGTTGAAAAGTTCAAAGTGGCAAACAAAATATGCGAACTGCATTTGCAATGCGGCAATATTCTTTTCTTTGGCCATCGGCCTTCTGATTGCGAAAATCTGCACGAACAGACCAAAGATTTTGGCGGAGATGAAATTGCAAATTTAGCAGCAGTGCGAAAGAAAGTTGAAGAAGATAAAAAAATACTTAAAAAGCAGCAGCGATAAATCTGAAATATTCATTTTGGTAATTTATGGTAATATTTTCGCTAAGGCTAAAGCAAAAATTCACCTGACAAGAAGTTGCTAGAAATCGTTGAAAATATTTTCATTGAAAATGCAAATTGCGATTATTTGTTTTTCAATTATTTGCCTGTGCTTTTATTTAGGAAAAGTATGCAAACAATATGCGGAAAACTGTCGAAATGGATCACAACGCATGCAGCACTAATGCCAAGTGACACACGGGGCGTATGCGGCATATACAAAATGTTGACACACGTTGCGCATACGCCACGTTTAACAACGACAATTTTTCTTTAGTCTGGGTTGACGTTGAAATTATTTGACATTGTTTTTGAGCAGCGAGCACAACTCAAACGTAAATCATGTGATTCTTGTTATTATAGTTGTTGTTGCAGTTGTTGTTGTTGTTGTTGTTGGCATAGGTAAACAATGTCACATAAAACCAGCAGTTGTCAGTCGTTCCGTTCCGTCTCTCTCTATGTCTGCCAACCTGCCCACATGGGTTATATATTGAACCACAAATTTGATATATGAAAGAGTTACTGCTGTTGTTCTTGTTGTTGTTGTTGTTGTGGTTTTTGCTACCCCCACTTGGCAGTTGCATACGCACGCTGCACCGCAGAATGACAAACGAAAAATAAAATTGGGAGATGAAAGTGGAAAATACATAAGAAAAGAAATAATGGTAAAGAGTTGGAAAATGCAGACTCTATTGAAGTCAGGAGAAATTTATATTTTTAAATATTAATAATTAATTTTGATGCTGATCAAGAATATATATCTTATGTGGGTAGGAAATGTGTCCTTTTTTCTAACAACTTAATTTCCGAAACTCCAGTCTTATTATTTTTACAGTTTCAGGTTAAGTTACGGAAATATTTTGGAAGGCACAAAAGACATAAAACTGACTGAAATTATATGATTTTTTATTTGTGGACTTTCGACCTGGAGACTAAGGCAATTAGTTGCATAATCTCAGCTTAATCCAGTTCTTATCCAAATTGTATCGCAATCTTGTTTTCATTTTTGCCAGTGTAGGAGAGCATGCTTCGATGTGTAAGTACCTGACAGTCAGCAAGTCTCTCATGGAGGTGCTCTAACTATCCATTTTGTTTCTCCTGTTTTCTTTTTTGTCCCATTTGTTTTTTGTAGGGGGCAAGTTACTGGATTTGGGTCAACTATCGACTGACAGTTGTTGGCTCCTCTTTCAAACTGTCAGCGAAACGAGCTGGCAGAAGAAAGCAAAAAAAGAAGAAGAGCAAAGGAGTGGAAAAATAATGTTTTTGAAAGTGTTGCAGCACTTAAGAGAGTCAGAGAGCAAAAATGGGCATTGCGCTGCCTGTGCTCGTTGTTTTGGTTTTCTTTATTAGTTTTTCCATTCTTGGGAAGCCATTCTCGAGTGCTGCAAAATTTGATTTCAATTGCCAAATGATGTTGCAACTGCAGTGGAATACATTATTTCGTGTGGCAGCCAGCTTCAAAATAAATGTGAATAGAATATTGAATGGGCTTAAATAATTTAGTACCCACGTAATCCGTGGCTAACAGGCTCTGAAAGGATTGAGACTTGCTAGAAGCTGATAGAAAAGTTTATGAATTGATTGTTTTTTTGGCTTACTGGTTGTGTTTGTGTTGCACAAGAAACGTTAAAGTGATAGAGTTGTGGCTTATGTAAGAAAAGTTGGCAGTAGTTTTCAGCGTCTGTTTGCTTAAAAAGTTTAGTTTAAAATAATATTAGCATAGGTAGAGAAACTCGCTCTAATTATCATAGATAATTCGTCCTGTTTTTCTTCAGATTTTCTCAAACTATTTTGCTAAATATTTTTAAAAGATGATCAAAATTATGCCAAAGTGTACTCGTTTGGAAAGATAAATAACACTTTATTGGGTTCAGAGATACATCTTTCTGTCTCTTACTTAATTTTAGACAACTTTATAATACACAATATTTAATCGGAATTTGCAGTTTCTAATAATCGATAGATGGAATTTTGCACTCATTTGTCAAATCAAATAAAAGAAAAATAAATGAAACATTTATTTTTTGGATTACTAAGCAAATAATCGAATTTCTCACAAACGTTTTGTGATTTGCAACAAACGGGTTGAACACAAAAGTAAATAAATAACTTTTCAAATAAGTTTCATTAAACTCATTATTGCATTATGTTTAATGGGTAATAAATATAATAAAGGCATTATCACATTTGTGGCATCGACAATGAGACCTCATTAGAAGCATCAATAGCAAAATTTGCATTTAAATTTGCAGTCGGGTAATTGAGAATCGCAGGCCAGGCTCGAAACTGTTGACAATAATGAAGCTGCTGAACATTTTGTGGCTGTGTTTATTGTCTTTGGCAACAATGTTAGCCATGTTCATGTTTGTTATTGTTATTGCTTCTGGCCATTAGCAGCAGTTGCGTGTGTGTGTGTGCGTGTGTGTGAGTGTGTGTGAGTGTGTGTGCAATTGTGTGCAATTTCAGTTGTTGTGGTTTTCTCGAATTCCGTAATTCACATTGTGCATCCTACACATATGTGGTTTATTTGCTGGAAAATAGTCGGTTGCTCGCCCGTGTCGGATTTGGGTTTGCATTTAATGAAATGCTTTTAAAAACGAGCTTGCAACATTTTTGAAAAGCTTCTCTTTGTAAACAGCAACCACATTTTTAGTATTGTTTGCGGTTGGTTCTATTTGGGTTTTTGACTAATTTTCTTTCCTTTTACTCTTCTGTCAAAGTTTATGTAGGTTTGCAGAACATAACAATCTCAATTTTCTGTCAACGATATCATCCAGTATATATATATATATATATATCTTAATCGATATTTGTGCAACTCTTGTCCGCTTCATGGCTTTAGTTTTGTGACCTTAACCGTTTGCAATTTTCCATAGCCCCAAGTTGATTATATTTATGCGTCTTGTCTGCTTTCAAATGCACACTTGCAAATCAATTGCAATTGCAATTGCAATTTAGTAAATTGGTTTTGGGATGGTGGTAGCAGCATACCCTTACTGAAAACGTGGCATAGAGGCATATCCCTGTATTGAAAATGTGCATTAGGTGTGATAGCCAGATGGGACTCATCGTTCTCATTCTCGCAACGAACGATTTACATTACATAAAATTTGTTTTGGCCTCAACTAGAGTCAGTAAGAAAATACTCGAAATATAGCAAAAAGCATGTGTAGTAAGAAGTTGTTGCATGTTGCACGTTTCTCTTGTTCTTGGTGTTGCACAAGGCTGCCATTTGATAAATGTCCACTATGGCTTCATCTCGTTTCCCTGGGGCATGATAAATTACTTGAAAATTCGTTCGTAAAGCAAGTTGCACATACCAAACAGTATATCTTTCATGCACCAAGTTGCAAGCAGCTTGCATGAAGTGCGGGGCAACTACTTGTTATGCACAACACTCGACCAGCAAACTGATGAACTACAAAACATGATTTGCAATTTTTGGAATTCATCTCCATTTTCAGTATGCTGTCAATTGTCTAGTCATATCTTCATAAATGGAGAATTCTCCAGAAATATTTATGACTTATATCTGTAGTCATATTTCTAATTTACTCTAAAATAATTCTGCTTTGTTTTCCTATTTTCTTTTGAATGGATTTTAAAGTTGGGAATTGAATCGAATTAAATTTTCGTTCCGATTCTGTTTCTATATTTCAATCAGTTAAATAAATTATCTATGAGGAAATCAGGCAATGTTCAGTTTTTAGTTCAGTTTCAAATTTTAGTTCAAGTTATGAATTTCAATCATGAAATTTCGACCTATGCCCAAATGCCTATTTTAGGCCAGTATTTTTACTTGTCTTCCGACCCAAAATCACGTTTTTAACTTTAAATGCACGATTGATTTAGGGGCAAAACTATGATCAATCTAAGTTGAGTTTTGACGAAGTTATGGAATTTAAAAAAAAAAAGTTATGATTTTCAATCACGAAATTTCGATTGCTGCTAAAAACAATTTCTATTCATACATTTTTGTTCAAATCCTTAAACAAAACCACAATTTAATTGGCAATTTTTATTCGTTCTTCGAAATGTATATATAATCCTGTAAGCGCTGCTAATCGGCTTATCTTTTCCAGCGAATCTTAAGAGTTGCCTCTTAATTACCGCTTTTACTCATACATACCTACAAGTACATGGCTTAAGCCCCCCTCTAAGCCCAAACGTGTCGCACGTGTTGGCCAACTATTTCTACGCATTAATTCCGCACTGAATCTTCCAGTTAAGGAAGGGACCATTAAAATGAAAGCAGGCCAAATCACACATGCGCCAAAATGGAAATTCTTCTGGCCATAGTAAGGAGCTCATTCATATAAATACCCAAAGGGCGCTTTTTATTTCGACAACTGATATTTTTCTCTACATACCCCTGCCGCTTGAAAAACACACCACAATTTTCACAATACAAATTGAAACGGCAAATGTTTTTCCTTTTATTGTATTTTCTTGTTGTTTGTTGTTTGTTGTTTCTTGCCTTCTTGCTGACTTCATTTGCCTTTTGTTGTGAACTTTGCTTGTTTTCGGAATGGTTTACTTTTATTGTATTCTTTGTATACTCTAACTCGTGTTAGCTGCACTTATGAATATTTATATATAAGAGGCGTACCGATTGGGATTCATATTATTCATATTTGGGAACCGATTTTATTAATCCTTATAATACGCAATACTGGGAAAAATTGGGAGATATTTGGAACTTACGGGAACCGAAATACGATTCGGTTCGACAGCCTGATAAAAAATATTCGTTTAATTATTGTATGTGAGCTTACTTTTAGAAATTTATTGATTTTTTTCAGAATTGATTATTTGGAAAACCATCAATTGTTTCATTTTAATCGAGATATCATCCTGGAGGCATTTAAATTTGCAACAAAATCTACATCGTGCAGTCTTTTACTTATATAAATGAAGATATTTTTATATCTCAAAGGGTATTAAATATTCAGCATATTGAAAATAATATCTCTGTTTTTTTCTTGACTTTTTTCATTATGTTTTCCCATGTTTTTATTTTTCGCTGACTACGCATTTTTGGCTTGGGCGGTCGCCTTTTTAATCTGCGCTTAGAAGTATGCAACGATTTTTTTGTTTCGTGTTCTGCTACCAGCAGGCAAAAAAATGTGCTGTAAGATAAAAACTTTGCCTTCTTCTCTCTCGCAGCTGACTTGAAACTAGTTCACATTTATCTCCTGGCAAGTGTTTGGCGAGGAAGCTGCTCGAAGTTCAACTGTGCCACAGATGATGCACATAAATTTCTTGGGCCAACAAGTCTCCAACTGGGCACATACCATATCGAGTGTAAAATATATATATGTCCAGCTTAACTCGCTAGCATTAATTGTCTAGCTGACAGCATATCGCATAGCTCGTAGCTCTTTTTTTTTGGTCCAAGCCAAGACAACATATGTCTGGGAGCCCGCATCTCAGAGCCGAGGCGCAATAAAAATGATTTAATTTTACGCTCCACTGCGAAATTGTTGGAAAATTATAGCCCTCTTGAGAAAAAGATATATAAATTGAAGCGCTGTTTTTTATGCACAGACAGACACACAGACACACTGCGCAGCATGTGTTGTGTAAAATAGCATTGGACGAAAATTTAACTATGAATTACCCTATAAAATGAGTTTATTCTGGTGTTTTGTCCTGCGAATGAGCATTAAATAATATATACATATTAAATATGTATATATATTCATGGTGTTTGTTGAGTTGATAAAAATGGTGTATAATGTTTTTGATATGGATATAGATAGATAGATGCTGAAAGACAGAATTGATGAAGTAAATTTGGAATGTAAAAAAGTTGGATTCTTTCTTCTCTCTTTCTTTCTTTTTCTTTTCTTTATTTATTCTTACACTCCTTAACACTATGTACACAATTGCAGAGGATATTTTTGGATTCAGGATCAGAGAAACCATCTGTGTTTTTCCTCTTTTGTTTCACTCTGATTGATCCAAGTTGTTAATAAAGCTAGACATATTTTGTATACCTTTTAGTCTTGTATAACCACTCTATGCTTTCAGTACAGAGTATTGTGCTTCTCTCCAACACACACACACACACACACACACTCACAAACCCACATACAAACTCACACACATCAACTGCGCAATATTAGAAATATTGTCGCAGACTTTTGCAATTTATTGACGCTTTTGCGTATTACAAAAATATGTTGCGAATAATTTGTGGCAGTTGCGCAGCAAACTAAGCTCCACAATTTGTCAGAAGTGATTGAAATAATTTGCGTATGTTGATTGCCAGAACACAATCTATTTAAATATGCTGCAATTTCATGAATATTTCAATTTTATGCAACTTCATTTAAAGTTCAATTTTATTCAAGCCAGCATCTGTTTGGTGGCGCCCGTTTGTCGTCTGCTTCATTTCCCGTCGCATTTCGGGAATGTTGACCAGTTTCACAGTTTATCCGTTTTGGCGAAATGGCTGCTGCCAAAATAAACCGCTCAGAGAGACGTTGATGGATACGAGCAAATGGCTTGTGATAATGTCTACAGTCGTCTTCGTGGAAAACTACAAGGCCAAGTGAAACAGTTAACTTGATTGAGCTGTTTGCAAAGGACAGACAGACAAACTGAGAAGATGTGAAAGTCGCTTTGGAGCAGATGTTGGGCTTGACAAACATTTAAATACGCGATTAAATGAAGAGCATTTAATTGCTAGCTCTTAAATGCACTCTTCGAGAGACTAACTAAAAGCATTTTTTATAGAAAAATATTAAATTAAATTTCCAGTTAAATGCAGTTTTATTAGAGGGCTAACTAGAGTTATGAAGTCGGCTCAGTCTTAACAAAGGAAATATTGACCATGTCCTAGCAGCACTCGTTGGGGATATAAATTAAACATACATTTCGAGTCAGCATCACTTTTGCAACTTTTTAAAAATCAAACAATATTTAACAAGTTTTTGAAACTCAATCAATTTTTGATAAAGTTATGGCAGAGAATTTAAAGCTAGAATCGTGTTTTCAACTAAAAATGTGGAATTAAAGTAGAAGTCAAATTATGGTTAAAAATTTCCGGAATATTTTGTCAAACTTAAGCTAATGGAAAGTTTTTTGGGAGTATCATTTTAACATGCAAATGGAGTCCGAATTGGATTTTCGACATTAATTGCATTTCGTAACGAAGTAAAAAACACGTAGGTCAAAAGTCTTGCTCGATAAAAAAGCCTTGTTAAAATGGAGAAAAGTATCGGATTCGAAATAAGTAAATGCAATGAGCAGAGCGAAATTATATATAATGTTTCCCGTTCACTTTGGCTGAACAATCGATACAAAGTGCTTCATAATTTACAGTAATTGTTCATAAGTAATGCGTGCGTTACACTTAAGCACCGACAATCGTTATCGATTGCCCACTGCAAATCAAGCATGCACAGGTTAATTTACACACACACACACAGATGCATATACACAAAAGGATATTCTTTGAATTCATGCATTGTACTAACCGAAACTGTACGCAGTCTAGAAGTCTCCCGTTAAATGTTATTACTGTTATACCTACCCCTATATGGCCCATACACCCCCCCTCAAATCTGTCTGTTTCCCCATAAATCGATACATTTTATTCAGTTCTATTTGACGGGCTTCCTCTGTCCCGTTCGCCCCGCTTAGGACTTGCTTTGGCGCTTAACCCATATATAACAGCATTTGGAGTACAGTGCGCCCCCCTCGCAGTGTACACTGTCATATTTTTTTATACTTTATTATTAAAGCCACCCTCGGTTTGCTGCGTGTCTTTCTTTTTTTGTTGTTGTCTTTTTATGTTTAACATTGCTTTCCGTTTCTCCGCTTTTGGCTTCCTGTGCAATAATTCCGGATTTGTGTTTTTCTCGCTGCGTGCTGCGTTTCCCTTTCTTTCTTCTCTTTTCTTTTTGCTTTATTTCCCTCTTGATTTTGCGCTTTTGTCTCCTTGTCAATTGCCGTTTGCTCGACAGCGGTACAAATATTTTTTTTTATTGTCGTATTGTTGCCACAAATATTGTGGCCCAGATAGCAAATTTTTGGGGACAAAAGAACAAAAAATTGGAGTTGGGTTCAGGGTTTTCCCGTCTTGATTTAATGGCTAATAAATTGCCAGTTCATTTGGGCAATTTAAAGGGGGGTGGTGGGTGGGAAATTAAACGAATGGATTTTGTAATTGAGGGAAACGCTGCTGACAGCCAGATAATATCTAGTAAAACCCACTCGAAAGTAAAGGTTAAAATATAACTTAAGGTTGTAAAATATTTTCCGTAGCATATTTTCCGGAGTATTGCTTGAATTATTTTGGCGTTGCTTCAAAGTATGCAATTAAATTTGAATGTGGTTTATTGCTCATTATAAAGAAGTATTAGTAAATCCTGACTTGGAATATATAATCGTCGATGCTCGCATCATATCGATAAATTCATTTATCTCTCACAATTTTAAAGCTAGAGACAAAAAACTTTGTTGCTGCTTGTATGTCCTTAATAAAATCGATACAATTTTATAGGTAGAATTACCCTGATTAAAGTAACTATTTCTGAGAAGCTTCAACTTGCAATAAAAAATATAAATTTTGCAAAATAACAGCGGAACTTTGTCTGTCGTATAGCTAATTGCAAATGTTGAAGGTGCCACAAAGGTATACAACTTTTTCGTATGTCTAACTAAATTTTCTTTTATTATTTATTATTATTATTCGACTGATTAATTTTCATATATTTTCCTTATCACACAAAGTAGACTAATAGACAAAATTGAGAATATAAATTTTATTTATTTCGAGAGTTTTACTTTGAGTTTGACAATGCTGAAATTGACCTTACGCCATGCAATTAAAAAACTTATTAATTGCCAGACAGCTGCTTAAAAATGCACAGATTATTCAGTAATTTATGACAGCCTTGCACTGTCGCCCTGGGAATTATATATAATATACATATATACTTATCTCCTTCAGCCTGAGAGAAATCTATCCTTTATTATGGCAATTCCCGCGCGTCTCTTATCGATGACATTTTATGAACCAGAAAGCCAATGCTGCGTGCCATGTTGCAATATATGATGCACATATGATGCTTGTCTGCTGACTTGTAAGCGAAATGAGCAATTTGAGACCCACCTCCTGTGGCTCTTTGCCACAATCCCACTTAGACCCTGCAACGCCCCCGGCAAGCCACGCCTCGTTTAGCCCGCGCGAACTTTGCGCGCAGCGTGATAACAATCATTGAGCTGAATGCGAATGTGGATCCTGTGTGTATGTGTGTGTGTGTGTGTGTGGCAAGTTGAGTTTCGCTGTAAAACTTTTTCACGTTTTCTATGGCTGGCGAAAAAGTTCAAGGACATTTGCCAAGAGGGAGGGGGCGGTGATTTGATGGGGTTGGTTTGTTGCTTGTTTAACTTGCGCCGTGCGCTCAAAATTGCATTTTCGATTAAGGCTGCAATGTAAACTGCATTTGGGTGTGCACATTTAATAATGCGGCTTGTAGCATCCACTCGATGGCGATGTGTGGCCAAAACTTTTCTTGTCGGCCCGCAAAGTTTTTGTGTTGCCTGGTAAAACTGTAATGTTAGGGTAACAAATACTTTATAAAATCAACTTGGAAATACTAGGAAAAAAAAATTAAAATATAAAAAAAACTTTAGAATGCATTTTACATATATAAGTTATAATTTCTTAAACTAATAAAATTAAAAATAAATCGAGCTTTATGTTTACTCAACCAACTTAGGAATGCTAAGAAGGAAAATGGAAAAAATATGTTGAAAAATTGTTGAAGTTAAGCTCAAACTTCAAAAAGATTGAAGATTTAGTTGTGCAAGATTTATGTGGAAAGTTTAGATAGTTTTTATGTGATTGCACAAATTGAGTATAAATTATATAAAATAACAGCTGAAAAACTAATTATATATTTTGATTGCAATTAAAACTTTTCCAGAAACTAAATAACTCTTCTGCTGTAATTAGCGCACTTTCATTATTACGCAACAATATATATATATATATATATAAGTATTATCTGGATATCAGTTGCGTCGCGTCGAATTTCACGCAACGCATTTGGAAAACTCCTCCTATTTAATTATATTAGACTGCAATTAGCTCAACGCTTTAGTTTGTCAGTAAACAACCCCACAGAAAAGCGGGTTGAATTGGTTGACCAATTAGATACCCATTAATATTAAAACAGACATTTTAGCAGAGTTCAAATGAATGAACTAATATTAATATAATATTATTAATAATATTGCAGAATATATAATAAACAAAAAGATGGTCAATTGATTGAATGCAATATACACCTTAAACAAAAGCTCATCTGAAGGGTATGCAGGGTATGCAAATGATGTGACTTCTCCCTTAACAGCTGCATAGTGTGATGATGACATCAGAGCTACCCTTCTCTATCAATTCTGTCCCACTCCCTATCCTGTTTTAAAGTGCGTTGAACTGGTGCCAAGTAAAAACGCCCCAATGAACTACATTCCAGGGTGGCGCTTGCCAAAAAAAAAAAACAAAAAAAAACAAAGTTTAGCACGTGCGCCGAGGAGAGAACTCGGGGGCGGGAGGAGTACAACAGACCAGTTGGCGTCAGGGTGAAAAATAACTACGCACTTTTTTAACACTGGGTTGAAGTGGGGGAGAGTGATGGGAGTTGGTGGGGATTTGGGTCTTAAGTCTTAGGTCAGGCAACAGCTGCCACAATCTGTTAAGTCATTTTTACGGATTTTTATACTCTTCTCGTCAAGCAGATAAAGCCAAAATTGCAGTTGACCGCATTTTAGGTGTATTTTAGAAATGGAGAATACTAACCAAATGATTCATATTTAATTAAATAAAGTTGAATACATGCTTAAATTGAGGTTAGTTTTGTGTCCATCTATAAAGCATATATATTCTTGATCAGCATTACGAGACGCGTCTGTATCTAAACTTGTCGATATGTCCGCCTTTAAGTTCGTCCATCTGTTCTGAAGATATCCTAATGGAAAGTGGATTATATATCTGTATTTGCTGCAGACATAGTCACATATCGGCGACGGCATACTATATACATAGCTCGTGTAGGAACAATTGGTCGATTTTTTCACTTCAAAGGGTGTTTAATATTCGGTTTGCCGTCATTTCTTTGGTTGATTTCGACTGCTTACTTATTTATTTTTCGCTTGGTTTCTTGCAGGATTCGGCTGCGTCGCGCATATCGCGTCTGGATGGCATCTCACGGATACCAGCGCCTGGCAGATTCCGTTGGGGTGGCTCCTCCTCCACCTCCACCTCCACTTCCACCTCCCACATACGCCCACCCGTTGCAACAAAAAGCAGCACACAAATCTTTCGCAAGCCCGCATTGCCCAACAGCAGCAGCAACCACAGCAGCAACAATAACAAATCATCGCGTCCAATCAGCTCCTATCATCCAACGGCGGCGCCACTGCACGACCTGGATCCGGCCGGCATCAAGAAGAGCGCCTCCGGCGAGCCGCTGAATAATGCGGGGGGGCATGTGAAGGCAAAGTGGACGAGCAACGTCTTCAAAAAATACTTTGGTCCGAGCAAGTTGCCAGCTCCAGCAGCAGCATCAGCGGGTGGAGCAACTGCCTCCAAGTTGATGACCAGTTCGCTGCCACACACACCGCTGCCAGCGCCCAAACAGATGACCAGCAGCACACCCATGTCGCTGATGCGCTCCGAGACCTTTGTTTGCGACGAGGAGAAGCAAAAGCATCAACAACAGGAGCTGCAGGAGGAGTTGGAGAAATCGATGCAATCGTCTCCACATCACGGGCAACTCGAGCATACGCGTCTCTCTTGCATTGGCTTTAGACGCACCATGGATATGGATACAACTAACGTTGGTTTGAATCGCACGCGTCCCATTGTTGACTCACCGGATAATCAGCAGATTCAGCAGCAGCAGCAGGAACAGCTGATGAGTCCTCAAGGATTAGCGGCGGATGCCACACAAATCGTGGCTGATGTCAGCGGCATTCGCAAGGAACGCACTCATCTTGTCATCTCTGCCAGCTGCTGCAAGTCAACGCAGCAGCCAATGGATGCCACCCACGTCTTGAATGACACTCGAGCGGACCGCACTCGACCCATAATTTCCTCGCCCAGCGCTGACCAAGTGGAGCCCATGGATTCCACTTATATCTCAGCGAAAGAGAAAACCAATGTCAATTTAAATGAGACCCTAACGCCCGACATAAATAAGCCGATGAGTTTGCAGCAGACCCTGGATCTGACCAAGAGCATGGATCAGTTGCCGCTGTTGGAGCACATGTCGATGCCCTCCGGTCTGGAATTGCCACCCGAATCCGATGAATTGGATGTGACACTAACAGCGCTGGCGCCAGACAAGAGTCACATGAAGCTGCCGCTGAACTCAACACTAAATACGGAACGATTGCTGGACTTGAGTGGCATCCAGTCGCCGGCACAGCATATACAACTGCTGAATCTGACGCGGGAGTTGCTGGAACAGTCGCCACAACAGCAGCAACAGCTGCAACAGCAACAGCAACATCGAATGCCTGGAACGAGACGATCGATGGCTGCCCAACATTCGCTTTTGAATCTGACGCCACAGTCGGCAACGACAACGCCGCATGGTGCACGTTACCACCAGCATACGCCTGTTCCAGTGCATCTGCTCTCGCCGCTGCTCAAGTCGGCGCGCAGTGATCTCGTCCTGCCCACAAGGACACCCGATGGCGACACCCAGCTCCACATGGATGCCACACTCAAGCGGCAACAGCAACAACGCTATAGTTTTGGTCTGGATTTGCCGGATAGTTCGTTAGATTTGTCCATTGAGCTGGTGAACAATTCGTGTTCGGGTTCGCAGCAACAATTGTTGCAGTTGCAACAGCAACAGTTGCTGAAGAAACAGCATAGCTTCGATTTGGATGAGAGCTTGGGCATTTTGACGCCCGATCAAATGAAAGAGTTCTTGGACTCATCCTCACAACAGCAGACCAATTCCAATCCCAATTTCAGCCATCAGCTGGAGATGCTCGCTGCTGCCCAGCAGCAACAGCAGCAGCAGCAACATGTGCAACAGCAGCAACACTTGCAGCAACAACATCACTTGCAGCTGCAACAACAGCTGCGTCTCGAGCAAACCCCATCGCCGGAGGAGCTGCCTCTAGATCCCATAGAGCCGCAGCTATTGATTGATTTGGCGGCGCCAGCAGCGGTTGCTGCTGCTGTCGCTGCAGCTGCTGCAGTTGCTCCCATTGCAGCAAGCGTTGCAACAAGCGCCGTCAATCCGCAAACAAATCCCAAGCTAAGCAACAGTTTCATTACCAGCGTGACCAGTGTAACCAGCCTAGATACGGGATACCAAGGCGATGGCGAAATGTCGCGTCCCGCCTCACGTGGTGCCGCCTGCGATCATTCGCCCAGCAATGGACCACACTTGGGCCGAGTCAGTCGACAGCCAAGTTTTCCACCACTGCCGGCGGCCGCAGCTGGGGGAGCGGCTCCTATGCGTCGACAGGATCCGATGACCGATTCCGATTTCTTTACCGAATCCGATGCGGATGATGTGTTGCAGCGAGGCGATCGACGTGCCCAGGTCATCGATGGCCAGCTGTACGGGCCGACAATGCAGCCGAGTGCCTCGGTGCCGCAGCTGGAGGATTCGTGCATGGAGTCTTCGGGCATATTCACCGATGTCGAGAATCGCTGTGACGAAGAGTTGCGTCTGCCCGAACTGGAACTGGATGCGGAAATGGAGGGGGAAATGGAAGCGGAAATGGATGGCGAAATGGAAATGGAAATGGATTTGTCGCCCGACGATTCCACGCAAACGATGCGCAAGCATCAAGGTCAAGCGCAAAGAGAGCAACAGCACTCTCAGTCTCTCTCGCTCTCCCACTCGCACTCGCACTCGCAGCAACAGCAGCAACAACGACCGCTCTCTTCATCGTCGGCCGCAACGACTCTCTCGAATCGCACTTCGTATTGCAGCGTCGATGGCGGCAGCGCCAAAAGCTTTTGCGACGAAGCTTTTAACGAAACGACGACGAGCAGCGGTTCTTCTCAGCAGCAACAGCAGCGATCGTCGACGCTTTCAGTGACGGCAGCAGTACAGCGTGCAGCGTCGCCGCGTCCACACGCATCCGCATCGTTAACGTCGCTCGCTACCAGCACCGTTGAGAATCTACAAACGCTTTCGTCAAACTCCTCGACGACGTCGTCGCTGTCGTTGCCCAAATCAAAAACGACGCCAAACAGTGTTAAACAAAGCCTGATAAACAAAACGAAACAAAAAGCGTCGCCAATCGCTCGCAAAGCGCATACACCCAATAAATGGGATGCCGTTATGCATAAAATCGCTAGCAATAAATCAACAATCAAAACAAATTACAATGATGTGAAATCTAAAGTGTCCACAACGCGCAGTATGGCAGCAGGATCGGGGGCAGCGGCGGCTGCAACTCCGCCATCACTATCCAGCAGCGGCGGCAGTCCACGCATTAGTCCCACTGTGCGACGTACGCCGACTACTGCTGTTCCTCCTGCCACTGTTGTAAAGCGCAGCGTCAGCAGCAGCGCGAGACCGACGTCAACGCGGCAGCCACAGGATAAAGGCTCTGTTGGCGTCGGCGTCTTTGCGCGTCTCTCCAAGTCACCAACTTCGCCTACTACAACAACACCAACAACTACTGCAAAAGCAGCAGCGAAACGTTTGCAGCCAGTGTTGATCAAACGGTAAGTGAGACAGTTAATCCCTTTACATGTAAGTGGGGGAAATTCTCTCTCCTCTGGGATATTCTCATTCCATACCATAAACCCACTGCACGCCCGAGCATCTTTTCTGAGCACACCTTGTGCTGTCGTCAATATGAATACGAATCTTATCTGCTTATCAGCTTTTGCCGAATGCGTCTTATCAATTGTTGCGTCCATTGATTGGTTTCTTGTGTTCCACATTCCTCATTTATAAGGCTGTCAATATTCGCTGTTAATGGCCATCGTTCACCTGTCGGCGATAAAGTCTGTATACATACATATATATATATATATATATATTTGTTTCAGAATAGGTGCGACTAGATTGTACATTAAAATAATTGAGTTCACGGTCAGTTACGAGTATAAAACAAAGTGCCTGAATTGTTGTGTTACAATGTGGATCCATTAGCTGAAGGCTGCAAGTCTGAAAGATTATTTAAATTTAATTTACTTTTATTTAATTGCTTTTAATTTAATAATTTTTATTATTCGCTTTTGCTTCTAATTGTTTATGACTTTAAAAATAAAATGTATGAATTAAAAATATCTACTCATGATATTCTGGTCAATATACACCCTGACATACCTCAGCATCCTGGTTTGTTTCACCTTAGTTAAATAGTTAAAAGTTCTGCTGATACCAATAGAGGTTTCAACTATTTACCCAATCTGTCTGATGTCATGCAATTTGTTGGCAGATGTGTGTGCAATTTTCATGCAAACCTCTGAATGTCAAACATCAACAAATTAGTAGTCGCCCAGGGCCTGACAAATAGGCTTCAATAAGAGGAAGACAAACAACAAGTCTAACACACAACTCATCCCCCCTTTGGCTCTCTCCACACATAGCCTAGTTAAGCAAAAGTTGTGTGACCCAAAAGTCAAATTCAACTATTTACGAGAGAAGCGAGCAGAGCGAGAAGTGAGCAGAGCGAGAAGTGAGCAGAGCCAAGCCAAGTGAAGCAAAAAGCGATGTCAACTTTTAGTACAATTTATTGGACCCGTGTCGTGTGTATTAAACATCATTTGTCTGGGTTAGTGCCGCCCCCGACCCCTCCTCAACCCCGGCTGGCGCCTAGCACTTAAGCATAAATTAGGCTGGGTTCAGGGGTGGTGATGTGGTTTTAGGGGGAGGGAGAGGAATTACTTTGCGTATGTGTGCGTTGTGCTTAATTTCACAGCAATTTTGCTGTGTGGCATTCAAAAAACGACTTAGTTTTAGCCCCACAAACATTTGTTTTGTCATGTGAAGCGGGTGTTGCCCGTTCCGGCCGAAAGGGGGCGTATATGTGCATTATACTAATTAATAAAAAAAGACAACATATTAAGGGAACTAGCAATCAGAGAGAGAGATAGAGAGTGATAAAGAGAGAGAGAGAGAGTGTGTTGAATTTAAATCGCAAAAAATATTTCCACTGAACTTTGAATTTATTGATGGTTTTTTGTTTAATGTTTTTTTGGTTTAAGCTGTGCCAAAGAAACCCAGCAAAAAAAAGCCGACCAAATGCCCAATTAATTTAATTGCGAAGAGACCTTCGCTTAATTTCGTGATTTATATCTTATTATTATTGTATGATTGGAATTAAAATTATTTTTACTCGAGAATTGCAACATCGAAAATAGTTGCAAAAAAACACAACACAAACAGTTGGATTCATCGAGCAACCGCAATAACAACAATAACAACAACCGCAAATTAGTAGCAAAATCTTAGACGAGTTCATGCCACATATCTTGCTGTCTCACTCTACCCCTATAGCTCCCTCTCTTTCGCACTCATTGTTGTTTGTCTTGTCTGTCTGTCCGTCTATCTGAGCGATAACGAGTTATGCAGTTTTCAATTATTTGTATCTACTTTTTGAGCACGCCATCAAAATTCATTAGATAAAATCATTTTTATTTATTATCTTAACTCATTTAATTAATGCACTGCATTTTGCTTTGGCGTTTAAGTTTGTGTTTTTATACACTGAGCTCAATGCAAAATGGGTAAATCCATTCATACACCGATTAAGTATATGCCATTTATTCGATAACTTGCTCCCTTTCGCAAATATCGATACGAATCGATTTCCGATAGCAATTAACTTCACAGTTTTGAATATATATATATTTCTTTGCTTCAAGATTGATTATCAAATTTGTAATATTTAATATTTTATTTTTATTTATTATATAGAAAGACTTAAGATTAAGAGTATTTGATAGTCGATATCTCAGCGAGAGCATTTTTGCTTGATTGCAGTCTTTTTGCTTTTGCTAATTTCAAATAGATAAATTTAATAGAGAATTGCAAAAAAAACAATAAATAAATAAATTTGTTTTTCCATTCAACTAATTTTGGCTATCAATAAGATGTTTGACAAGATGATGATTAACACAAATGAAAATTATCGAAATTATCTATCTGTAATGGACAATAATCCATCAATGTTTTGAGTTGCGTATCAAACTTGACATGCAATAATTCAATGCTAAATGTTGATTTGTTGTTTTCTGAAAAACCACAAAAAGCACAGAACAAACACAAAGCAAAGCAGCCGCCCAATTACAAAAACAGTTACAAAATTACACACATTCGCGAGTGGGTGTGTGTTGTGTGCGTGTGTTGTGTGTCATATTTAGCGAGAAGATTTCTCACACAAACCAAAAAATAAATAAAAAATGAATTTAACTACTGTGAATCTGTGAATGGGCTGGATGTGAATGTATCTTGAAGTGTGCTGTGCTATTTTTTGTTGCCTTTGCCTCTTTTGGAGTGTGTGAAAAACGCCCAAGCTCTGTAGCTGTATCTATGTATCTATGTACGTATCTGTATCTGTGTATGTGTGTATCTGCGTCAAGTTTTTAATATATTTTGCGCACTTATGCGAAGCATGTTGATGATATTATCAGCTGAAATGAAGTCTTCAAATTTGTTATTACCATTGGATTTATTCACTTGGAATTTCACACATATCACCAAATATTGTATTTATTATTTGAATTCTTTTTTGTGGTTGATTTGCTCCACATGAGAGCAGTTAGCGATCTTATGATATCATTTACAAGTATATATATATTGTATATTGTATATTGTATAGTATAAATATTAGTTATGCTAATCGCATGCTTTGAGCACAACACAACACAACACAACACGCTTGCTGCTGCTGATGACACACACAATTGAGTATTTCACATTTTGTTTTGCGGCTCAAAAATAATGTGAGCTAATATTCGAAGCGTTGACCTTCAACTTGGATGAGATAACCATATAGCCACAAAAGTCTAGACACAAAAAATGCATGCACTTTGGCTGCAATGTGATAACTAGACTGTACACTTAAGTTGTAATCATAAAAAATGTATTTTTATACATTATTCAAGTGTATTCATAAAGTAAGAGGCAACAAATCGATCTTTGTACAAATTTGAGGCACACTTTGCACTTTGATGGAGACGACTTTAATTCCGTAATATATATGTATTATATATATTATTATCCGAGACGATATGAATTTTTCTAAGAATAACTTGTTTTTTAAATTAAAATTTGTCTTGTTTAAATTAATCGTCTTTTTACATTTTACATTAAAAATTAAGTTTTTCTCGCCTACTCAAATCAAATATCTCTCAATAAGTTGACCTTCATCTCTAAGCGATACACAATAAAGTTCTCAGCTCTGCATTAGCATTATTCTAATCATCGTCATGTAATCATCATCATCTAATCATAATTTAATCATCATCGCTTAATCATCGTCATGATTCTCGAAATGTTTTATAAATATTTTAGCATCTTATAAATACTAATCAAAATATTCGCTTTCCATTCAATTTTGAAGATTTTGCCAGCGACATTGACTAAAAGTTTTCTAGTTTTTCACATGAGTGCGCCACTCCAACTCCATTGTCATTGCCACTGTCATCCTAGGCATTGTCAAACAGATTTTTAATAAATTTATGCGCAGCTCGACATATTTCCAATTTCAGTGGTCAGACTAGATAAAGCCACAACAAATGCCATTAGAGACTCAGAGCTTAACTCAAATTGTTCGTTCGATGTGGAGGAAGGACAGCCAAAGACCCAAGTAAAAAGCAAACAGAAACTGCCCAAAAACTACACAACGAAAAACTAATTGCTTGTCAGAGCTGGGGCGCAGGGCTGGGGGTAGGGGGAAGGGGAGAACACGACGTGTTGGTTTCTAGATAAAAACAGAGGCAGCAACAAAAATATTGTTTGGGCATGAAAAATAGCCATAAATTTGAACAAGGTCAACTTGGGAAATAGATAGATTAGAATAGAGCATGGAACTGAGCAGAGAGTGACGATTAGGCAACGCAAAGAATCACAACTGAGAAACTAAAAATAAATCAAATACAAATATTGATTTTAAGTTTGTAATTGTAATTATCGACAGCAGCGGAGCAGCGGAGCCGGAGCGGAGCCGGAGCGGAGCCTATTGTGAAAATCCAAGCTGACTTGAAAGTTGAGCGTTTATTTTGCTGCTTTGCGGCTTACGATAAGCAACAGCAAAAAACCAATGCAACAAAATTTATGCCTTGTAAGCGGATTCATTAACACGAGTCTGTGAGAATTAAATGCATTTAATGCATTTTTTTTTTGTTTTATTTATTTATTGCTTACCAAGTACTGCAAACAAGATATATATATGTATATATAGATAAAAGAGAATGTAGCTATAGAGCTGGGGGAAATTTACAGTTAATGATAAGCTTCAATAAAAAAGTTAAGCTAACTGTGCTGTCGAAACTCTCTGCACAGAAGATCCGTAAGGCTAGCAAAAAATAATTGGAAAAATTAGCAAAAAAATAATATAAACTTAATTTAATTTAAGTATGCTGATTTAAGTAACTCTGTCAGTTGAGTATTTCTGGTCTGCGAATATCCAAAATTCTTGAAAAGAATTTAAATATTTAAAATAAGAAAGCAAAATGATATTGAGGTTATGTAGAATACAGGAATGTTTTGACAATGAATCAGATAACATCAAAATAATGAATTAAATGTTTAACTGAAGTTTGCCATCTCATTTCTTACTGTAATTATGAACTATAAAGTAATTATGAACTATAAAGTAATTATGAACTATAAAGTAATTATAAACTATAAAGTAATTATAAAGTAATTGAAAAGTAATGATGTAAACAACAAACACCTCAAACACCAAAAAATAACTTCATAAATGTATTTATTAAAGTGCTTGCTCAGTTCTGATCCCTTTGGGGGTCTACCCAGGCCGAGTTAATAAATAAATATTTACTGCTTGTATCTTGATGTGTACATTTATGATGTTTTTATGACTTTGACCTTTAAGTGATGTTGTCTATTCAATGCTAATGATCATAATGACTGGGCCAACACTAGTCGTTAAATGTCATTGATGGGTTTATCAATTGTAAAAGTTATCCGGCACATATGCAATTGGTAAAAAGTTAAGGCTGACAAATCGCATTGAATGTTAATTAACTTATCTTGCAACACGCCACAGCAAGTAATTGTGAGATGTGCTGCTGCTTGCCACAGATGTGGGTCTGTGTGGCTTACTCACTCTCTCACTCTCTGTCAAAGCTGTAAATCAATTGTGAAGCGCACTTCTCCGACCCAGACCGAGAGTAATGGGACCTCCGACTTGAAGCCATGGTGGCAAATATTCGTAACACTGTTTTGACAAGTGTCACGAGAGCTGTCAACACACGTTCCGCACTCAACACTCAGCACTCAACACTCAGCACATAAAATATACATGCAAAACATTTTTTACCACGCCACAACTAAAAAGATGAAGAGTTTCAATAATGATCAACGCAAAGATGCTCAGTGGAATGCTTGAGGTGTCGAGCGGAATTTACAGTTGATAAAGAGGCAAAAAATAGTTGACATATGTGAGCAATGATTTCCAGATGCCTGGGAATTATACAATGAAAGAATATATAATGAGGGGTAGGCTAGGTTAGATTAGAATAGGATAGAATTAGATAATAAAGTTTAGAATAGGAATTGGAATTGGATTAGGATAGGACGGAAAAGAATAGCATAGGATGGTGTAGAGGATGGGTTAGATAAGAATAGAGTTGAATGGGATAGAATATATAGGATGGGAAAAGCAACGAATTGGATAGGAAAGGACATTATAAAACCGGCTAATATAAGTGGGCTAGGTTAGATTAGAATAGGATAGAATTAGATAATAAAGCTAAGAATAGGTTGGATAAGGATAGGATGGAAAAGGATAGCATAGGATGATGGAGAGAATGGGTTAGAATAAGATTAAATGGGATAGAAAAGATAAGAAGAGCATGGAATTGGATGGGAAAGGACATTATAAAACTGGCTAACATAACATTGCGTTAGTTTAAGATAAACCTAAATGGCCAAAAACTAGTTGTCAAGGATGTCTAATATGAATGTTAGATAAAAGCAACAATTAATCTAACTGTTTGCTGTTATCTCACATTCCAAATGTGATTTCTTGCGCGTCTATCTAATCGGTAGTCCCAAATATAATAACAAACTTGATGGGGCTTATCAGTCTAGGAGTTTATTTATTTGTATTATATGATATGAAATTGAAATTATGTGGCAACAAAATGCGCAAGTCAAGTTCAAAATATGTTCAAAACTTGATGAAATTAATATTAAAATGTTTTCAAGTTGTAAAAGTGCTTCAAATAATTTAAGTCGGCTCTCTTTGAAGTCTGTAGTAGTTTTTTTTACTTTAAGTATTTCTTTTTTATGTCTTGCCTGCCGCACCTGTGCTGCGTATTATATTAATGCACCTGAACTCCTTAACGCCCACAAAAAGTGCACGCGTCGTTGTGGTAATTAAAAAATTCAACCAGTTTTTTTTTTCTTTCTTTTAATTTGCTATAAATTTTTGCTGCTTTTTGTCTGTTGAAGTTAAATTCGAGTTATGCAACATTTTTCAGTGGGGTGTTTTTTTTTCCCAGCTGGGCAAGTGCGTGAAAAATTTAAAAACCGTAACAAGCCAGTCAGACGCACAATGTGGTTTTTTTTCCTCTTCTATTTTTGCAGTCCAACGACATTAAAGCAACTTCCTCCTTGCCCCCTTGCCCCACCTATCCCCTTTCAACCGGAGGCGGTGTTTTTAACTGCGTTGAAAAGGTACAAAAAACTACAAATGGCAAACGTGTTTGGTTTTTTTTTGTTAACCAAAAGGTTGAAAAGTAGCTACCAATTTGATCCAAGCGAATTCCCCCCCACCTTCCCCTGCCGCAGCCCTCATCCTCGACGTCAGCGCTTCGAATTTGTTTTTAGGTTTACTTTTTTGCACCTTTTGTTTACATTTTTAATAAACAATTTTGCGGCAAGCGAAAATTATAAATTTTGGTTAATCGTTTTTTGTTTTTAAAATGTTTATAAATATTAAATTGGCTGCCAGCTGCGGGCTGAATTTTTCATATTAGCCAAGAATTTATGAACTGAATACGGTATACATTTTGGCCGAATTATCTCTCTTTTATTAAGATATTTATTCATGGCCAGTAAAAGTTCATAAATATCTCAATCCAAGTGCAGCGAATTTGAAATTTGGCCAGGCAATAAAATTGCCACAATTATAAAATTAAAATATCGATTTTGAAAATTTGCTGTTGCTGCTTCTTTGATCGCATTTAATTGATCACTTTGATAGCTTGGATAAAAAACGATTTCACGCGGAAGTTTTTTCAAGCAAAAAAAAAAATAAAAATAAAAAAAAAATAAAGAAAGAAGAAGAAGAATTACATACAGCAAGCTGTTGGAACGGAAATGCTCACAAAAATAGCATTTAAATAGAGCATGAATTGGTTTTTTTTTTCAGAAACTTGTCGAAAGAAAGCTTAAAATAATATAGAAAAAAAAAGGGTAATATAAATATTTGTATAGCGTAATTACGTAATTACGCAATTACGTAATTGATCGAATTACGTGTTGATAGAAACAGTGAAATTTCAACAGATTTGAATAGAAGATGCGCAGTCAAAAATATTCAAAAATCGCAAATTGTGAATATATTCATAGAAATATGAATATTAATACCCTTTAAGCTGAAACTATGTGTTAAAGGGTATCTTAAGTTCAGATATGCATGTTAGGCATTAAAAGCAGGGTGTTTAATGGAAAACGGAAGCTCAACTTTACTGAAAGTCAAAACGGGGGTACCATATAGGGAAATCTATGTAATTTGCTCATATTGTAACATATTTTAACATAATGTAACCGAATCTGAACCAAATCTGAAACCAATTCATTACTTTTACCAGAAGATTTCGACTTGAAGTGCTTTACCTGGAACCGAAATTCGATTCGGTCTTATTAATTATCTTTGCTTTGCATTTTTAAATGTTATATTCTCATTATCAACTGTAACTATGTCCATGTCACAAAAGTGTTACTTAAGAGCATATATTTACAGGGTATTTGCCAGTCGCACAAACCTTGTTGTTTGCGCAGCAAATGAAGCAAAAGTTAAACGAAGATTATTGGCAATTGTTAAAGTGTCAATAAAAGTTTATTCTCTATGCCACAAAACTGAAACTTTTGGCCAGTTATTCTCATGGCTTAAGCTAACACCACCCCCCCACCCCCCTCCCCCACTCCCCTTCCGCTTAACCCCATAAAACCCCATAGATAAAATGCAATTTTAAGCACTATTTGCGCTGATAATTCGCAAGTGAAAAATCAACAAGAAAGTTTAACGAAAACTTGTTGTGCGGGTAACAAACCGAATTTGAGTTGATTCAAACTTAAAACACGCAAAATGTAAATTTATGCTTATATATGTATATATACTTATATACTTATATATGTATGTGTATATATGTTACTTGCTGACCCTGAACTTGTGGTCGCCTTAACAGTTGAGCCAGTTGAGCCCCTTAAATTGAGTGTCGATTCTCGAAGTGGTTTTTGTTTTTTATTTTATTTTTTTATTTTTTTTATTGGCCATCGTGTGAATATTTATTCGCTAATCAATGAGCGCCTCTTTATTGTGAAATGTGTATTTTTCGTCTCAATAAAAATAAGTTCACATATCAAGCGCTTGCCGGATTACGTATTTGGTTTATTTTTTAAAGTCCATTCTGTCGGCGGATATTCGAATTTTGAGGCGAAGCTTGCTACAGTTTGAGATGTCTCCGATCAGCAGAGTTCATGTCTAGTTGAAAGTTGGAATATGTATAATGTTTGCTACAGACAAAAGCTAAGCAGTTTCGATCTCTATATCATATATACGTAGCTATATATATGTAGCTGTCATATGAATAATCGGCCGAAAGATAAGATCTTGTATGAACAAATTTTTTGCTTGATCAAATCATCAAAATCGGTCAACTATTTCCTATAATTACCATAGCAAAAAACTTTGCGTTGTCAAATTTGAATGTTTGTAAGGGTATTCAATGTTCGGTTTGCCAAACACAGTAATTTATTTCTTGTTTTGTTGCTTGCTTTATGCTGAGGGTGTCTTCGCTTATATATTTATGAGCCACAGTTTAGGTCGAGTCGAATCGCAAACGCAGTTAATGGCCCATAGCACGTGGCTCATAACTGAAATTGTTGCAAGACAATCTGTCTGCAAAGCCATAAAGTAATATTTATGTTGAACGTGCTGCTGCAGCAGCTCCGATTTAAAGATTAGCGAATAAATATTGATTAATGGAAAGCAGAAGTGTTCAAATATAGCTGATCATTTTTTTATTGATTTGTTTCCATTACGTTGATATCGATAAGACTAAAAAAACTAAAGTTTTATTATTTGACAAATTCTCGATAAAAATAGGAGCAAACTGAAAATATAGTTTCTATATATTTACCTATGAATATTTTGCTTGATGCTGCTTATTTTCTGCACAAATAAAAAACTTAACATTTTGAATTTTAGATCATAGGAATCGTGTCACCATTAATCTTGGGCATTAATCATGTGTTGAATTGAATAACTAATTGAATTTTAATCCGCAAAATGTGTCACAGAAAAACCTTTCAGCCAATTGAGTGTGATAAATGACTGAATCTGAATTCAGCGACCTGAAAACGGCAAAGACAAAAAAAAACTCTATAAAATATGTTTTAGGCTTTTCGCATTCTAATGAAAAACAATAAATTTCAAATTTCAGATTTCAGCTTTGCATTTAACGCTTTTTAACGAGTTTCATTGAAAAACTATTCTGAATATTATATTTTTAGTTCTTGACATTCATTTTCTGGCTGCTTTCATAAACTTTACATTTTGAGGTTTTTTGATAACATTATTAATTGTTCTGACGGTTTGTGAGTAACTTAATTTGTCAGCTTTTTGTGTGTGCGAAAATAACAATTGAAATGTGCGGCCCTAATTAGGCCTGACAACAATTTACAGCCGCCCAAATTGCTCATTTAATTTATGGTTTGAAAGCCCCAATTATGGCGATCATATAAGCATTACAATGCTGAAAAAAAAAAACATTTATAATTATAATTCAGAGCGGCAATAATTAATTGATATAATATTTTACTGTGGTTGGAGGCGGTTCTATCTGCTTATGTAGGGAAACTAAAGTGCATAATTTAGTATACAGTTATTATTATTATTATTATGATAATTGGGGAACCAGCACTGTGACCTATAAGGTATATATTGAGCCTTCTTCTTGGTCCTTCTGAGCCTACAGCTCCTCCATCAACCCCAGCTTCTGCACGAATGAGGATTAAGGGTTTCTATGTCCTTGGACTTCATGGTATGCTCCTCTAGGATGCTGCATCTTTTTCTAATTAAGGCGACGTATTCTGCTAGGATGTGCATTGAGGATTCCTCCTCGCTTCAGTTTTCAGTCAATTTAAAATAATAATGAATTATAGACTTCGATTTTTAATTGGTTCAAAGAGCGAACACTTTCTGAGAGTATTCGCATTTTTATACTAAAACAATTATCTGCCTTTGTTCCCAGTTTTAGTTGTCCAATGTACAGCGGCTCATAGCTCAATGTTAGCAGTGTCAAGTAAATAATGTAATTGCCTGCCACAAACTAATTATAGATTATTTTTCAAAAATCCCAGTGAGCGAACGTAGGTACATCTGTTACCCACCAAAATGAATATATGACCCCTATAAATTGGGGTTTTCCCAGCTGCTAGGTAAAATTATGTAAAACTATACCCTATTTGTTGGTGAATGCTCTTAAAAAAACTTAAATAAGGATGTTAATATTTGGTATGATATCCTTTAGCCTTAACAACTTCCCTTAACCCATCATTCATGGAAGATACCAACTTCCTGTTAGCTTCTGGCTGATTCTGCTCCACTCATCCCGCAGAGCATTTTTGAGATGCTCTTTGCTGTTCGCATTGAGCTGTGAGCAACTGTATATATATATATTTTCATAATTTCCCATCTTTTGCATCTTTTTAAAGTTTTCATCTACTCTGAACTCATTTGTTGTCAATCAATTCAAATGTTATTGTCAAATGCAATTCCTGTTGCAATTTGCCATTATGGTTTTTTGCTCTGCTCAATTAGGAATTCATAAAACCACAGATAAAAAAAAAATGAAATTCTGTCTGCTGACTTCAATTTCCGTTTGTCCTTGCATTTGGCCATAAACTTATGCCAACAGCTAAAAAAAAATAATGTTAGACACATTTGCATGTTAAATTTATGCATTTTGCAAATGTTTCTTTTGGCCACAGTAATTACGTGTGCAGGGAATCCGCGTATAAGAAACGTACAATTTGAAATTATAATCAAGTTAGTTTCCAGGTTGAAAAAGTTAGCCCAACTTATCGTTGTGGTCAAATGCAAATTGTTTATTAGCCTTGGCTAAAATGTTGGCAGTAACGTGAGCCGCCGTCAAAAGGTTGTTGCCAAAATTAAGCTGGCAAAAATATTACTTTTGGCAATAAATTTCACTTCTATTTGCACAGCGGAAAGTTGTGCTCAAGACTTAAAGGCTTAAAGACTTGGGAAAACTGACTTTTCGGGCTCATTGCTAGATAAGATTGTTAGGCTGCGAAAGTAATTATAAACTTGTCAGATAAGGCACAAAGCTTGGGACTTAATTAGCTGTAAATTAAAGCTGAAAATACTTAAATATAGAATAGCTTAATTTTTCGCTGATTTTAGTCTTGTGGAGCTGCGCAGAGGCACCAGGACTCCGACAGAAGCGGCTGACGAGCAAGCAAGTATGTGGGCAGATGATTGGGCAGATGATAGGCCCTGAACCATATTGTGGCATTAGCAGACACACAATACGGTTGCAAATCAGTGACGAAGAAAGGCAGAGGCGAAAACGGAGCTGGGCAGAGGCACCAGGACTCCGAAAAGCCAGAAGTCTTTTAGGTGGCTATAATCAAAATCGATTTAAGCAAGTAATATCCATGGGAAAGAACAGGCTCTGGATACTCGTTGTAGACTGAGAAGTCACCTAACTAAATTTGGTATTTATAGTAGCGATGTATGCAGGATTTGTGGCAGCGAGGAGGCGTACTCAAAATACTAGCAGCATGTGTCGCCTTAACTTGGAAAACATGCATCATCCTAGGGAAGCATGTCATGAAGCCCAAGGACATAGAAACCCTTAATCCTCATTCGTGCAGAAGCTGGGGTTGGTGGAGGAGCTTTGGGCACAGAAGGGGGCACAATAGACCTTATAGGTCGCAGTGCTGGTTCCCCAATTATAATAATAATAATCTTATATATGATCAAAGTAAAACTTTTAAGTTAAAGACTAAGCCTTAAATAATAAATGTATTTAAAAATGTATTATTCAAGTTGAGTTTTCAGTCAACAATATTTGTAATATATTTCTTATAAATGTAAACCATAATCTGTTGCAAGCTTTATTTACAGTGTAGTCTTTTTTTGTGCCTCATTGAAATATGCTTTTATTTTTATTACGTCTCCTCTGTGGCAGCAAGCAAATACAACGCTTGCCACACGGCACACATTAATATGTAATTAGCACCAGCTGACCCCAATTTTTATATGTTAACCTTCAATTTGGTTTATTTCTTTTGTTGTTGTTGTTGTTGTTGCTGCTGCTTTTTTTGTGTGGGACCCAAGATGAGATTAAAGTATTCATTACTTATCCGCATGGATGGAGTCCCACGGGTCCAATGCAATTTGATGGTATTTTAAGTGCCGCCACCAACAAAAAAAAGAACAGCGGAAAAGCGGCTGAAAACAGCTGAAAGCAGCTGAAAAAGCTGCTGTAATGTGGGCATTATTAGGGTGTCAGCTCATAAACATTATCATCTGATGCTACATATAGATAGATATATATATATATATAGTCGTGAGGCGACATTTGCACCGCAGAAGTCAAAAAGCCGAAGGGAAAAGTCAACACATGCCAGCAATTTATGTGAGCGTGAAAACAAATTGCTCAACATTGGAAAAATTATTGCATATATATGCAGAGTGGCAAGCAGAGTGGCAAGCAGCAGAGGGGTGTGGCAGAGAGGCAGTTAGCGGTAGACAAAATTCAAAGATGGATTTGTAGAGAGTGCAAGTTGGATGCGCAACTAAGCTGAGCACACTGTGTGCAACCTGATGATAAATCATGAATTTGCCACAGACACACACACACACACACCTGAGTAGTTGCATTTAGGGGGTGGTGAAGTAGGAGGAGGAGAAGAAGGGGGACGGCGTCACAATGACCACTCGCATGCCACATGCGTCACGCAATCAACGCACACAGCTTCTGTCGCCTTGCCTCTGCCTCGCTTCCTGCTTACCTCAGTTGCTGCCCCTGACAGTGCAGCTTCTTTTGTCTGCTGCTGCTTAGCCATGTTTATTGTCAATGCCCTGTAAAAAGAGCTTTGCAATGGGTATGCTGTTTCGTAACTAGATATGTAACAATACTCTCTACCAACTACAGGGTATCAGGCAGTCATGCATGTGTAATCAATAGTTTTTCCAAGTTAAGTTCAAAGATCATCCTCAAAGATCTTATAAAATAATTAAGCGCAAGCAACTAAAAGCATTTCTATCCATTAAAGGGTATCCCATAGTCGATTTCATGCTGAGGTACCTACACATAATCACACACTCACACACACACGCACATACACACGCACACACCGATTAATTTTCTATCTCGCATGCGTTTTCGCACGTTTCGCAATCGTATCTCGCATTGGGTGGGGGGTGGGGCACATTGTGAGGCACTAAGAGTGTCAACAGTATCTGTCCCCGACTCCTGGTTCTTGTCAGTTGCAATCTCACAGCCAGATATATACATATATATATTAGTCGATATATCTCAGTGGACTCTGTCGCAAGCGCATTTCGACTTTTCGTATTTCTGTCGTGTGCCCCTTTTGTTTCTCCCATTTTTTGCTGCTGTTTCGAATATGTTTTCCTAGTGAGTGAAATTTGTGTGTTTGTCTTCCTTCTTCTTGCTACTTTTTTTTTTGACTGGGTGATATTTGATTGATGTTTGTTGTGCTTCTTCTTTTTTTGTTGGTGACTCTTTATAAATTGGATATTAACTAATGAGCTTAAGTGATTTTTTCCGGGGCACATTTTGTCTGCGCCTCTTTTATTTGTTGCCATTGTGAAAGCGCCAGTTGAAAGCAAATACTTATTATCCAACCGGGGATTATGTTGTGAATTGATGTGAGCTGTATGTGTGTGTGTGTGTGTGTTGGTGTGTGTTAGAGTGTGTTTGCACGACGATGTGTGTGTTCGTTCTGTGGAAAATTGAAATTAAAGCAGCTACTTTCTGCTGCTGTTTTGGGAAATTTTCTTTTTTCTTTTTGTTGTTGTCAAGCATTGTGAAAGTCATTCATAAATAAGAAAATGCGCTAAATTTGATTTCGATGCTAGTCTTTATATATTGCTTTTAAATCTTACCAAAGTCGATTTAGCAATGGTCCAAAATTCTGATAAATGTTTGAAATATTTTATCCAAATATTTACAAAAAAAATACAGAAGAAAAAGAATAAGAATAAACTTGTGGAAAAGTATGTAATACGCAGAGGAAAGTATTACCCCATAACTATAGATATATATATAATCATATATATATTAAACATTAGCCGCAGATAAGTCGGAAGTCAGAGATCAAGTTGAGTACAGTTCTCAGTCGAGTTCTCTCGATTAGCAAATTTTTACTTGATTTTATTTATTTATTATGCATTTAAGATTCTTACTTACAGTTATAAATTTGAATGTATTCCTTTTGAGGATTCTTCCAAAACTATTATTGGCAATTGTATCGATATTTTTTTAGTGTTAAAAAAGCTTTTTTATGCTTATGAGAATGCAAAGAATTATTAGAAAATTTCTGAAGCTGCCACGAATTTCCATAGAGGGAAATTATCATTATATATTATTATTATGTATGTAGATTGCTTTAGTCTGTCAACTATTTTATGTGCTTTCTAACAACGCGTCCATTCCAAATGCTCGCTTGCCATTAAAAGCTTGCAACAGCTCAGCTGCACCTGCCTCAATGCACACACACGCCCAGACCGGCCCACGCAGCTGCTCCATATAGAAACAATATTATCTCTGGATGACATTATTCGACACAAACGCACACACACACACACACACACATGCCCCGAGAGTTTGCCAGCAGCATGCAACATGCAGCACACGGGCGTGCAACAACAATACATAATTCCACACATGAATCACGTGGCGTATTTATAAAACACGGCGCGGGACATAATCTAAATCTAAATCTGAATACGAATACGAATACAAATACGAATCCAAATCCAAATCTGCCATCAACTCGGACAAACTCTATTTTTGCAGCTCGTACGGGATTTGAACCCGTAGTCGCAGCGCAGCCGAGTCCGCAGCCGAACCCGTAGTCGGACCCGTACCCGGTAGCCGTTAGGGCGACCACTTCACCGATGAAGCATCCAACGAGCGAAATTAGTTCAAATGCTATATTTAAAACTAGGACTGCCGGTTGCATGTTGCATTGTCGCACGCGTCTCCCTTCTAACAACCACTTCCCTCCGCACCCCTGCCACATTTGCTTGCCACAAGTTTTCCAAACGATGCGCAACGCGTTGGAAAACACTTGTTTTCGGTTTTTTGGCTTTTCCGACTGCAAATTGTTGGTGTTGGTGTTGTTGTTGTTGTTGGCATGCATAATGAATATGTGAATAAATATATATATGTATGTATGTATGTGTGTACAACACTGACCAGGTAACCGACACAAGGTGGGCATTGGAAAATTTACAGACCGCATAATGAGCTATTAAGGCTGCCTCATGTATACCCTGTAAAAACGAAAAAAACAACAAGAAAAAGTTTAAAACTTAAAATAAATAAATTTAGTTTAAATTAATTAATTCAGCTGTAAATATTTTTGTAGCTGTAAGTTGGAAAATTTTACAGAAATTGTTTTATTATATTTTTAAATCATATACCAAATAATTGCTCTCCATTCAATACTATTTTGAAAGCTCATTCAGGCTATTTTCCCCTAAAGCTTTGACTATTTGTAAGCTACTTTAAAAGCTGCTTTATAAGCTCCTTGGAGATTTTTATGTGTTTTTTTTTTCTTTTACTCAAATTTAAGTTTCTTAACTATAAGTTTAGCTTCCAGCTGGTTAAAAACGCTTAGTTTCAATTCGGATTTCTCTCTATCTCTCTTCTTTCTCTCTTTCTCTCTCTCTATCTCTCTCTGTCTCTCTTTCTTTTTGCATCTGTAATGCTTATGCATATTTAAAGCTTTTCAAAGATTTAGCTTGGAATAATGGTTTCCGTATGTTGATTTACATTCAACTGTAGTAAAAATCTCTCGAGTCAACTTTATAGAGCATAACCGTGTCGTATATGAGGCAAGGCACTCGGTAATTGTTTGCAGTGCACCAACTTGCATTATCTGTCTTCTTTGCATAGTTGCTGAAATGTGTTTACGCTCAGTTTCGTTCATTTTACATGGCTAGAAAACATCGACGGGCACTCAACCAAAACCAAAACCAAAACCAAAACCGATGCCAGTTGCTAAGGCCTAGAATCAATTAACTGTTGTTGTTGTTGCTACTCTGCTCGTTGTTGTTGTTGTTGTCTTTATGTGCCACATCCTCTTGAAAACTTTGCTTAGTTTTTTTTTATGTTTTTTTCTTTTGTGGCTTGGCAAATATTTTGTACGTACTTCTTTCAATTAATACGAATAATGGACACTTTTTGCACCAAAAAAAATTTGAGCTCTCAAGTTCCAGCTGACTGCGCTAATGTTGAAAACAGATTTGTTTTTTTTTTTTGTTTTCTTCTTTTTGTATACCCTGTGAAACTCAGAAGTGTTTTGAGTGGGTATAAGAAATATGGACTTTCAATGATATTTCAATTTATAATTGCTTAAAATTTTGTTGGATTTAAAAGACGGGTTTTTAAACAGAATCGTATTTCGATTCCAATTAAGGTTAGGAATTCGTTCCAATTCTTATTCGGCATTAGTCATAGTTCTTTTGGATACCCTGCTTCTCTAACAAGGGTAGATTTAATGACAACTCAGAATGCTGTCTAGTCAAGAAGTAAATAACTGAAAAATATATATTTTTAAGTCTATCGTAAATTTGCTCATCTTCCACTTTCATTTGCATTTATCTCATTTGTAAAAATGAGCATAAAAATGCCATTTTCCATTTCCATTTTTAATCAACCCCTTAAACACCCAAATACAGGGTGTTTCCTCCACTCTCACTTTAGTCAAAGTTGTTTATCTTTTTTTCGAGCAGCTAAAATTCAGGGCGTATTTTATGTTTGCCCACAACCAACAAAACACACAAATATGTAAATAAATATGTATATATATATGTGTGTGTGTGTGTGTGTGTGTGTGTGTATATATTCGACTGGAAAAACAAAGCAACATTAAATCGCTTGCAAGAAACTGCCATATTTTGGTCAAAAGGCGCCGTCGTCCAAATGGCAGAACAAATAATAATCATAATTTTTGTGTCTTGAGTGCCTATTTATAAAGCAATTCTCGGTTGACCGCAATTTGAATAGAAATGTGCACGTGTTGTTGTTGTTGTTGTTGTTGTTGTGGTGGCATAAACTATACGAATTGGAGCTGCGCTACTCTTTTGGTTATGTTGGAGCTGCTGTCTGGAAGTGATGATGTAATTAAACACAGAACTTGTTGTTTACCCAAGAAAAGGAAGTGGCGATCATAAAATCGATCTTAGATCATTCCCATAATTTGTTCAAGTGTTCGCCGCTGTGTTGAATGTTTGTGTAGCTGCTGGAAACACTTCTCATATTTTGGGAATATATTTCCAAAAATGTCGAAATGTATTCCGATGCCTGAATCGATTTAGAAATTGCTGAATATGGGGTAAAGGGGGAAAGGCAGTTGAATGCAACTCCGACTCCATGGAGTATACATATATATGTATTACTGATTAAAATAAATGCTCAAGTCAAGATCTGCCTATCTATATAAATGACGTATACGCAGATCAAGTTTATTCAACTTTCATCTATCTCTAATTATGGAGTTTGAAAAAGGTTTTCAACATTTTTAGTTGTACAGTTTACAATGGTGTTTGCACAAGTTGCTGCCAGTCAGTCAACACTCAAATAGATCTACATTCGATTAATAACTGTACTAATTACAAATACAAATCAATATTCAAAGTTTTTTTTACAGTTTATTTATCCAAGCTAAATCAATTCTTTCACATGCTGAACAAACAGTCATTTTTTCTAACATCGAGTTCTATTGATCCATAAACGTTAAGCGTAACTTGTAATTAGAGCACTGCTGTTAATGAAAGATAAACACGGCTTCCCCCAGTCTGAGCCACATACAGATCAATATATACATATATATTTAAATATATCCAGGCAAGAAGAGGCAACTGTTGTCAACAGTAAAATAATTACCATTTCTTATCGCACTGCTTTGCTCCGCTCTGCTCCTCTCTGCTCTGCTCTGGTCTACACTGTTCTACTCTGCTCGGCTCTGCTGTGCTCCTCTCTGCTGTGCTCCTCTGCTATCCTATGCTATCCTCTGCTCTGCTCTGCTCTGCTCTGCTCTGCTCTACTCTGCTTCCCTCGGCTCCGCTCTGCTCCTCTCTGCTCTGCTCTGCTCTACACTGTTCCACTCTGCTCTGCTCTGCTATACTCTACTCTGCTGTCCTCTGCTCCGCTCTGCTCTCCTCTGCTCTGCAATTTTAATTTATACATTTTGCAAGAGGTGATAGAAAACCCAAAGTCGGCATTCTATGAAGTTGGTTTTCTGTTTGATTTTCTACTTTTTTGTTGTGGTTTTTTTTTTTGTATCTCGCGGCTCTCTTGACTGCACATGTCGCGTTTCATTAAGAAACAAATCTAACAACAACAACAACAACAACAACAACATCCAAAACTGTGCAAAGAAACATTTCGCGATGGTTTCCTAACCTCAATGTTGACAACTGTCTTCCAGCGATGCCGTCGGCATCCCATTGTAAATCATCTATATATATACATATGTATCTGTATATGTATGTGTATGTGTATCTGTATCGTTTATAAGGCACTCCAGCCATATATGACTTAATGTGCTGTGCAAAATGTGTGGCAAAGCGGGCCGCAGCAGGTTGCACATTTGCCATTTATGATGAACGACGAGACCACGTCATGCAACATTCAACATGCAACATGCAACAACAAACGGTAGCAGGGGAGTCGCTGTTGTTATCGGAATTGCCGTTATTGTTGTTGTTGTGGTTGTTGTGGTTGTTGTTGTTGTTGCTCAAGTTTTACTCTTACTCAGCGTGGTCCCATTGCACTTTCTTATGAAGTTTGCAGAACTAAACTCAATCAGTCCTGGCAGCTATACAAGTGGAGCAGTAGCTTAAGAATTTACTTGTTAATATAAATAAAATTAAAAAAAGACAGAATAGAAGAAAGCAAAGATTAAAAATAAAGAGAAAAGAAAGAAAACAAATTCAAAGCAAACGATTTGGAAATACAACTTAAACTTAACTAAAAGAAGACAATTAAACAGTTTTGACTAGAAAGTTTTCGGCACATATTCTCAACATGAATTAAGTTTTGTGATTGTGCAAAATCAATTAATAGTTACTTATAAGGAAAAGTTAGAGTATTTGATAGTCGTTGATAGTTTTACTTGTGCTTTGGTTCCGTTTGCCATTTATTAATGTGTTCCATTAAGTGCTTTGCACTAAAACTCTGTCAATGCTCCATTAAAATCTCAAGCGTTCAACACAAGCAACAATGACTTTGTCTGCCTGCCCCGCCCCTTCCCTCCTTACCCCTCCCTCTCTCTCTCTATATCTCTAATATCATATTCAATTGTTTAAGTTATCTATTCACTTGCTTACACTCATTGCACTCATTCGCATTAGTCTTGAATGGTTTTTTTTACTGTGAATTAGACTGTTGCAAGAGTTACAGAGAAAGAAGCTCAAGCAACTGAAGAATTCTTCAGTTGTTTAGTTCCTCATTTTCCTCATTTTTTCGAGCATTCTTCATTCATTTTCCTGAGTTTTCTATGTGCAAAGAATAAAGTAATTTCTGCATTTTTGCAGTTCATTCATTCAAAGTTTCTCGCCGTGATACTCAGATTGCTTTCTTTAGATTAATTTCATTATGTTTAGTGCAGAAAAGAATTTTCCTTTCATGCTGCCACACTAATTAAGTTCCATAAATTAGCCACAAAAAAAGGTCACCCAGTTATGCGATAAACAAAAGAATTGATTAATGGGAATTTTCACAAGCAGCAGTAAAAAAGACAACTCACTAACACACTTACACACATGTATGTATGTGTCTATATATATATATATATGTATGCAAAAGAACTCACTGGCATAATGAACTCTCATTGTGCCGATCCGAAAGGAAGTGAACAATTTAATTATGCCGGGCCTTGAGGTTACCGGATCAGATCAGATCGGAGCAGAGCAGCGAGCAGCGAGCAGAGTCATCATGGGGGCAAACCAATGGTTAAAGCAAGCAAATTATTTGTCTGCGCGCTTTCAGAGTGAAAGTGCGCAAATTGACTTTAAAAAATCCACACAAATTGTAAAAATCCATCAATGCAAATGAAAACTTCAAAAGCCACTTGAAGCAACAGCAATCAATTTGGCAGAAGCTGCAGCAGCAACAACCATTAAGTATCCAGTATCCACAGATATACATATATATTTCTATATATTTTTGGGTGGTGCTCTGGAGGTCATGGATTATTTGGTCCAGCGTTTGAGTCTACTTCTGGCGGCGGGTTTCTTTTTGGGTTCGCTCTACTGGACGGCAGTGACTTATAATGCTGTCACCTTTCTGCAGATCGTTGGGCATGATAATGGCATGTCCATTATGGAGGCTGGCGATCCGCTTGTACTGCTCTCAATTGGCGTGGTACTGGCTCGTCTAATCCCATGTGTATTATCTTAATTAAGAAGTCCTTTTGTAATTTGTATTTTTTTCTTTAATTAAGGAATCTTTTCTTTTTTTTAATACATTTAAAACTTAAATTTATATTGTGAAAATATTATATAAAAATAGTCCTGTGAATTTGAGGTTTGTTTTGATAAGATTTTACAGCAAACAAAACTCCCTGAGCCTTTTAGCCTACAGGGTATTAACAATAGATGTTTGCACTTCAATTAATTGTCCAGTTCAAAATCTGAAGGCCCTTTGCCCCCCTCATGTTTGCTAAGCCCCAACAAATGAGGGACAGATAGAGAAAGAGCACTCAAATATATCTCTTTCTCTCTCTGCCTTTGTGCGTCCCACATAAAGTTGGCATTTTGCATCGTGGTTGTTGGTTGTTGTTGTAACAGTTGCAACAGTTGCAACTGCAATTAAATTTAATGGAAGCTCATTAAGTGTATGAATTGCGATTTTGAAGATGGGTCAGCGGGGTGGAGAGGGGTAGGGGAGAGGGGGAAGGTTGTTTAGTAAATTGCATAGAATTGCATAATATGCAGCTCCCTTTTGGGCTGCTGCCTGTCGTCTCTTGCTAAATTATTGAGGAAGCTGTGCAACTTGGTAACTTGCAACGTTTTACGGAAGTCGCTCAGCTGCCAACATTTTGAATATACGACCAAAGGGGGCGCCCCAAGAGACACATAAACCTCGTTTCCTACAACACAAAAAAAAAAACTGTCAGCAACTTTTTTTTCTGTTTTTTTATTTGTGGACCCGGCAACGCCACACGACAGCAATTAAAATGCAGCCTGTGGCATCAATAAAAAGCGTAACAATTGTCAGGTTGTAAAGAAACGTTTAGAGGATTAGAGCGCCAGACAATTGCAACAAAAGATTCTTCTTATTGTTGCCTCGTTGCGCATTGTCCAAAAAACGAATACCCCCTTTTAATCGGTATTACGATATTTAACTATCAAAATTGCACAGCAAAAATGGTTTCAAGATTTTTGTGTGTTGCGTGAATAAAAGCTGAAAGCGCTGCTGCAACGATCTTTGCCATTAGTAGTAAAATATTCCAGCAAATTGAGAGGCTCTTTTTTTCTGAAGTATGAAGAATGATCAAAAGCCCTTGCTTTTTAGTCTAAGTTGATTTTTGGCGAAGTTATGGCATTTCGAAGTTTCGACCTATGCCCAAATGCCTATTTTTAGGCCAGTATTTTTACTTGTTTTCCGATTCTAAATCACGTTTTCAACTTTAAATGTACGATTGATTTAGGGGCAAAACTATGATCAAAAAGCCCTTGCTTTTTAGTCTAAGTTGATTTTTGGCGAAGTTATGGCATTTCGAAGTTTCGACCTATGCCCAAATGCCTATTTTTAGGCCAGTATTTTTACTTGTTTTCCGATTTTAAATCACGTTTTCATCTTTAAATGTACGATTGATTTAGGGGCAAAACTATGATCAAAAAGCCCTTGCTTTTTAGTCTAAGTTGATTTTTGGCGAAGTTATGGCATTTCGAAGTTTCGACCTATGCCCAAATGCCTATTTTTAGGCCAGTATTTTTACTTGTTTTCCGATTCTAAATCACGTTTTCAACTTTAAATGTACGATTGATTAAGGGCAAAACTATGATCAAAAAGCCCTTGCTTTTTAGTCTAAGTTGATTTTTAGCGAAGTTATGGCATTTCGAAGTTTCGACCTATGCCCAAATGCCTATTTTTAGGCCAGTATTTTTACTTGTCTTCCGATTCAAAATCACGTTTTCAACTTTAAATGTACGATTGATTTAGGGGCAAAACTATGATCAAAAAGCCCTTGCTTTTTAGTCTAAGTTGATTTTTGGCGAAGTTATGGCATTTCGAAGTTTCGACCTATGCCCAAATGCCTATTTTTAGGCCAGTATTTTTACTTGTTTTCCGATTCTAAATATCACGTTTTCATCTTTAAATGTACGATTGATTTAGGGGCAAAACTATGATCAAAAAGCCCTTGCTTTTTAGTCTAAGTTGATTTTTGGCGAAGTTATGGCATTTCGAAGTTTCGACCTATGCCCAAATGCCTATTTTTAGGCCAGTATTTTTACTTGTCATCCGATTCAAAATCACGTTTTCAACTTTAAATGTACGATTGATTTAGGGGCAAAACTATGATCAAAAAGCCCTTGCTTTTTAGTCTAAGTTGATTTTTGGCGAAGTTATGGCATTTCGAAGTTTCGACCTATGCCCAAATGCCTATTTTTAGGCCAGTATTTTTACTTGTCTTCCGATTCAAAATCACGTTGTCAACTTTAAATGTACGATTGATTTAGGGGCAAAACTATGATCAAAAAGCCCTTGCTTTTTAGTCTAAGTTGATTTTTGGCGAAGTTATGGCATTTCGAAGTTTCGACCTATGCCCAAATGCCTATTTTTAGGCCAGTATTTTTACTTGTCTTCCGATTCAAAATCACGTTTTCAACTTTAAATGTACGATTGATTTAGGGGCAAAACTATGATCAAAAAGCCCTCGCTTTTTAATCTAAGTTGAGTTTTGACGAAGTTATGGCATTTTGAAGTTTCGACCTATCCTATGGCAGACAATTACATTATTTACTGTTCACATTGAGCTGTGAGCCACTGTATATCTTATCAGGAGTATATATATTTACCGTTGTGTTTCGAGACGCCTTTAACCATGCTTTACACAACTTCACAATAGAATTTGAATATTTCTGCAAAGCTCTATCAATATTTCTTAATTTTACTTTATTTAAATTTACTTTTGAAGTATTTGTTTTTTGTTGTTTTATTTCTCAAGCAGTAACTGTAAACTTTATGCAACTTTTTTAATTGAATTACATTTTACGCTTTTCTCAAGTGGAACTTAGACACAAGTTGAAATTATGATAATGAATTTTGAGAGAGGAATATCTGAAAAGTTATTAAACATTTTAGATGTGGAATGAATTGAGCAGATTAAAGAATAATAACTCACAAAATGGCCAAGAATCGTCAAAGTTAAGGCAATTTTTTGTTTAGTTTAAGTAATTTTTAAGAGTTTTTCCGACATTTTTCTCATTTCCTCTTTCTCGCAACGAGAATGAATATTATGCAACACTCGAATTACATTTTCACTGACAGGTTTTTTTGTGGCCTTTTCTGTGTCGCTGCCTTTGAAAGACAGCCGTGCCACGCCCCCACCACTCGCTGCCAGCAACAGTTTCCGCAAACAGAGAAAATTGGTGGTGAGTGGCAAGTTCATAAAAAAAAGCGGCAAGTAACAAGTGCAGTTTATTTAAGCCAAATTTGCGAATGTGTAATAATGAGAATTGAGGTGGAAAAGGGAATAGAAATTGATGGAATGGAATGAACGACAAACGTAGAGAGAGAGAGAGAGAGAGAGAGAAAGAGCAAGAGTGAGAGGGAGTGGGGGTGCAGAAAGAAGAGGAGACGTCAAATGAATTGAAGCATAAACATTGTGCGGAAATTAAGCCAAAGAACCGAAACACGTTGAAAAGCACAAAGGGTGGAGAAGGAGTGGGTGGGGGGTGGTGGAAGGGGGGAATGGCACTCAGTTATAAACAAATTGCACTTTAAAATAGCTCGCAAGTTTTTGGTCTGACTGTCTGTTTGTCTGTCTGTTTGTCTGTCTGTCTGCTTTTGTCAGTCTTCGCATTGCATTCCAGGCGCGCTGCTTATAAATATTTATTATATCATCAACGCAGCAAAGTGTGCGACGGGGGGTAGCTGATAAGGAGTGGGGGGTGGGGGGTGGTGCAGCGTAAAATGCATTATTAATGATATGCTAATGTGAAGAAATTAATTAAATATGTAAGACTCAGCGACAGCGACAACAGCAAAAACAACAACAACAACAACAACATCAACATTTGCTTCCCAAGTGCGCCCAACTCACATTTTTGTCAACCCTTTACAACACTTTATGCCCCTATCGTCCCCCGCCCCCCTCCATCCCTTACCACACCCTTTGCACGTTGTGGCCAACACTTTTAAGGCTTGCTTCCATTTCAAATGTGTTTGTTGTTCAGAACTCATATGAAGAATGCACACTGAGCATATTTAAATATTGCAAATATTCAAATGACAAACTTAATTAAATATTTAAATCTTAAATATCGAAAATATTTATTGAAAATATTTAAATCACAAATCGGTTTTGTACTTCATGCAAGTAATCATTTTTTAGCAATCAAAACTTAAGGCTCAGTGTTAATTTATATTTATATTTTATATATCATATTTATATTTTATATTTTATGTTTTATATTTTATATTATATTTTATATTTTATATTTTATATTTTATATTTTATATTTTATATTTTATATTTTATATTTTATATTTTATATTTATATTTTATATTTTATATTTTATATTTTATATTTTATATTTTATATTTTATATTTATATTTTATATTTTATATTTTAAATTTTATATTTTATATTTATATTTTATATTATATATTTTATTTTTATATATCATATTTATATTTATATATTATATTTATATTTCAAATTTATCTTTTATATTTTATATATTTTATATTTTGTAATTATATTTTGTATTTATATTTCGTATATATATTTTTTCATTTATTTATATTTTTCATTGCGAATCACCATTTATGAACAATAAACTAAAGACTGTTTCCATTCCATACGTTCCTTAATAATACAATTGAAATTTCTCTCATTTCTTAAAAATTTTGCACACATATAATAAAAAATGGACGAAATTGTTTTCAATTGTTTTCTTGTCGCCATCCATTAATCCATTATTAAATAAGTGCAGTCAACTTTTCCATTTGAAAACAAAAGAAAACACTTTTTATAACCGGATGATAAAAAAAAGAAAAAAAACTTGTTTCATTTTTAATGGCATCCTTTTTGCTGCATGGGGAGGAGGGGGGTGGCAACAATTCGTTGTCAGCAGTTGCATTGACAAGTGCGTTATAATTGCATTTAATTATGCGACTACAAGAAAATCGAATTAAATGCGCGTTTTTCACTTGCCACAAAAGGAAACCAAAAAAAGAAGAAGAAAAATCAGAGATAAATAACAAGAAAATATTTGTTAATTGTGGCTTATGCGATGCTCAAATACGCTTTCAGCGCAGACAATTAAATATTTATTTTATTTGATTTTAATTAAGTTGAATTTTTAAAATATTTGTTAAATTTTAAAGATTTCATTGTTTAACATTTATTTTTGTAAAATTAATTAAATTATTGAAAGATTAGCTAACAGATTTTTTTTACAAACTTGGCTTAAACTAAAAAGCGTCACACATTTTCCATCCAAGCTAAGACAACCTCTGCTTGGTAGAGCATTAAAAGATGACAGAAATGTGGCTTACAACAAAAAAAATGTCGCCTGGTTGACAATTGCAACACTTTGTTGCGCCGCTTTGGTATTTTTCACTTTGTTGCTGCGCCGCTTTGGTATTTTTCACTCTATTGCTGTTGTTGCTGGAGCTGTTTGGACATAAATTATGTTTTGGCCCGTTTGCTGCTGGCCAACGGAAACGCAGTTGGCAATGCTAATTCCTTTTGGCCATTTGGCCTGCCTCGTTTCCTGCTGACAAAAACAGTCTGCAAAAAATTTCACTGACCAACTATTTGTTTTTTGTTTTTGTAGCCTTTTTTTTCCCACTTCAGCATTTTCAATTAGTGCCGCAAGAGGAAGTTGCATGTCCGAAAAAAAATGTTGCACTAAAAGGGAAATTTCAACACCTCAAAAAAATATATAAAAAACAACAAAAAAAAAACAATAAAAGTGGACTGCATAATTTTTGGCAAATTGATTTCATTCACTTCTTGAATTTTCCAATTTTCACTTGCCTTTTTTTATTGTTATATTTTTTTTTATGGTTTTTGTGATTGTGTTCAGCGTTGCGCTTAGCAATTTCACACCATGGAAAACCAATTGAAAATGCAACGAAAATTAAATCGACACGACTACTGTGCACCAGCAGTAATCATTTTTTGCCCAAATATTTTCCTCATCAAATTTTCTCAACAATTTCTGTAATTTATTCTGTTTTCCTAATTTGTTTTTCTTTTATATTTTTGCTTACAGTGGTCGCTCGTACAGCAAGGAGGACAGCCAGAAGAGTTCGCACAGTGACCTGAGCTCATTGTGCAACGGCAATGGCAATAGCAATGGCGGCGGATCCCCCAAATTATTGGCCAAAACTCCACTGCGTAAGTACAAAATATAAATAAATATTATTATTTAAATACTAAATCTTAAACTTAAACAAATTACCAGTAATTCCTGAATAACCTTAAGTGCTGCTGCCTAAAAGCATGCTACACTTTTTAAAAGCTACATCCAAAAACACTGCTTGCTGGTAAGCAGTGCAAACGAACAATTAGTTACATCTCTTTTTATATATTCTTTTTAAAAGAAAATACAACTGACAAATATGAACTAAAAACTACTACACAAGACAAATACTTTTACGGCTCTTAAAAATTTTGTTAAAGTAAAATCTGACTGTTTAATATAAGTTTTAAGCTCAGTTCCGCTGACACAATTTTGCCAACGATCGCTGCTGCTTCGTCGAGCAAGCAGTGCACTGCGAGACAAGCAGTTGAAAATGTTGCCGCAACATTTGGCGATTTAAGAGCAAATGAAACTTGTTTTCAAAGACTTGGGCTTTAAGCCACGACCACAACTTGCGACCAAAAGCGCGCTTTATAAATGGCCAAAACAGAACAGCATAAAACAACGAACCGGCTTTTTAGAGCAGCTGCTTTATTCGGGCAGCTTAAGAGTTGTTTTGTGTGAGCAGCACTCGCACTCATTGTTGTCTGTGTATCTAGATACAAATGTATCTGCGGCGTTTGATAAAAACGGCACAGCACAAAATTCCATTTACACAAGTCTTCAGTCTCTTCAGTCTGCGGCGAGTTTTCAATGTTGTCGCGCCGGCTGCGCTCGCATTTTTCCACTTGTGGCGTCTATTTTTCTGGCGCGTTCTTCTAGCCCAGAAATGTGCGACGCACACGTGCCCAAAATATTTCAATAAAAATTACGTTAAAAATGGTGTGAAAAAAATACAAAAAAAAAAAATGTAAATGAAATAAGCAAAAAAATAGAGTATTTATGAGAAGGTGATCAAAAGTGAATTTCAAGTGAATGCCAAGTGAATTCGAATCCTGCTTTGCACTTTTTTTCTTGCTCAACCCCATTCAGAATTTGTGCCGTAATTTGCAGCCCCTATTTAATTAGAGCCAAAAACTCTTCGCTTGTTTTTTTTTTCTTGTGCAGCACATTAAACGGGTTTTTTTTTTCTCTAGTAAAGAATGCCGGTTTTTGAAATGTATTCAGCACATGTTAAACAATCTCGACACAGTCGAAAGGCTAAGGCAAAAACAACAAAAAAAAAAAAAACAAAGCAAGTCAACTGAACCTTAACTTTCCAGTTAGTGTTTTGTCAGCTTTTACGTCACCTGGGTTTATTTTTGTTGTTATTTTGATATGCAGTGTGATCTCAGAAATAATATTCAATCACATTCAAAGATGGCCAATACTCAATTAAATTTATATTAAACGTATAAGAAAAATAAATATTTAAAGTTTCAAATGCTGGAATCTTGTTTATATATTAAATATATATTATATATATGTATATTATTATAAATTCTATATATATTCATGCTTAAAGTGCCTTCTTTCGTTCATGAAATATTCTAAAAGTTGAATAATAATCAATAAATAAATTTGTAGCAACTATTTAGTACACCTTAAATATATTCGAAATCAAAGATACTCTTTAACCTGTTTCTAGGGTATCTGCTAGTCGTCTAGCTGCAGCCAACTCCATTCTTGGTTATTAGCATTTGATGTGCTTTTTAGCCTCCCTCAAGGCAATCGCGTTGCGTTCATTGAATAACCAAAAAGTAAATTGGCAAAACTCGCATTAGTTTGGTCGCTCGATCAAACAAGCGATCAATCAATCAATCATTCCGTCAGTCAGTCAGTCAGTCAGTTCGTCACTCGCTTCGGCTGGCGCTTTGTGTTCTTGTTAACGTCTCTCGGCCCCAACCATAAATTGTGCTGCTAATCATTTTGTTACCGTTTTTTTTTTGCACCGCGTCGAGTTTTATTCTCACGACAGCCGCAAAAATTTGTTGCCACAGCTTGACTATAGTTCCCATCTCCCCCTTGCTCTCTCTCTCTCTCGCTCGCTCTGGCTGTCTGTTTTGTAAGCGCCGTTAGCTTTTGTCTGCAGTCAGCAGCGGCGGCAAGTTCATTTACCTAGAATAAAAACGTGCCTCATTCTATAAACTTTGAGATTAAATTCATTAAATGGACAAACCTTTAAGTAGGAAGTTCTCTTCTTCTTCTTCGTCTTCTTCTTCTTCTCCTTCTCCTTTTTGAAGAATGATCTTAATGATCTTAAGTTCTTAAGTTCTAAACAGGAGAGCAGATAAACCCCAGAGGCGAGGAATATTTTAAAGATTATTTCTATTTTTCCACTTAGCTGCATAAATATTTCCAATCTTAGTCATAATTATTTAAAAAAAACAGAAGAAGAAGAAGATTTAAAAAAAGAAAGTTCTCATAAAATCAATTAGCATTTTAGCTGAAACAAGCTAAGCATTTTTTTTTTATTTATTTAAATTATCTTTTGCTGGATTTTGTGTCAATTAAGAATTAAATTTATAATTATTTTAATGTCAAGGTAATATTCATTCTGCCGTTTTCTTCTTCTTGTTCGCTCTCAAACTTAACCGGTTCTAAATGTTAAGCCGTAAAATAAAATAAAAGTTAACAAAAAAAATTATGTTTTGAATAGAAATTTTACAACTTCTAATTTGGCTTTAATATTTGGCTATGGTAGAAGCGTGCTCAGTAATTGCCCAAAATTATTGTATTATATGTAAACCATAACAAAAGAAAGGGGCAGCAAAATGTGAAAGTTTTTCTCTAAATTATGATTAATGATGATTGATAGCAAAAATACAAAAATACAAAAAAACAAAAAAAAAATTGGTCTAAGGCAAGTCGAATTTAATTTGATCTTGAGTTGATTTTTCCAGATTGATTTACCGTTCTTTAGTATTTTTGTAGCTTAATTTGTAAGTTAACAGACTGATGAGAGAGCATGAGCTGAGCTGAGCTGAGATTATGTAAAGTTTTGTTCTTTCGCTGCGCTGCTCGCCTGGAGAGAAGTAAAGTGCAAGTGAGACACCTGTTTCCGGCATTCTTGAGTTTCTCAACTGCTTCGATTACAAGTGCCTGCAGCTTCCAGTTCTCTCTTTCTCTCTCTCTCTTTTACTGTTTCTTCTCTAAAGTTAACTGCTTTTGTGTGTGTATGTGTGTGTGTGTGTGTTTGTGTTCGTGTTTTATATCATGACTGCTATTATTTTCATTATGCAGTCGAGAGTTGTCTGCGCAGCGGCTTCTTTTTTTTTTTTGTGTGTGATTCTTTTTTTTCGCTCTTTCTTAATTTTCACTTGACGTGCTGCTGGCAGGCTTTGTGCTTTGTGCTTTTTACATTATTATTATCATATTTGCATTTTTACGCGCGCACTCTCTCTCTCTCGCTCTCTCGCTCTCTCGCTCACTCTCTTCTGGTTTTGAATTTATGATTTACAATCGCTGGCTCAACACAAGCGTAACAAACCGTTGCCTAACTCCTCACTCCGCGCTCTGACAACCACTTCTCTCTCTCTCTGTGTCTCTGTGTGTGCTGAGCTCAGCTGTCAGTCAGACAGCAGCCGCTTTGACTAGTCGGCTTTTATGTCTGTGTGTGTGTGTCTGTGTCTGTTTGTGTGTGCTTTCATTTGCTTCGCACTGCCTGGCATCCCTCTCACTCTCTTTAAAATGCATTTCATTCCACTATTTATCCCCTCCCCCACCATCACCATTCCGCTTACTGGCGCTTTATAATTATGTGGGAAAAATGTTGCAAAAATGCTAGACACATTTTATTTTCTTTCTTATGCATTTTTTTTTATTTCTTTCTGCCTATTTTTCGTTAGTTTATTATTTTTTGTTATTTATGTATAATGTGGCTTAGCTATGCGAGAAAGTGTTGTAGGCGTTGCTAATGCAAAAACCATGCTCTGATGAAAATATTTTGCAAATAAAAAAAAAGGCATAAATATTTTGTTGTATTCCTTTTTTGTTGTTACAAAGTATGCTCAGCATGAAAATGTAAGCACACGCTTTCGAGTCAGGTATTGCAAAAACTGGGCTTTTCATTTATTTATCCAATGTGGCCTAAAAAAAGTCTACAGTTTAACAAATTTGCCAATTTTAAATTAAACTTCGAAATTCGATTATATAAAATGTGAAAAGAAAGAAGTAAAGTAATAAAATAAATGTTATATATTAAAGTTGATTTTTTGAGCCAATTTTGTACAATCAATTTTGAAATCATGTCAAAAAATCCTTGTCAAAAATATTGAAAACTGTAATTTGTGTGCACAACAAAAGTAGCTCCAATTTCCTAACGGGCATATGAAAATCACTTGCTTTTCATACCAGAGCAAATTATATACAAAAAAATTGACGCCCTTTTGAAATTGTAACTTATCCTCAGGCAACAACAAGATCATTAAAAAATCGAAAAAAAATCGCGATATCAACTTTCACTTGCATATCGACAAAATGTATTTGTTGTAATTGAATTTGTTGTCTTTTGTGTTACTTTTCCCCCCCCCCCCCCTGGGTTTTTTTCTGATATGTTTTGCATAATTCCGCTGGCGTTTGCTTTCTTTCAGCAAAGAAAGACCAAAACTCGGGCACTTTTCATTTTGGCATAATGAACAGAAAAAAAAAAAAATGGCAACATATGCGGCTAAGAGCCAACTAACTGAAACACTTTTTCCAAATCAGCTGGCGGACAGTTAACAACAACAACAACAACAACAACAACGACAACGAGAAACAACAAATTTTCAGTGGTCACTGAACCAACATGCAACTTTTGTTGTTGCTGTTGATAATCTTGGCGACGAATGCTTGTTAAAATTGTTGTTGTTGTTGTTGTTGTTGTTACTGTCATATCGCATTTCAATTCTAGCGTGTCCAAAACAAAAGCCACCACTTTTGTAGCGCAGTGTATATATATATAAATATGTATATATATATATATATCGATCCAAATTGGCCATGTTAAATGCAACTTTATCTTTGTCTTTGACTGAACTGAAATAAAATCAAATGTTGGAAACGAGCCCATTAACAAATTAATAGCGAACAATTCTTTGGGGGCCCCATCGTAAAAACAAAATGGAGACATTAAAGTAAAATCCCCCCCCCCCCCAAAAAAAAAAAAACCAATTTTATTGCAGCTTGTTCCAGTTGAAGAAAACGTCTTTCGAAGTTGCACTCATTAAAGCCTTATCTATAGGTATATTTATATATGTATATATATGGCAATCTGAACAATCTTAACTTACTTTCCATAAGCACTTATAGATTCTACACTTTTGATGTTGTTCAGTTTATTTGTGTTTGCTTATCTTTGGCGTATCAGCTTCTGCAGTTTGAAAACTTTTTATAGTGTATCTTTTTATGGTGTATCTTTTTATAGTGTATCTTTTTATAATGTATCTTTTTATAGTGTATCTTTTTAGTCTGATGACGCATTTGTCATTAGCTTGTTTGCTTTGGTTTTTTTGGTTTGCCTGCTTTTTTCTCATTGATTGATCGCTGTGGTTAAAGAGCCACCAGCAGCTGTGTGTGTGTGCGTGTGTGTTGTGTGTGTTGTGTGTGTTGTGTGTGTGTTGTGGACCCAAATGTGTTCTCTTCTTCGTGTTGTTGAGTTGTTGAATGGCCGTGCGATAAAGAAAAAGAAGAATTAAGATCCGTTGACTGTTCAGTTTTTCACTCATGTTGCACGCTTTGGGGCATCTGGTTGTTGCTGTTGTTGCATTTGGGGTGGGGGCCATCAATGCAAGTTTCTATTGACTTCGATATGCGAAGGCACGAAGAAAACGCATCGTGCCTAATTTGCATACCAAACTGGAGGCTTTCAAACTTCACTGTGTGTGTGTCTCTGTGTGTGTGTGTGTGTGACTCAAGTGGAGGTCTCTCTAATGTGATGCCTGCTCAAGTGCCTTCCACTCGGGTTAAGCCATCAAAGTGCATTTCCTTTCAAGTGTGGCACAAACCCTACACTTGGAAACGAGTCGAGTGAGTTAAGTAATCAAATGTTATAGACGAATTCGGCTAGTATCAAAAGGCCCTGATCATTAGAGGAAGAACAAGATTCAAATTGAGACAAATATAAATTGATATTCGAAAACAGTTAGATTTTGATGCACTTTTCGCTTTTCGCTGAGTGTACGACTCAGAAAAAGTCGGCCTAATTCAATAAGTTAATTGTGTCGTTAATAAAGCGCTGACAACTTTTACTGAGTGCCACTTCCTCCAGTCCATGCAACAACCAAAAGAAAAGAAGCAATTGTCATTCATATTGTAATTTAATGACTATCCCCCGCCCCCACCCCCGCCCACAGTGCCACAAACTGTGCCCAGGTAGAGTCTCCCTGGAGACGGCAAAAGTGTCAAAGTTGCTTTTTGGAGGTTGCACGTGTGCCAGCCAAAAATGTTAACCAAATTTTGTTGTAGTTGTTGTTGTTGTCGTTGTTGTTGTGCCTGAATAAACGCTTCGAGACAACCGGAAGCAATTTGGCCAACGACAAATACAACAAATGCGACTTGCCGCCATTCATTAGACGAGCCTAAGTACTCACTAAATACAGATTTACAAATGCTACCTGATTGTGCAACTTATATATATATATATGGAGAGTTTAACGTTTACCGTTAATCGAGAGTCGTTGGCGTTACCAAATAGAGGCGAGTAATACGCAGAGTCAAGTATTCGGCACTTTAGAGGTACTCTAAACATACGCGCCTCAAGTGGGCATGAGTACCCCTATGAGTAGTTTTGTACATATTAGATTATGAGTATGAGTATGGGTATGAGTATGAGTAAGAGTGTGAGTATGAATCTAAGTATGAATATGAGTATGAGTGTGAGTATGAGTATGAGTATGAGTACGAGTATGAGTATGAGTGTTAGTGTAAGTGTGAATTTGAGTGTGAGTATGAACATGAGTATGAGTGTGAGTGAGAGTATGAGTATGAGTGTGAGTGTGAGTGTGAGTATGAGTATGAGTATGAGTATGAGAATGAGTGTTAGTGTGAGTGTGAGTGTGAGTATGAATATGAGTATGAGTATGACTGTGAGTATGAGTATGAGTATGAATGTAAGTATGAATATGAGTGTGAGTGTGAGTGTGAGTGTGAGTGAGAGTGTGTGTACGAGTACGAGTATATTTGTGAGTGTGAGTGTGAGTATGAGTATGAGTAAGAGTATGAGTTTGAGTATGAGTATGAGTAGGAGAATGAGTATGATTACTCAAGCACCATTTCGCTAAGAAGTCATCGCGTTCTTGCTTCGAATACTTGCTTCTGTAATAGATATTCAAAAAAGTTCATTTCAAGTTTCATTCTGATTAAATTTGAATTTTGAAAATGATTTTCGAAACATTTTCCATTCAATGCTTCTTTTTCAACCACTTTTGCAAGACTCTTCAACTGCTCTAATCTCATCTAGAGTCGAGTCTATCTTCATCTGCCGTCGGCATTCAGTCTTTGATTGCGGAACTAATTAGCAGCTTCTGTCAATTAGCCCACTTAGCTCTCTTCTTGGCCAAAGCAATGCCACTTAGCTTTTAGCCAATTTAAAAGGCTTCAATTGTATTTTCCCATAAAATAACTCAACAAAATTTGTAATCTTTTTACTTATTTACCAACGAAGTCTAAATTTCATGACTAGTAATTATTGTGGCTTAAAGTAAAATAATTTCTGGTTTTACTAGCAACTTTATTTAGGCTTTGTTCTAAGACAAAAGAAAATTCAGAATTGGCCAAGTTAAGTTCTTGTTAACAACTCTCAGCTACAAATTTGGATTGGGTTCATATTTTATGGAGTCGTAAAATTGTGTGTCTCTCAGTTAGATGCACTGACCCAACTTTATGATACCCTTTTGCTGTGCCAGTCTACAGCCACAGGGCTACATTTAACATCCTCATTATATCATCATTTTTTATGTGCTCTTTTTTTATGTTCTCTTTGATCCCTAACCCTCAACATTTATGGCTTGAGCAGCTTGGGCTTTAACTGCATACATTTCGATGGAAAGTCCAAGATACCCTGTAAATGGCAATTAGTTATCAAATTTAAATGTTATTTAAAAGTAATCGAAATGAAGAAAAAATAATTCTGTTTAAGCAGCGATTTGGCAGGCAAGCAAGAGAGAATTTATTTAATTTTGATTTATTTGAATAAAATATTTATTAATTTTATCTGACAGTTGCTGAAGAAATCCATGAAAAAGATATACAAATATTTCATATTTGATGTGGTTTTCCACAATTTTCCGATTGCGATTCAAGTTTTTCTGTATTGTTAATCAAAGCCGACTGAATTTAATGCAAATATAATGCTAGGCATGTAAAACGATATTTATCGATTAATTCATTCGATTATTACAGTAAATATAATCATTTATCACAAGTTGAAAACATTTTCATTTTCCCAAAATAACTGATCGTATTTCAAGAATGACTCGCAGCAAAGATGACCTGACCACACAGAAGAAAACTTGCAGCTGGCATTGACAGAGAGTCGCTTTCGAGTTTTTAGTAGTTTTTTTTGTTGTTTTTGTTGTTGTTTTCAATTTCGGCATTAGGTTTCTTGGATGATCGGTGATTAGTTTAGAAAGTCATCTTTTTTACCAAAACCATTTTTTGTCAAAGATTTGTGGAACAAATTTGGGTGAGGATGATGATGATGCCACAAATAAATGAATGAATTGTAGAAAGTGAAAACACTTGAAAAACGCTCTGAGAATTTGAAAATTGAGCTAGAAAACTGAACTAAGCAGATGAACTGATGTGAGCTGAGATTTTGAATAAAATTTTAAAGTAATTTACATAATTTACATAATTTTTAATATATTTTTTAAATAGCAAATTTCGTAATCAGCACCCCAATGTTGCTTGCCTCATTTAGCGCAAATTGAACAAATTAGTGGGCCACTTGTTGCAGTCAGCCAAGAATGAGGTTTGTGTCGCCTGCAGCAGACATTTAGTTTGCATTGCATTAGCCAACTTACAAAAACAGGGCAAATGTTGACTTGGCGAAACAATCTGGCATAAACTGCAGCAGTCATATCTATATATCTATGTATATCTATGCCTGCACATCTATGCTAATATGCAAATGGGTATTTTTATAACAAATTGCCGCCACTTGCTCGACTCGCGGCGACCGGGCCAAAAGTGTGCCAGTAGCCAGCCAACAGCCAAGAGAAGGAACCAGTCAAAATACGAAAAAAAACGCACACACAAAATGCGCCCCTAAGCAAAGATGACAGCCAGCGATGTAAAAATAAAATTGCATTATGAATGCATTTGCAGCATGCAACGCGCTAGACAAAACAAACGACAGAGACAAAGAGTTTAACCGACTAGCAAAGTACCCTTTTTTCAACTTTACAGAGTATATTTACAGATCATACAATGACAAAGCATTTTCAATTTGTAAGCAGTTTCAACTCTTTGTCATACATATCTCTTCTTAGATCATTAAATTTCTTATATAGCCCAGTCGCTTATACCCATCGCGCTCTTTAAGTGTTTACAGGGCATTAAATACACACACAAATCTATGTCAAACATCTAATTTTGACTTGGCCCTGCGCACTTTTTGTAAAATTCACTGGAGCAAATTGGGGAAAAAAGAAGAAAAAAAAGAAAAGAAAAAAATGAAAATTTCAATGACATCATTTGAGTTGGAAAACGTAGCCAGAATTTTTTCCCTTGGAGCATTTTACATTTACAGGAATTGAAGTAATGCGAAGTAATAAAATAAATAACGATTAGTCACATCAAATAAACATGTGCAAATATATGCATGTCTAAAAGTGCCCAGTTGGTAATTGGCTCGTTTTAATGACAGGGCCTGCTACGGTACGGTCCAGTTGAGGAGTTGTTTAACTGCTGCTGCTGCTCCGGTACGGTCCAGTTGAGGAGTTCTTTGACTGCTGCTGCTGCCCTTTTAATGACTTTTCTTGGTTTTTTTTTATTGTGCACAATTTTTGATGTTTATTAATAAAATAAAATATAAAAAATAAAAACTGTCGAGTTCAGTGAGTGCATTGAACTCCTCCATTCGCTTTTGATGGCTTTTCATTCAAATAGTTTCTGGCTATTTTTTTGGGTAATCAGATTCGCTGCTTGAAGTTCGACTCGATCAACAAATTGATTTCGGTCTCGCCTCAGACGAACAGTATCATTTTACGAGCCAAATCAATTTGGCCAATTGCAAAATCACGCTACTAACATTTATTGCTATATTTACGGTTGCATGCCTCTTAATCTCTTAAATTTAAGTGGCGAAAACAAGTAAATTGCCAGAACTTTTGGGCACATCATTTCAGCATCATTTAAGTAAATTAGAAATTGGAAAATTGTAAATTTGATTAGATGAAAACCTTTTGTGAAATGGGCAGCAGATGAGAAATTTTAGCATGTTTTTTTTGGAGTAACGTAGAAAAAATAAAATATTAACTATTAAATTGAAAAGTATTTTTTAAGAGGTATTTTTAAGAGGTTTACATAGTTTATCAGCTTATCATCATTTTTTATTCGAATATTAACATTTACAGTATAAACATAAAGAATATTTATGAAGAATTAAAATTAACAATTAAGAATTAAAAATGAATTAAATTTTCAACAAAATAGAAAAAAAAGGAAAATTTATATTTTTCAGCTTAAATTTTTGAATACGCAATGTTTGCCAGCAAAACAGATCTCAAACTATTTATTTACAAAAAATACAAAAAGTAAGAAATTTAATTTAATTTAATTTAAAATAAAATTGAAAATTATGAATAAATTGAAAAATAATGAATATTTATAAGATTTCTGGGGATAGTTAAATGGAAAATGGTCCAACATTTGCTGCATGAACTGGGGAAAATCCAGTTTTTCCTAAATTAAAAAATGCTTTACCTCTCTCAAAATGGAGCTTCACAATAGCAAGTTTAAATTGTTGTTCAAATTAATATCAACTCTATTCTATATATATATTTCATATTGGATCTTATCTTCTCTCATCTTATGCTTCTCTCATCTTATGCTTCTCTCAGTTTTATCTTCTGCCAGAGAACTAACAAGTAAATTGTTTTTTTTTTTTTTAGCAGAACTTTGGCAACACTTAATTTTTATTTTAAGAAATGTCTTTAAACTATTTTTACATTAATCTTCTGAAATCTAAGAAAGTAACTCTGAAGATTGTCGGGTCTTAGGCAGGTCTTTGGCAGGTCTGAGGCAGGTCTTTGGCTGGTCTTTGGCAGGTCTTATAGTTAAAATCGTTTCTTTTACTTCATTTTGGCATCTCTCTCTCAATTATCACTTCTTTATTTATAGACTCCTTCATTTCCTGTTCTGCTTCTTCTTCTGCCTCTGCTTCTTCTTCTCTTTCTGCTCAATTAACTGCTTTTGCTACACTTTTTGTGTGTAATTTGGTGCTCAGCGCGGCTTTTCCACTTACCACTTTGTTTTTCCGGCGTCCTGAATTATGCACATTTATGCTCACCTGAGTCCTGCTCCCCTTTGTATGCCCCCCTTTGCCCCCACCCCACACCCACAGCTCCCGGCACTGTCTGCTCACTTAATTGGTTTTGCATGCCTGTCTGCAGTTGCGGCTGCTGCTGCTGTTGCTGCTGGGAAATGGGGAAAAACTGCTGACACCCACGCGAGCGAACAGCATTTAATTAAAAGTCCAATTCAATTTTTGCATATCAAATTAAATGCGGCCCCCGCAGCACTTGCCACTAACTCCACCGATCAGGCAGAAGCGAGACGCTGATTAATGACAACTACAACAACAACAACAAAAACAACAACAACCATCTACAACTACAACATCGACAACATCAGTTAGGAAATGCCCTTGAGATTGGCCACACAACTTCCGCTGTTCGTTGTGGATATATGTACTTCCGGCATTTGAAGAAGCTGTCAGTTGTTGTTGTTGTTGTTGTTGTTCCGAATCATGTGGCAAGCATGTGAATTATGCTCTCAAGTTTTCCAATTGACTAACGCCAAATTTAGTGCTGCTCAATGCCATTATGCCTCCGGTTGCTCCCTCCCCACACCACCCCTGCCACATACACATATCGTCACATAGCATTTGGTTGAGTCTTGACTCCGATTTGGGAATACCTTTGCACACATTATGTGGTTAATTATAGTTCCCTGCTGCGGCCAAGTGACATTTACAGGGCTGCCGCAACGATGCGAGGGTTGCTCAAGCAATTCATTATTATGTCAATTGCTTTGTCTTTCAGTTTTGTGCGTTTCTCTGTAAAATTCAGCCTTCAAATTTAATTAAACTTAACACTAATTAAAAAAAAAAAAGTTTATATAACTTAAAATAATATTTATAGCAAAATTGTGTTCATTTTGAACTAAATTTAACAACTTTTTGCTTAAATCAAAAAGAGACATTTTTATAGGAAACTTCGGATATTATCTTTGTGATCTAGATATAATTTATTAAATTAATTTAATTAGTACTTTATATAATATAACAATATTTAATTTGAAAAACCTCTTCGTTTCACCCTCCCGCCCTCAGTTCCACTAAATATCCACTAGCTATAAAGAGGCGCAACCCTAACTATAAATAGCAATGAGGTTGCGCTTCGCCTGCTGACTGTGCTGCCACCACGTTGCAGCCATGAATTTCCCACTTTTTGTTACGTTGAATGGGAAATTATTAGTGGGTACTTTTGTTGTTGTTGTTGTTGTTGTTGTCGGTGTGCTCCAAATGGTTGCAAGCAATTTGTCAACTCATTTCACTTGTTTCGCTCCTTTCCAAATTGGCTAATAAGTTATGATGACATTCAAGTGCTGTCAACGGCAGCCAGGCAGACATACAGACAGGCACAAACACTGCTCACACAACTGCTATATTCATTCACTCCAAGATTTATTTCGGTTTCTGCCTGTTGCAATAGTTTTTTCTTTGTTTTTTTTTTTTGGGGCTGCACCTGCCACACAACAACTGTGCAACAGCAACGTCTACGTGTTAAAATTGAGGTCGTCTCATCAGCGGAGGCAATTTATCACACGACATTTGTCTTGCCTTGCGAAATTCCTTACCCCCCTCTCCAACGCCCGCCTTTCCCCTTTTTTTAAAGTGGGAAATTTGTTTTTTAGACGTATTCCAAAAATATATATTATTTGTTTGCCTTTTCACACGATCTGAAGGGTGGAATTAGAGAGATATACAAGAGATATTCAGTCTCCTTGGCCACTTCAAAAATGCCATTAAATGCTTCATAAAAAATATTGTAATTAACTGTTAAATATGCTTTGGTTTGGGAGACTAATGGATACCCTGTAGTAGCTATATATATGGCTTTATATTTATGTAGGATAGTTAAATCAAATTTAACTGAGAAATCAAATCATACATTTCTTTGTGAATTTACATAATATATATAAATATATATATATATATATATATATATATATACCTAATATACTATAATAGATATATATATATTATTTATCTACTTCTTGTATTATTATTATCATTATAATTGGGGAACCAGCACTGCGACCCATTAGGTCTATTGTGCCTCCTTCTGAGCCTACAGCTCCTCCATCAACCCCAGCTCCTGCACGAATGAGGATTGAGGGTTTCCATGTCCTTGGTCTTCATGACATGCTTCCCTAGGATGCTGCATCTTTTCCTATTTAGGGATTCCTCCTCGCTTCCCCAACACCTGCATACATCGCTACCATAACTTCTTGTATGATAGTCCCGCAGAAATTCAATATACCCCAATGAGTTCCAATTTTTTTGGTTTTCGTTTTTCTGCTTGAGTGCGCTCTTGGCCATTAAATGAGGCGGCTAATTGAATCGGTTATTGAGCAATTAATAGTCTTAAAATGCGAAACGAATAAATTTGAAATCTTAATTGCAGTTGAAATAAAATCGAGACTTAAGAGCAATTAAAATGACAAATGCCAAATTTGAATAAAACTTGAATAAAATATGTGCAATTAAATAAAAATAAAAATAATTATAAAAAACAACAACAAATGAAAGGAGAAAGTGAGTGAGTGAGGGTGAGTGAGAAGGAGAATCTTCTCACGCTGCCCAACTCAGTTTGTGCATGCGTGTGTAAAAGTGAAACAACAACAGAACAGATATTGATGCAAAAAGATTAAATATAGTTGCCAGTAAAAGAGATACCCTGTAGCTGCCACAAAATGGGTGCACACAGCTCCAAGGAGAAATTGTCGCGTTCGTATTCCGAGCGATATATTCACAGCCAAATGATCGATCGTGAGAGATTCGGCAGCTTTGGCAAGCGCAGCTCGAAGAGCCTGACAAAAGGTGAGTGCTACGTAACGTGCTGCAACTGTCAACTGATTTAAATCCAACTGGATTGTGAATATACACACAATTATACACACACTCACAAAAACACACATACACTCTCTCACATACATACACACTCAACACACACTCACACACACACACACCATTAAGAATTAACTATGAATTGTTATTTAAGTCAGCGATGATTGGCATATTTTGCCGCAAAATTCACACGTTTTGCAATTGTGGGAAACTTGCTCAAATTTTACTTTATTTATACAAAAATAAACTTTTGCGAATCATCAAAAAAAGTGACATTTTTGTCAAGTTGATTAAGTTTGAGAAATTCAGATAAACTGCAAAATTATATATATTGTATGGCAACTTGTAGATTTCCCACAGATCTTCAGCATCGCCTCTCAAACTAAAGTATACTTAACAATTAATTACAACATTTTTATGAAGCATTTAATGGCATTTTTATGTGCCCCATGAAACTCAATATCTCTTGTTTAATCCCATTCAAATGTGCCTGAGCTTGAAGGCAAGTTTAAAAAAAAAAAAAAAAAAAAAATTCATTTCCCTTAAATAAACTCAGTTGCCTGCTGTGGTTCAGGCTAAGCTCCATTTCCTGCTAATGTGAAATGTTTTATAGTCCTCGTTAGGAGAACAACTAGATGAAAAATAATATAATTTCCAGTGTCTGTGTAACTGTTATAATAGTTAGCATGCAACTTTGTCGTCATGACAAAAAATAAAAGTTTTTTTTTTTTTTTTTTGCTACATTTTTTTTGATAAGCTGCAATGGGATTATGTGACTGAGATGTTTGAGGGTGGGTCAGTGTGCAGACATTTCGCACGCAGATAAAACCAGCAACTATTACATACACACACAGCAGCAGCCGCAGCAGCAGCCACGTGCAACCTTACATTGTGGTTGCCCCGGCGACCGAGTGGAGGAGGAGAGTCCAGTGCAATTAGCCGACGGCTAAAAATAAAATTTATTCGATTTTTCATGCAGCTGTGCGAACAGTTTTTATTGTTGTTGCTCATGTTGCAGTTATTGTTGCAGCGCCACTATATGCAGACATCGTGCAACACCACGTTGCTGCAACAGCAACTAATGCATGTGCAACAACAATTAACCAGAAACAAAGCAGAACGCGCATTCTAGACCAGCAATTGTGTTCTGGGCTATTCGAAATCCAATTTAAATGAAATATTTCATCCTATTTATAAAATACATATTTTGTAATCAATAAATAAGCTTGCAGCGCTTTATCCTTGTTATCAGATGTTCACATTTTATAGACTTATTCAAGAATCAGCTGTTCAATTTATGAAATCGATTTAAGTGCAGGATTTAGTTGCAATGATAAATTTCCCTCTTAAAGACTCACATTTTTTATGACACTCGCAGGAGCTGAGAGAGACAAAAAATAATCAAAATTGGGAAACATTATTCTAATTTCAAGCCATACATATACAATGTATCGAATGCAATGTATCGATTGTAATGTATCGAATGCAATGTATCGATTGTAATCTATCGAATGAAGTGTATCGAATCCAATGTATCCAATGCAATGCATTGAATGCAATGTATCGATTACAATGTATCGATTGTAATGTATCTAATGCAATGTATCGAATGCATTTGATCGAATTCAATGTTTCGAATGCACAGTATCGAATGCCATTTATCGAATGCAATGTATTGAATGTGATCTATCGAATGCAATGTATTTAAACTTTTTCAAAATATTGCTAAAAAAAAAAATGAAAAAAATATTGTTTCATTTAAAAATGCGTATCGATCGTAAATAAAGTCGATATATCGAAGATATAGTTGTTCGATTCGTACTACATGCTATCTGCAGCAAAAGGGAGTGCCCTTACTAAGTTTCATCGCTACAGCTTCACTAAGTGATGAGTTCGCATAGGAACAAGGACAAGGACGGACACTTAGGACCAACATTAACTCAATGCTCACATTCTCACATCTATATATATATATATATATGCCTTATAGGGGCGCAAGTATGGTCTTTAAAGCAACAGCATTTATTCAATTTAGAGTCACAAAAACAGAGTAAATTCAAGCTGGGAACCACTTAAAAAGGGAGCCACTTTATGTGTGTGATATCTGCAGTGTACACAACTGTGCCCCATGCTGCATGTCTCTGGATATCATAATGTGCTTGTGTCCATTATGTTTGTAGTAATAAAGCGCCCCCTGGCGTTTGCGGCATGCACTCGCATAATATCAAATAATTTCAACCCCTTTTTGTTTTTTTTTTCTTCCTTATTTCTTCTCACACACAAATTTGCTGATGCTGCCTGCCACAGAATGTGGGGGGACAGAGCGGCAAACGGGAGTTACTTCAATTATGTGTAAATGCTTTGTTTTAATCGACAAACATTGAAATGCAAATAGCGGGAATGCCCCTAACCCCAACTGTGGCAACTGAGGGAGGGGGAACACTAAACGCTTTAAAGTGCTTTGGCGGCATTTGTGTTTGAGTTATTAAATGGAAAAGCTGCTCAAAACGAAACCCGACGTGTTTACGCATAAATTATGCTATATGTATATATATGAGTATATATATATGTGTGTATATCGATTACATGTAAATATGCGTGAATATTTCACACTTACTCATGATTTGTCGTCGTCTCTCTTTGCAGGAGCTGCCAAGAAGCGAGATGTTCGCAATTTGAGCATATCGCCAACGGATCTGGGACCGCCGCCGAAGACCCAGCAGACCACAAAGGGACAATCGACGCGCAACAAATCCACGACACCAACACCAATTGCAATACGTAAGTCTATCCAAAAATCTTTAATCTCGACAAGAAGTCAAACTCTTCTAGGGTTTCAGCAGAGGAAGTGTCTGTCCGATTGTCGCTTTTCCGCAGATGTTCTATAGCTTTCAAATGGAAGTCTATCTGAAAGTGTGCACTGATTATTATTATGAAGTTTTTGCACGTTTTCAAATGTGAAAACTAATTTATCATTTGACAGCTGCTAAAGATTTGTCTTGCTCAAAGAATATAATCAGATAGAGCCGAATTGACTTGGGTTTGCCGACGATTTAATACTCTCTGCGTTATCTTCAAAAGTTATCAAATCTAGATAACATGTTCAAAAAACCAATAAATATGAACAGAATTTACTTTGGGTTACAGAATTTTAAATACCCTTCAATTTTGGGCAGCTTTTTTTTAAAAAAAACTTATTCATAATTTTGTTAAACTTAGAAATTGTAAAAAAAGCACGCTCGAAAACATTTCCAGCGAAAGGTTTGCTTTTATTATGTTTTCGCAACTATAAAAGATAAACAAAACAAAAAAACAAAAAGTTTTTTGGCTTTTAGCAACAAGATGATAAATAGCTGAGATACATATATCAGACTCGAAGACAAGTATTTCCAGAGAACTCAACTGTTGATGCTGATGATGATGATGATCAACAGTGATTATAATTTATGACTTCATCTTGTGTGACACAATAATAATGCTGCCAGCGTTGAAGTCATTCATATTTTGAATACTTGTGACTGACATCAGCGGCTTTCGCCATCGGGATACATTTGGAGTCCACTCCCTCAAAAAAGCGTCAACAAAAATTCGCCTTAAAGTTTTCAAGCAAAGCAAAAACGCATCAGCAGCTGTCATTGACAACTTTGATGGGGGTCTATATATATACACATGTATATATATATGTATAGATATAAATGTATCTTTATCTGCGCCTGCCAAATGTATCTGTGTATCTTTCGCACTCCTTCAGCTGCAGCACTGAGTCACTCTTGGCCAGTGAGTCAGCTTGTGGCCCAATTTAGTTTTTGCACTCGCACACAGATTTGGGTTTTCAGTTTTCAGTTTGTCAGATTTCAGATCTCAACGGTCTGGGCCAATTCGCAGTTGTGTGCCATTAGCCACGCCCCCCACTGTGCGTTTGCGCCCCCAAAAACTCAATTGCTTAGTTTGTGCAAATCATTAGAGGTGATGACCCCAAAAAAAACAGCATACAAATGCCATCATCACTCACCGGAGCACAAAACGATTGCGCAAAAGAAGAAGAAGCAGAAAAGGGCATTCATAGCGTGTATGTGTGTGTTGTTTTTCTGAGTGTATATTCGTTATGCGACACTTTTTTGAGTGTAGCCACTGCGCCACTGACTCGATTAAGATTGATGTGACGTAGATTGATTTAGTTTCTCGTTTTTCATTATGCATCTTTTTTGCCAGCTAAAAAAAAAAAGTATTTTGTTTTTGCCATTTCATCAATTTTAATTAATTTAGCTTTGATTTAAATTTGCTCAACTAATTCTATAAATTGCGCTATGGTTTTTCCGACTAATACAAAATACTGCTGCAACCATTTTCTGTCTTTCATTTAAGTACAAATATTTTTCCATGTACATAGTCCAATTATATATTTCTTTCACACATCCATATATGTATCTACATATCTGTTCAAAAGTATTCAATTGGCAATGCTTTCAGACTTAACATATTTCCCCCCCCCATTTTTTACTTGGCGTTGCATAATACATAATTACATTATCGCTCGTCAGTTTTTTAATAAATTAATTTTTTTTTGGGATTTTTGAGTGCTTTTATTTATTTATCAGCTGATATTGATTTGATTTACACAAGCAAGAAATCAAATCCAGTTGCAACTGTTTTTGGCCGCCATTTTCCGGTTTCAACTCCGAAAATGTCTTTTGGCTCTTTTGTGTGGATCGTGGCACAAGCATCGGTGGTTCTGTGGTAGAATGCTCGCCTGCCACGCGGGCGGCCCGGGTTCGATTCCCGGCCGATGCAAAATAGTTTTTGTTTTTTTTTTTATATATTTTGGAATTTAATTTTCTTAATTCGCCGTCTTTTGTGTGCGTTGTGCACAAATTACTTTAAATGGGCGAATTTGCATTTCACTCGCCCGAGACTAAATTGCTCAAATATTGTCGTCGGTACGCAAGCTCCCCACCCCCTCTCCTGTTATTGTTCCCCCCCTGCATGGACATTCTATTTTGATTGTCCACAAGCAACAACAACAACAACAACAACCACAAAAGCAATGCGGCAGACTAAATTTAATTTACTCGCACTATCGCCCATGTTTTTTTTCCAGTTGTTTGCACACACGAATACCCAAAGAAGAAGAAAACCTTTGTTGCAAACGTGTTTTGCATATATGCAAACACAAATCCCAAGCGAGCAGCCATTTTCGGCCTATTGTTTAACTTGGACAACACGCAATGGCCTCTTTTTTTTTTTAACTATTTCTCCTCTCTCAACTTTAAATGAGTAAAATAAAATAAAAAAAATAAAAAGGAAAATTTGCATCGGCCGGGAATCGAACCCGGGCCGCCCGCGTGGCAGGCGAGCATTCTACCACTGAACCACCGATGCTCTTATACTATATGCGAAAATTATGCCATTGTTAAGGTTAACTTTATAAGAGCAACATTTTTATGACTTAAAAAAAAAACTAAATTCCATAGCATTAACTAGGTTTGTTGATCTCTCGACTTGATATTCCTCTAAGAATTGACAAAAACTATATCTCTGACATCTCAGCGTACATATTTCTCAGAAGATGAGATTATTTTTATAATAAAATATTATTTTCACGCCATAATTATATTCTTACTAGGGTACACTAGCAAATGGAACACTTCTTAGACTATTTTCATAAGTTTGCTAGATCAAAAAAATGTTGACTCATAAACCTATTGGTTCATCAGTTTACTGACCTCCTTTAAATATTAATTAGCCATTCACTCAGCTAAATCTAATTAATCTCATTCTTCTACCGATTTTTTAATTAATATTCTTCCGCTGTATACTCACGCTGATCTCAGAGCGACTCTAGAGACAGTTAAGATCGCAAAAATTATTAATAAATATATGTTACCATTAACAATACGATAACTCGCCGATAATAATTTAAATCGATAAATATCTATTGCTGATTGTGTTGAATTTAATATATTCTCCACTGGCAGCTTAACAATATTTCCCTCCATTTAGGCTAATTGTTCCAATTCTCACTCATTTTAGCAATAAAATCGCAGCAAATAATCAGAAAAAAAGTCGTGCAAAACAAAAAGTTGTTTCTGCATCGGCCGGGAATCGAACCCGGGCCGCCCGCGTGGCAGGCGAGCATTCTACCACTGAACCACCGATGCTTGCTTGTGAAGATGCGCCCAAAAACTGTACATCAATGCAAATGCAGCTCCTCCTCTTCCTCTCTCTTCTCTTCTCATTGTCTTTGTCTTTGGCTTCGTGTTGAGCCAATCGTTGGAATGTTGCACGCTATTCTTCTGCTTCTGTTAGTTTTAGTTGTCTTTTGGCGGCTTTTTAAGGCGCCGTCTTGTGGCAATTGCAACGTAATTCTTGCAATTAAACTGCTCAGTATGCAAGTCGCTGCACAAACATAATAATAAAACAAATAAATAATAAATAAAATTGATACAAAAATGCGTAGGTTAAATCGTGCCACTGAATTAGCCCACGTATTTGCTGCTCTTTGCGGTTGGCTTGATGAAAGGCGGCTTACTTTGTCAACACTTTTGCAGTTGCAGTTGTGTTTAAGTTTTAGTGGCAGTTGCAGTTGCAGTTGCAGTTGAGATCACAGCTGTGTAGATCCGGTTATAATTGAGCATTAGCTAATTGCTTATCAGTTATGAGTGCGGCGAACTGATTGCAACAAGGATGCCCATGCCCCTTGCTGTCTCTGTCTCTCTCTCTCTCTCTCTCTTTTTCTCTTTGCCACTTGGCCACTTTGCCTTAACTTGTTGTTAGCCTTGGCAGCTGCCTTTTTAAGCGCCGACATTGGCCGCAACATTGCAACAACTTCTCCCTGTGTATGTTGTTTTTTTTATCTTCTGTTTTATTTTCTTTATTTTTTTTCTTTTGTTTATTTCTGTTTTTGGCGTCTTGTTTGTTGTTGTTGTTGTTGCTGCTGCACGTTTGCGGCCTAGACTTGTACTAGCCATTTATGGCTTCTGGCTTGTGCTCTCCTCCTCGTCTTCCTCCTGTTCCACCATCTCTACACCTCTCTTTGTCTCTGCTTCTTTTAGCTACTTGCGGTTAGCATTGAACAACAACAACAACAACGACAAATAAAAAAAGCGCGACAACTTTTTTTTTTGTTGTTCACTCGCAAATTAACTAAAACAATACGAAAAAAAAACTCAAAAGAAAAAAATCAACAAGATAATCGCAGCAGAGAGGCAAGTGAGGTCAGCAGTAGCAGCAGCAGCGGCAGCAGTTCCACGTACAACTTCTCCCCCTTCTCCTACTCTACAGCAAATCAAAGTAAATTATGCTAATTATTTGGTGGAGCAAAGAGAGCAGCGGCTCTCTTAAATGCGCTGGCGATCAGCTGCTTGAGCATCACATATGTTGCTGCAACATGTGCACTGCTTGCTTAACACTCGCTACTGCTTGCTGGCAGCATTAATTTTTTTTGTCTGCGCTCTTTAGTTTATTGCGGAATATTCGTTATTTTAGCTGTCGCTCTCTCTTAAGCACTAATTTGCCTGCTTGATCTACTCTTAGCAACATCCTGCACTGCTTGTTCGCTCGTTGCTGACTCTTTGAGCGCTGTCAACACAGGTCAGTTAGCAACATGCCTACTCCGTTACAAGTGTTTATTGCTGCTTGTCAACAAAAATGCTGCACTGCTTGCAACTGGCATGCAATGCTTGCCCCTTCCCTGCACTTACCTGCACAGCAGCGAGCAGCAGGTGTTTATTTCCTTATTTATTTGTATTTTTTTTATGTGAGTTGTGTTCTTAAAACTCTCGGAAACTGGTTTATTTCAAATTTCGTGCTCTGCTTTACTCTTTGCTGCGCTCCCTGCCACTGCTTTGATAGGCAGGTAACAAAAAACCAAAAAAAAAAAAAAAAAAGAAAATGAATAAATAAAGAAATGGAATATTTTTTTTTGCTGATTATAATTGTCGAAAATGTAGCACAATTCAGAGCAGGCTTTGTAGCAACTGTAATTTGTGTAAATTATAAATTTTTTTGTGTGTGTGCGAAATGTGTGTGTTTTTTTTATGTGATACGAAAATGGACGTTTGTAAAGATATTTTTGGCAAGACCGTTAAGTGGTACAAATGCAAATCGAATGCCAACATCAGCCATGCCAATCGTGAGTGCTCTGAGAACTTCACTTTTATTTTGTTAGTTCAATTTGATTAGTTTTGGTTTACAGCTGTTTTTTATGCCAATTTTGTGTGGCTGCCTCAAAATATGCAACGTTTTGTGGCAGTAAATAAAATGAGATTTTTGTTTTGATGTGGAATGGGTTGGGAATTGATAAACGATTTTGCTTGTGACCACCAAATTCCCATCAATTTTTTTTTAGCTTTTAAATCTTAAAAAAAAAAAATGTGGGATGGGAAATGAGAATGTTTGAAACCAAAAAATAGTTTTACTACTTTGAATACTTGTAGTACTTTAAATCCATATATTACTTTTAATATTGATCCAGTAAGTTAATTCTAAAAGTTTCCAAATCTTTTTCTTAAAAAATAACGGTTTCTGTAACTGGTTCTTCAGCAAATTTTGTATTTCAGTTTGGGTTCTGAATTTTAGTTGATAAAGTTGCAGTTCCAGCTCCGTTTTGAACAAGCCAATAAATAATCATGCTACTCAAAACTCTAATTCAAAAATTACAATTCTCTAATTCTTTCTTTCTCTCTCTCTTTTTCTCTCCCTTTGCAGAGAAACGCCCGGCAATAAATGGCTCTGCGAGCAAAGGATCTGTCCCAGCAAAGGCAACAGCTCCATCAAAGGCAACCAAAAGTAATGCAACAATTGCAACACTTGCAACAGCAACAACAATTATAAACAATAAAAATGCCACAAAAACTTTGTCGGCTGACATTTCAGAAGGTAAGTTTTTGTATTAAATTAAAAAACCAAAAAAAAAAAACCAAAAAAACAAAAGCTGAAATTCGTTTTGAGTTTAAAGCGTATTTCAATTGTTTTCCAATTTGATTTCGAGACAATTTTGTGAAAGCAACGCAAATGGCTTAAAAACCAAAAAGGCCAAAAGCCAAAAGCCAATTTGACTTTTGTTTGACAACTGATTGAGCGGTTTTTGCTGACCGGCAACAAACTGGCAGAAACATTTGCTACAGTTGCGCAAACGACTAATCAACTTTTGGCCCAAACACGCACAACACTCACACACAGTCACACACACACACACAGTCACACACACACACACACCCAAACTAAGCTCCTGGGTCTCTTTTTGGGTCTTTTGCAAGTTTTTTGACTTTGGAGTCGTGCAACTTTTCTCATTAATACTAATGCGTTTAATTAGTGTTTGGGGGGCATGCAACAGCATAACTTACCTACTTGCCACCACATCTGTTGCGCGTGGCATAAATATTACTTGCCTCAGCACAATTTATATGTATTTTAAGGCTTAAAAGCATAAAAAGGGTCAAATTCAGTTGTGCCAAAGTTTCGCTGACTTAATAAACTATATATATGTATATATGTATATATATTCCTGATTAGTATTAACAACCGATCTTAAAGACTAAGAGCTAAAAAGTAACATAAAATCAAGTTTAGATAAAGATAAGCAAATTATCTGCTCAGTTTTTATTTGCCATAATAATAATCTGCCATTTTTGGATTATATATCCTTTATTTAAATATTTTATTTATATTCCTTTGCTTGCTATACTAATTTATCAAGATCGTTTAAGAATTCACTTTCATAATTACGAATTATACAGTTTTGCTTTCTTTATATAAGACATAGCTTTTTTGGGTTCAGGGCATCTCCTAGTCGAGCTCTCTCGACTATAAATTCTTACGGCGACACCTGTTCCCAAGTAACGTGCCGAAGCCGAAGCGAAAACAACTCGACTAATTTTCAATGGCAAAAGTTTAAGCACAAAATTGTGTAATACATACATATATATTACGTAGTAAAAATCTACATTTCATTTACAGTGCTCAAAACTGTATTTAATATTCCCAAAATATTCTCATTACTTTTATTCTCACACTTTTTTTTATTATTTTAAGCAAAGCAAAATTTCAACTTTTATCACTTTTCGCATTCTCCTCATAAATCTGATTTATTTAATATGCCACAAAATGCGCTGGCTACTCGTGTCCCAAAGCACAGCAGCAGCAGACTTGTCACTGCACTCTCCCCAACCCCACACCCACCACACCCACCACACTCACGAAAGTCACCAAGTTGTTTATGTGCCACAAAGTGGCACGTTGCCATTTCGCCGCGCTCGACTCTTTGATGTTCAACGAGTTGTGTGCACTTTTCATGTGTACTACACATATAACTGCTTCTCTGGGGGGGTCAACATTAGCTTCATCCTCCTCCTTACACCCCTCTCTGTGGCCATTTGGGGGCCAGGCTAGTTGCACTTGTGCCTTGTTTTGGTCTATTGAAGTTAAATTGTTTGCTTAATGTTTTTAGCCTTGACTTTAGCGGGTGCCCAAACCACATGAGTAATGCGCTGCTGCTTAGCGAGTGCAGCAACCCAAACACACTAATTAGCCAAAGAGCAATTTAAACCCAAATGGAAACAATTTAAACAACGATTTCTTGGCAAATTCTTCTAGATGGAAGAAGTTGCGAAAAGTTTTGGCTAAGAGTAATGCCTGGCAGATAAAATGCGGTTAAATAAATTGTTTTTGTTGGTGTGCTAGATAAAGTAAAACTTTGATAAATAATTATTTCATTGCCTGATTATCGTATCACTTTATAAATGATTTCACTGATCAAATGATTTTCTTCTAGAACACGATCGATTAATATATATTTTATATATATTTTTTCATTTATTTTATATAAAGTTTTAACTTTAAACTAACTTAGATTAAGCAAAATAGTAAAATCAATTTTTTTCAAAATGAGCAAATTGTTTTATTAATCTCAATCAACTTCCCGACGTTGACTAACACTAACACAGAGCAAACTGCTTGCACTGCTTGATAGGCAAACAGTTATTTATTGCTTTCCACACCAAAAGCGAAATGCTTTCAATTAAGTTGTCACTTAATTTAATTGTGTCCATTAATAAAGAAAAATCAAGAGAAGCACAACTTTGGAGCACGCCAACTATTTTTGCCTGGTTGTTACCCATTTAATTTTATCTCGTTTTCACTTACACTCACACACACACACACACACACACACAGGCACACACGCACAACAAATACAAGCAGTGAAGTTCATTGATTTCGTTGTGGGTCTCTTCATGTTTTATGGCCATTTTTCACGCTTTCATTCGATTAATTGATGAATGCGATGTCAAAACATTTGTCGCTCCCCAATTCGAACTGAGCTCAGGTCCCCCCCTCTCGCCTCAAGCTCGTCATTTGCAAATGATGGCAAAAAAAAAAACTAAAGTTAATGACCGACAAATAGTAGAAGAAAAGCGGCAAAAGCAATTCACATCTTCTTCATCATTTTCGTTTTTTATTAACTTTTACTTTTTCCATATTGCTTGTCATGCGTAACAATAAAAAAAAGCAATAAACCACCCACACTGCACATATCGTAATAATCGTTATCGTTATCGTTAATTGCCATAAAATTACAGCTGTGGCGAAGTTCGCATTTTGTTTGCTTATGGCAATTGCTTTTAACTATCGAAGTTAATCGATTATTTTTTCGATTTTATTTTTTAATTTAACTGTTCTTTTTTTGATCTTCACTTCTGATCATATTTATTATTTTATTTAATTTTTTTTACTCACTTTGATTTCCTGTTTACTTCCACTTTTTTTCTTCTTTTTTTAATTATTTGTTTTTTGCCATAAAAAAGTCGAAAGAAAATGTTTTCCCCTCGTCAGCATGCCTCAAAAAGTGTGTCACACACAAAAAAAAAAAAAAAATTACAAGTGTAAAAGTCAATTAAATTAATAATTGAAAATTTTTGCTGAATTGAGTAAATGAGTTTTTTTTTATTATTTATTTTTTATCTGTGCCATTTAAGTAAACTAAGAAATCAGCAATTTATTGCACAAGCCAAATTGGCATGACAAATAAAAATAAATAAAAAAAAATGCAAATTTTGTTTTTGTTTATTTTCTGATTTGCACACAACAACAAAAAAAAAACTTGGCCAAAGATGTAAAAGCCAAAAACAAAGCCAAAAAAAAAACGATTGCATAAATTGCTTAGCAAACTAAAGCGCGCAGCGTGGAGCAGAGCAAGAGGTGTGAAGGGGAGTGGTGGGTAGTGGAGGGGTGGTGCGGAGGGGTTGGCGAGTTTTGTGTAATTGAATTTTTGAATATTTGATGGGACACCGTGAGAACAGCGCTAGATATATGGCAATCATTTTTAATAACTTTTTTAACTTAAAGACACCAAAAAAAAGGTGGGAAAATTGCCAAGTCAACTTTAAAGTACGCAATCAAAAAATAGTTGTAGCAGCAGGGGGTGTTGGGGAGGGGGGGGGGGAGGGAAATAATTTAAGCAATTTTGAACACTTTCAAAACAGATTTCAACTATTGTCAAATCTTATCTTATTATATAAAAAAAAGGCACATTTCCTGTGTAATACTTTCAATTTGAAATCACAATCACAATCACATGCGAACATATAACATATATATAAATATAGAAATATCAAATATATCCGGCACGCTATGCGTGTCTATGCTGATATATACATATACATAGCATGGGTCTTACGACTTTATAATGATGTTTGAAGCTGTCTTATTTTTCCGAGAGAGAGCGAGCGAGAGATGAACTTAGTTGGTCTGTTAGCTGTGGCATTACATGCTTATAAAGAGAAAAGTATTCAATAGACATAGGGAAACAACCCATCAAGTATATACATATATGCATATATATTCTTGATCAGTATCATAGTCTGTCTGTGTGAAAAGATCGATTTACGAGTCTAGAGACAAGTTAAGCACTTCGAATAAACCAAATAGAGCAGTTGATTTTATGTTATCGATAACTTGCTGTGTTTTGATTATCGATAAAAGTAAAAACACTATTCTTGCACACTTATCATTGTGATATTGATCGATTTGATATAAAATCGCTTGAATATATAAGGATTATAGCAATAATATATAATATACCAAATGTATGTAATCAGTATATAATATCGATTACACAGGGTTGTTTTGAATATATATATGTATATCTATATATACATGTATATAGGTAAAGAATCGGTTTCTGCATTTATTTATTGACTTTTTATCGTTGCTTTTTTAAACTTACTTTTTAAATCTATTCGATTTCAGTTTTTCAAAGTTTTTGAAAAACATTCACTTGCCATGCAGTTTGCTTAGATTATTCATAAGTCGATTTTCAAATTATTTCACTTATTTCGGCACTTGAATGAATATTTAATTGGACTTTATTAGAGCAGCTTCGCTTCGTCTTTCATAATTTCTTGATTACTTTCTTCTGGTAATTGTGCAATCACATTTTAATCAATTGTTAATGAATATCTGCTCATTATTGTTATTATTATTTTTTTTTTTTTTGCAATAATATTTTTTATACAAAAAACTAAAAAAAAAAATAAAATTGGGTTAATCATTTTTTGAAGCGGGGAATTTTACATGCAAATCCATTTTATTTGCTTGCAGACGAGTTATGTGAACAATTTCAATTTTTTTGTTTCCTCTAATGAAACAATTCTCTTAACTTGGCCCAAAACTGGAACAAGGCTTTTAATGAGCAGCTTTGTTCTAATTTTAAGTTTTGTATCTTTTCTTTTTGCATGCTTGCTTGTTGCGGGCTGCACTCTCAGTCATTGGCCAGGCCCAAAAACAACTGCTGGCTGACAGCGCTTGTCTATCCTCCGTAGCACCCCCTCCCCCGCAGCCACCCTGTTGCCATTGTTGGCCAAGTGTGACGCGAAAGTCACGGCGACGACTTTGCAAAATGACAATGTCTACAATTACAATTACAGCCAACCTTTTTCTCTCTTGCCATATAAGCCACAAGCGAGAAACCAGCGAAAGGGGGAAATGGCCAAAGTACACTGTTTTTGCTGTTGTTTTTGCAGTTGTTGTTGCTGTTGTTGTTGTTGTTGTCGTTGGCCGTCAAGTGAAAAGCATAATTACAAATATATCTATGCGCATATCTAAGCTGTTAATTAACTATTAGCCATTAAATTCTTCTTCTTCCTCAAACCACAAACAAATTGCAACAAAAATTGGCTTTGTTTCCAGTTTCTTGTCTTTTGCGTTGATCTTAGATTAAAAGTGTTTTGTTTTTATGCATTTTTTGATTGACTGCTTAAAAAACTAACAGTCCGATAAGAAAGGTATTTATATGTATCTAATCAAAGAGTTTTTAATAACTGCAAATTTAAGCTTAGATTTAAAATTAAATGAAATTAAATTAATTAAAATGAAATGTAGCATATGAAAGATAGTTGGAAAAGCATGTTGGCTGTAAAACTAGAGACTTAAAACTTCAAACATATATTTATATATTCATCATATGATTATGTATATGTTTATGATATATGATCGCATCAGACAAGGTGTACAATTTGGGGGGTGCTATGGTAAATAGTTGTAAATCGATCAAATCATATATCTCCAAAGATGAACTAAAAAGATCATCATATTTATTTCTTAGCCTTGCCCTCAGGTGGAAAATCGTTTATCTAGCTCAGTTTTGGAGGTAGACTCACCGAAAGATAACCATTAGATCGATAACGATTAATCAATAATCGAGGATCGTAAGAAGCTTTTCGCCTGTTAACAGTTATCAGCTGATATGCGACTGCTATCCGAGTATTCCTCATTCCAACTGCAAAGCTGCTCTCTCTTGATTTCAATTAAGACTAAGCGTCTTACGAAGTTTTGCAACTATATAACTTGGCTCCAATCAAAATGAAACCTATTAACCGATTAACGATAACCCCCACAATAATGCTGCATATAAAAATTTGTAAGTTCGCTTTCCGCTCGAGAGCTTAGATGAGTTGTTCAAATGTACATTTTTATGTGCTATTATTTCGGCTTACTCAAGTCGAGCTTTCAATTTCCGATTCAAAGTCAGATTTCTTGCCATTTTGTTGGATAACACTTGGCAGTTGCTTTTTTTTTTTTTCTTTGTCTAATAATAATCTATTTCTTTATTATTATTATTTTTTTTGTATAATTGCAATTGGGTTTATATCCCCACCTACTTTTCCTCATAGCAGCACTTATAATTTTTATATATTTGCTTTTGCTTTATTTGCTATTGTTGTTGTTGTTGTTGTTGTTGTGTTTTTTTGCATTTCTCTTTACATAAGCTTTGAAGCTGTACATTTTGTTGTTGTTGTTGTTATGCTTTGAGCGCCGTTATTTCGACTTTTGGCGCTGACGTCGCCTGTGGCTTGAAGTTAGTCGCGCGTCGCGCTTTCAAACAAACAGACGTTTTCTGCGCCGAGCCTTAGCTTATTTTATTGCGTCGTGTGTGTTTGTTAGTTGAACAGAGATAGAAAGAGTGAGAACTAGCACGAACAAGACTGTTGCGTCGCCCTGTTGTGTATAACACTTTTGCGTGGACTACAGTTTGACAAGCATTTGATTCTAGTTATTGCGCCTGCGCCTGCGCCTCTCTCTCTCTGCTCTCTCTCTCTCTCTCGGAGTGTGGAAAATGGGCTTGAATGAGTTTGTGTCGCTCTTCTATGGCTCCGCACAGAATTTGAATGCGAGCAGCAGCCGCAAATCGACATCGACGTCGACGTCGACGTATTCATTGCCAACGGCCGCGGACGTTCACGAATTGCGTCAAATGTTGAAAAATCACAAAAATGCCCAGGCTAAGAAATACAGTTACAAGGACTATCCCAACGATATGAAATATGGCAAGAATCTGAATGCTGCCGTCGCACAGCATTCGATCTATGCAACAACGCAGCCGGTCAACGCAACGGCCAAACAGTTGCTCAATCATCACATCAACAACAACAACAATAATGCTGGACAAGCTGGCAAATTGCCGCCTGCCACAAGGATACCAACAAAATTGACAGCTGCTGCCGCCACCTCGTGCAGCAGAAGCAGCAGCAGCAGCACTAGCCACGATATGGATGTGCAACGCGGCAAACACAAATCAGCCACATCCGCCAGCTCCTTCCTGTGGAACTCCTTTCGATTGCCACGTAGGCAGAAGTCGACGCCAGCAACAACAACAACATCAACAACAACAACTGCAACAGCAACAACAAAAATAGATAAAAAGCTCCTCGCTGCCGGTGAGTGAAAAGAATAGAAATAATGAAAAAAGTTCGCTCGAATTTTGAGAAAAATCAATGCGAACAGCAAACAGAACTCAGTGAACAAGAATAAGAATGAATGCAGCAGAGATACCCTAGAAAATGCGATGAAAATTGTGAGGGTTGCCTCGTTATCAATGTCAAAATAAGAATAAGAATGCTCACAGCAAAGATACCCTGTTGGATTTTTTTTGTTGCTTATATACACATGTACATGAATTGAACTTCAGAAAATACACTAGCTCGCAGCAGAGATACCCTAGAAATATAATGTAGAATAATAGTTGTGAGAATTCTTTGTGAATTATCAATGAAAATATAGACAACTGTCAAGGATTAAGAGAGAGTCGATGCCAGGATGCGCTAGAAAAATTATGTAGAAAAGTGAATGCAAATTGGCAAAATTGTTTGTATTTTTTTAACATGAATTGAACTCCAAAAAATAGTTCTCTTTTCATTCAACACTCTGAAAATATGTTAATGCAGTTAAGAAAAAATTACTTGCATTCAAGATACCTCGTAGAAATGTGCTAGACAAGTTGCATTAAACTGTGAGCTTAACATACGCGGAGAATATCCTGTAGAGCAGGAAAATTCACTAAACTTTTTTATCTTCATCTTTTTACATGGCTAAGAAGAGGAAGCACACTTTGTAAGCTACTCAAATTTGTGGCAGTCGACTCTGCGCTTTAGTTTCATTGTTGCCACATTGTTTACCCCTTTGTGTAGATTTGCACAATATGATTTAACATTTTGTTAGAGCTGGCAATAACAATAATCTGCATCCAATTGTAAAATGGCCAAAATGGCCAGTTATCTTTGTGGTTTCATCTGGAATTCAGGCATTTGACCCATTTTGACTTGAACAACCAGATACACTCGAAATAAAAGAGAGCAGAACAATGGCAATTGTGTGTTATGGCCAGCGGCTATTTCGGTTAACAAGCCAACATTTTATAACTTAAGATCATCAGCATGAAGTAACCCAATAAACACAAAAAACATTAACAACAAGCAGCAGCAGCAGCAGCAAAAATCATGGCTAACGGCAAAACCCACCTGAAAATTCTAGCTGCTTTAGTGGTTATCTAATGGCTAAGATATTAATTTTAGTGTTTTTTTTGTTGTTATGTTTCATGTTTTAAGTTACATGTTCTTTCAAATTATGACCACAATTTCCTGTTGTGGGCTTCAAACGTGCCGTCAAAATTTGTCTAAAAAATTGCCACCTGTTTCGTTTGCGCAATTATAGCACCTAACCGCGCCCCACCCCCTCCCCCACCACTTCCCACTTACCCCGCTCCCTCTTAGATTATCCCTCCGTATATTTTAACGCGTAATTCTCTTCTCTCCATTTTGTTGTCCACTTTCGGCTTTTTGGCGCGTTTCAAATCCGATTTTGTTTGCCTTTATTTTTGGTGTTTTTCGCTTCTTCTTTTTTGTGTTGTTATCATGGAAAACAACAAAGAAATATTTAATTCCATTCAATCTTATTTATTAATGTTTGTTTTATTTTGACAAGTCATTTTTTTTTGCGGCCGAAGCAAATCGCATAAAAGTCACAAACCAGAAAATTTTAACTGATAATTTTGTTGTAAAAGTTTTTGGTTATTTTTTCTTATTGATGTTTGATAAAAGGGAATATTCATTTATGGTGGATGATTTGGTGATTTTTTTCTGGGATATACAGCTTAATAATATGTTCTAGAATACTTGAGATTAATGTTCAATATTCCTAATAAATAAATGTTTATCTTTGTGAGACAAATATTATTCTCAAATTAACAGAAAATTAAATCTAAATTTTTTTGATTTATTGATGCGCTGGAAAATAATGTAAATATAAATTATTATTTTATATCTTTTTTTATTTATAGATATATATATATTTATATATATACTTTTGATATGCTTTCTATTTAATGCTTACTTCAAACAGACATCCTTTATTATAAGGATTTGTTTTTTTTTTGTTTGTATATGTTTGTTGGTTTTTCTGCGCATCTACGCACTTTGTAGGCGCAACAAGAAAATAAAAACAAACAGCAACAAAAAAAAAGACAACTTTTCCCCCACCCACAAAATCAGCTTCGTGTTCGTCGACTGCTTTCCGGCGCCATCAAAAGGACCGTTATTGATTTTTGCGCTATATTAAGAAAAAGCATCTCTCAATGGTAGATGAAGAAGAAGAAGTAGAAGGAGAGCAGAGCATCAGGAATACAAACAAGTGCGAGCGAGTACGTTTGACTCATAATTTTCTTTTTTACTTACTCTTCCTCTTCCCACTCTGCGGTAAGCTATCATTGTCTGCGATGAGTCATCATCAGTCACACAAGGCACAGACTACCCCAACTGCAGTAACCATAATAATAAAGTAAAGGAAAAGTAGTAAGAGGAAGCAGAAGCAGCAGCAGAACATCAACGACACTTTCTTGCTTGCTCGCACACTCAGACTGTCACTTTCTTTCTCGCTTGCGCACGTCTGCGTATGGCAGCATAAGAAATTGCATAATGTGCTTTTGCATGTGTTGTGTCTGTGTTTGTTTTTTGACACACTGACACTTATTGCTCACTGAGCACAGTTGACAGCTGAGCGGGAGAGCGAGAGAGAGAGAGAGAGAGGGAGAGCGAGAGTGTTAGCAAAGAACATGCGCAGGAATTCAGTTGCTCTGCAACTGTTTAGCAAGCACCACACACTGCTTGTTTACAGTGCTGCTCAGACTGTGGAGCAAGCATTTTAGTGAGGTAATATTATTTTTTTTTTACTAGGGTATTTTGATGGTCATGCTGCAATTTTAATGGTATGCCCATGTCATCATCGTGTGCTCCCCTAAAGTGATCTGAAGTGTGTTTTGCTTTTAAAATTCCCCAAAAATCTCTCCAAGATCTCAAATCGATTAATTAATAAAATCATTAAAAAACGAAGGAAAAAAGATATAATTAAATCGGTGCGCTGCGTTAATTAACGGTACACGCTGCGAATTAACAAACTGTGACCGCATCAAGCTGTGGCGCCTCCAGCCTGATTGTCGGGCTCTGCCGGCCAGCCGCCAGTCTGCCACTAATGGAGTCAAGTGCAGGCCTCGTAACGGCCAACGGCTACAGCTAATGGCCAAAACACCAGCAGCCAACAGCAGGCAACATGGCCAAGTTGTTGCTGGCCTGGCCCCCATAGACTATATTTTGTGCAGCAAAGCGCAACAATTTGTTGCACTCAGCTGCAGCAGTTAACAACTCACAATTCGACTCGATTTGGAAATACCCTGTAGACGCAACTGACAAAACTCCGATTTTATTGATAGATGTTTTGTATTGATGAATGTTTTCCGTTATATTTTTTGAGTCCTCCAATTTACGAAAACGGAAAACATTCCCTTGGAAAAGGGTGCACACCTCAAATTGCATAATTTTACATTTTTTTTTTCAAAATAAATTTTTCCAAAATGTACAAGCCAAAAATACGGCATATAAAAAGTCAGGGGATACCCAGATATGTTGCTAGGGAATATATATATGCTTTTAAGGCCTGTAACATATGCTCGCTGTAGTTCATAGCACCCTCTCTAACTAAATTTGCTTAATAGTTACAGGGTATTACAATTGAATTGATTGATAACCGCTTTACAGACTCGAGTATTTTTTTTTTTTTTTTTTTTGGCCGACAGCCAATGGCTAAAGTGCCGGCTGCCAGTTTCCAATTGTTGGTTGTTGCTTTTGGGCTGCATGCGGCGGCTGCATACATTATTGCAAATGTATGTGTATTTGTGCGTGCAACGGGGCGTATGCGCAATTTGCATGCTAAGGCGCTAGATAAGCAAATTGGTTTTAAATGTTGACGATGGCACATTTTTCACAGTGTTTGGCTTGTTGTTGTTGTTGTTGTTATCGTGGTTGTTGTTGTTGTTGATTGTTGGTTGTTTTGTGGCTTGTTGTTGCTTGTGTGTGCCATTTGCATTGAACTTGTTTATTCATCGTTTTACATGCGGTTCTTTTGGCCCAGACTGAATGCAAGTCATCGCCTCTCAGCCAGAGCCATAATTAAGGTCGTGTGCCTAAAAAATAACATTTATATATATATGTGTGTTTGTGTGTGTGTGGCTTACGAGCTATTAATCGATTTTAAATAGTCGGGAATGGTAGCTAAAGTGGGTCAAGTGTCGACAAAAAACATATTTGAGTGGGTCATTTATATTATTCATTTTTTATAAGGAAATTAAAGTCAAAGAAAATGACTTAATTTTCGCAAGTCAAGTCTTTGAATATTCCAGAATTTATGCTAATTTCTCAAAAATTGGTTTTTAAATTCATCGTTTGATTGATATTTATGAAACGTGCTTTGCAAGTTGCTTGCAACATTTTTGTGGCATTTGTTCAGCTAATTTTATTTCGCCCTTATTTTTTATGGCTTTTGTAGTTGCTAAGCGCATAAATTAGTTCCTTTCCTGACTGTTCATTTTAACCATTTTTCTTGCCACTTTACTGGATTTGTAGATTTATGGCAAATGTGATTTTTTGTATTGTTTTTTTATTTATATTTTTACCGTTGCTTTGGTTTCGCTTCGCTGGCAAACTTCGTTTGCCTGCAGGTTATTTCATTGCTGCTTCTTTTTCCTTATGTGTTGGCTACTTTTTTTTTTTTTTTTTTGTTTTTTTATAGTTTTCCCTTCTCTTATTTTACTTGCCAACTTTCTGCCATTGATTTACGCACAAACTCTTTTTGCAATGGGCCTTTTGGCTTTGTTTTTTTATATGTTTTTTATCGCTGTCGCAATTAACACTTGTTGACAAGTTCAGTAGGCCAAGCCTCTATATGTTTGTTGCTGTTTTGTTGTTGTTGCTTCAGTGTTGCGTGGCAGAGGCAATTTAAACACAACACTTGTGCCGCCGCCTACGCAGAAGAAAGCATAGCCACAATTGGGGCCACACAGCTGTGTGTTTGGGGGGCTGCCTGCTATGATTTGAGGCGATTAAATTTTGATTTATGTTGGACTCATTAATTAGACGCCACTTGCCACTCGCCACTCGCCACTATGCTTGATTTTGGCAACAATTTCCACGCGCGCTGCCTTAATCGCTATGCACAGTGGTGCAAAAGTTGCGCAATCTTCAGTCGTCTGTAATGATTCTAATAAAAACGAAAATTAAAAAACAATTTAAGAACATTTTGAAACGATTAAATTATAAAGGCAAATTAATAAAAAAATTTAATTAATCTAGTAAAAAAAAATATGTAACAATGTGTAAATTTGCTAATAACAATCTCTAGAGGAATGGTGAAATTATAATAAAATTAGATATTTGGAACGGAATAAAAATTTTCATTGCAATAGCTTTGTCAAAAAAAGCCCATAAATATTCCACTGCAGTAATTTCCAGGACAGTAATAACTTTTTGGTCATGGTCATAATTTGAAAATACAATTTTCAATCGAAATGCATGTTAAAATCGACAATTTTATCATTATTTATTAACTTAATTAGTTTCTTCTTCTTGTGTTTTATTATTCAATTACTCTTTTCTCCCATTGCTCATATTTGTACGCATTGTAATTTATTTTCATTAGAAAGTCGACATTTGAATTGAATACAAGTTTAGCACGTATCGAACCACTGTGCTTGCTGGCCTGGTGTCAGATGAAATTAATTAAGATTGCGCACATTTGAACCCCGTCTCCGCCTAAAGCAGCGCTGCTGCTAAAGCTATTAACTGACCCATGGAACGACCCCGAACCAAAGACTGAACGAAACGATCACTTGCAATGCTTGTCAAATGCAATTGTCGCCTGCTTCAGCCTCAGCCTCAGCTTAGCCTCTCTCGCTCTCTGCTCACAGCTGTCGTTAAAGTGCACTCAACACTTGTCAACTGCAATTGCGCCCAGCTTTAGCTCTAGTGCTCTCTCTCTCTCTCTCTGTCTGTCTTCTTCTCGCTGCAGGCTCTTGACCGCTGACGTCAGGCTGTCTCGCGTCTCATTGTCGCTCTCGGCTCTAATTAGGCGCATAGTTTCTGTTGTGAATGCACAGCACGAATGCCGCACGACGACGACGGCGATGCATAAATTAACGAACATGAAAACTCAACGATCGCGCATATTCACCACACTTTGCCGCCGCCGCGCTACGCACTGTGTTGAGTTGCGTTGCGTTGAGTTGAGTGTCGCAATTAGCGAACGACAACTGACCAAGCAAAATGTCCACTGCAAAGCTCGCGTCTCTTTATTTTCGTATCGAAATTCATTAATAGTTTATGTTTAGAACTTGGGCGTGCTGCTTGCTCACTTGTTGTTGTTGTTTATGTTTTTGTTGTTGTTGCGATCAATGCGCGTTTTTGGCGCTCATTTGTTCAGTTGTCGTTTGCTCGTTGAGTGACCAACAACAAAAAGTCGTCGCGAAATGTGCTGCAAACAGAATTGCACAACTAAAGTGGAAGTTTTAAAGGAAAATAAAGGCTAATTAATCGTTATCGTTATCGATATGCTGTGAAAATGTGTGAAAGTGCTAAGGCAATAAATTGCTTGCTCATTGATTATGAGGAAAATGTTGAGGACGAGGGCATTGGCGGTGAGTGCTAGACATTCTCGAAAATCTATAAAAATCGTAGCCATATTCAAGGTGAATTTTTGACGGCGCAAATTTTCGCAACATTTCTATTTTTCCTTTTTTTTTTTTGTTTTTAATGCATCCGCCAGCGTCGATCAACAAAAATATTGTGCAAAACAAATAGAAGGCAAGGCGGGCAAAGACAGGCATTAAACACAAATCCCCAAAGCAAAAAAACATGCTACACGAGTATTATTATGGTGGGCTCTGACCTAGAGCTATAGAGCCACACAATATATGACAATCTGGTATATATATATACATATATATATATATATATGAATGTGTTTATTTATGCCTACATTAATTTTGCATTAGCCTGTTGCTTACCCTTTGAAAGCAGAGGCAGCTCTTTGGATTTTCGAATAATGCTGATTAATTTGGAATACGTTTGCTTCTATAATCCATTGCAATGAGTTAAGTCCGTTTGAAATACATTTCAAATGAGTTCACTCGATTTTTAGTGAAAACCTCGAAACACAACCACAAAACCTCAAACCATAATTTCTGTATTTATTTTGTAACAGGGAAAAGTAATCCAATATTTTCAACCGGAACTTAAAAAACATCTATTAATAAAATGACAAGTAAATATTTGAGAATCGTTTGTCAATTGGGAAATATCATATGTCGTAGTATCATTCTCACCCATATAACGTGAAAAACTTGCAAGTAAAATTCGGTAAAAACTAAAAACGAATTTAATGAACAATTAACATATATTTAATATTTCATGTTTTTTTTTATATTATTAAATTATGATTTACCTCTCCGCTTCTTGCGATTTGACATTATTCATTTGTATTTTGTGTATATGTTGGTTATGCGGGCTGCCAAACCCAAAAAATAAGAACAATGAAAATAAATACTGTATTATTATATACCATATTATACAAATATGTATATATATATGAAATATGTATATGCATATGAAGAAATTATGAAGCATTGCCATGTTTGTGACACATTCATGTAAATGTGCGCTTTTCATGATTAATTGGTAAATATCGTATTTGTTTTTGTACTTGTTTTTGTGTTTGTATTTGTATTTGTGTTTGTGTGTTTTGGCTTTAATTTGCTGCCACTGGCTTATTGTGCCAAATAAAGTGAACACAGCGTACAAAAAAAAGAGAAGCAACGCGTTCCGTTCCCAACTTATCTAAAAATAAGCATTAGAACTTGTGCCAAAAACCAAAGTAAAGATAAAAAAAAAACATTTGTATTTCAGTTTTAGTTGTGTGGTGGCAGAAGGGGAATAGAGGGAGGGAGGGGGGCTGTGACCTTGAAGTGCGCCTCCGTCCAGTGTGCAAAAGCAATTTCGAAATGTAATGCTGCAAAAAATGCTATGAAAGCATGCTTTCCTCCATGCCACCATATCCAGCTGTGTTGACGTCTGCCATCAATAAGCAAATGTCGCTTATCACTCACATAGGCCTGGCGTGGACCGAACTTCACCTCTGCACCCGCGTTCTGATTGACATTCAACAGACATTCATTGATTCATGCAACTGACAATCGACAACTGACAATCGACAACTGACAACTGACAACTTCTTCCGCTTCTGCTGTGGTCACTTTTATTGCTTGTCTTCTTTTTCATTTCGGTTCACAATTTGTTTACAATTGCAAAATTGTTTATAAACTGTGCTGCGACTTCAATTTTTTATTTTCAAAAACCAAAGTTTACAATTTTATGCCAATTTTTTTGTGTTTTTTTTTTTTGTTCCATTAAAAGTTTTTCTTTGTTTGCAATTCAGATTCAGCTTTCTTTTCTTTGTAAACGTGTTCTTTGGATAATTGTTGCCTTTGTAGTAGATCAATTCTTGGAAATTTGTAAAGTTTAGTGATTGATATTGCAAGTTTTTATAATGCTGTAAACATATATATGTATATATGTATATACATATGTACCTGTGTCTGTTCATCTGTACATCTGTACATCTGTTCTTTATCTTGCTTTGTCTTTCTTTAAACCAAACCAAATTAAAACTTTAAATCAATCAAGTTGTTGAGTTTTTATTCGGGCTATCATTTCAGCTGATTTGTATATAAAATTCTTTATTTATTTAGGACACACACAAAACTTAGTGTTGAGTAATTTTTGGTTTTTAACATTACGTTAAATATGATCTTAGATGAAACAGATTTTTTATTAAAAAAATTTGATTTTTTTTTTATTTTTGTTAGATTAGTTAAAATCAGTAAAAGTTAAGCTCAAAATTCCCTTTCAAGTCAGACAAGAGTATTTTTTTTTTTTGCAGGATGCACACAAAACTAGTGTTGAGTAATTTTGGTTTGCAGCAATCAAATTCACCTCACCTCGCGTGTCTTTGGTGCGATTGATTGACACAAAGCTGACTGCTATGCAGCATTTAATATGGTCACATCCAAATGGAAATCCCAATGTTAAATTTCACATCGACTTTTGCGAATGATAAAACCAGAAAATGTCTTAAATAAACATGATATCAAAAGGCTTATGATGTCAGCTTAATTTAATGGTATCTTTTCTCCACACTCTGCAATTTAAATGTGAAAATACATATGTATTTACATATATGTAGATAAATACATTTCAAGTTTGTGCATTATATTAGTAAAGATTTTGCACACTTTGCTTTGCCAGCAATTTGCATTCATTTCACTTGGTAAATGCTGTGACTAGTCACAATGAACGACACTTTAATTGTACCCCTCTGCACCTCAGCACCCCCTCTCATCCCCACCAACCCTTCTCTTGCTTGATGTGCCCCTTCCTGCCTGCTGGTAGTAAACACTAAATACTTGGCAGTTAAATTGCAATTAAAACTGCAAATAAAACTGACCAACTAGACAGGGCAACAAACTGCTGCTGCCCCTCGCCCCCTTTTAAAGGCAAACCCCTCTCCCCCTCCACTCCACTCTCCAACCCTGGAAAACTAAGCAGACATCTCGCCACGAAGAGCAATGTTTGAATTTTCAAGTGAGATTTTGAAATTTTTTTTTGATTTTGTTTTTGTTTTTGGTGAACAACGCAGCTAATTGAAATGCCAGTTTTTCATTTAGCCATTTTGCCATTTAGCCATTTAGCCACTTTTCAAAATTTGCAATTTAGTTTGTGTTTTTTGTGTCTGCTTTTAATTACGGGCATTTTTGCAATGGACTTGTTTTGTTTTTGTTAACGTTTTTGTGAGTCGCCATGGGCCAAGACAGGTTGCATTTTCCAAATGTGGCTAAAACAACAAATGTGTGCGTGTGTGTGTGTGTGTGTGTGTGAGTACATCAAGTGAAGTTCAGTTCAGTCACTCAAACGAATACAGAATAGCTGCCTGCCAGCCTCTGCCTAATGCCAAATAAGTTATTTTGGAATTTCAGCTATTTTTCATGTGCTTTGTGAACTGTGTGTGTTGGGTGTGTGTTTGCTGTGTGTGTGTTAGCTGTGTGTGTGTGTGGGTCAGTTACTGCTGGACAGCATTTAAGCAACGCGTCCCACGGTGCCGCACAGTGTGACGTGGCGTTGACAGCAGGCGTTATTTGAAACATGTTGGAAACCCAAAACCCGAGATGAAAAACCGAAAACCGTCATCAGTTCGGCTGACCAAACGAATGATTGAATGCATTTGTGAATGGAAAAACATTGGAAAATTTGCAAACTAAACTGTAGTTTGAGATGTGGTTTGAGAAGTGGGGAAGTACGGGCAGTCTCGGGAAGGTCTCTGTTTAACGTAGCAGTCAATGGGTTAAAGATATAATAAAAAAAATTAAATACTTCAAATTTTAATGTCACAGTTAAAGGAGATGCTCACATGCCCAAATTCCTTCATTCATTTTATTTATTTATTTATTTTTAGCTTGAAAACCAATCTTAAGTGAAGTTCCACAAATTGTCGTTGATTCGATAGAGATTAGGAAATATTAAAAATATTAAATATGTGATTATTTAAGCTACTTTTTCGCAGCTGCAACTTAAATTTGAATTTTTAAATGATTTCAATACTAAATATTATAAACAATTTACTTATATAACTTGCAAGTCTTTCATAAAGATCTCGAATGTATTCTAGTCACTTTAAATCGAAAATTTGACTTGCTTCTGTACAAATGTAAACCACTTAAACTTAAACTACTTATACTACAAATTGTCGTTCTATATTGTCAAACTGTTTCTATATAAATACAATCCACATTTATCCATTCTTCCACATTGTCAAACTCTTTATATTTGAATACAATCCACAAATATAATTACATTCCAGATTTATTCATTATTCCACATTCTCAAACTCTTTCTATATACTCTTTCTATATAAATACGATCCACATTCAACCATCATTCCACATTGTCAAACTCTTTCTATATAAATACGATCCACATTCATCTATTATTCTAAATTTTCAAACTCTTCTGCATTTCAAAACCCATTTTGACTAATTTCGTGTTTAGCCAAAAATCGTGGGAAAATCCATTTGCACATTTCTTGTAGCACACCAAAAAAAAAAAGAAAAAAACAAAGAAAAAACGTTGTGAATGAAAATGGGCAGTGCTGCTGGGTTTTTCCTTTTGGCCAGTCGTAAAAGAGGCCGAGTGAAAAACGATTGCCATATTCTGGCGAATAACTGGACAACTGCTGAGATGGTCGGTTAGCTTGGCCATAAACATCAAATGTTGAAATGCACAATTCGTCGCAGCAGGCATTTTGCCACCCATTGCGATCCTGTCTGCGACTTGTTGCAAGCAGCGCAGTCGCAGCGCGAGATGCGTGAGAACGCAATATGCTGGGAAATTCTGTGTGGCAGCCAAGTTTGATGAGTTGGCCTTCGACAATTGGTCAAATGCCATTTAATTGTCTAATTGCCAGTGCAGAATTCTGAAATACCAAAACGAGTACGTCGTGTGCCGCAGATTGGTTGCACAATTCTCTCAGTTTGAGGCGTGGCGTGTGTCATTGAAATGCGAGTCGCGTTTCTCAATTATCAACTTTCACATCAGGTGTGCCATTTGCTCAGTGCCACTGCCTCAGCCTCTGTCTCTGTCACTGCCTCTGTCTCGGTGCAAGGTTGCCTTCTGATTCTTCTGCTGATTTTCCTCTTCTCCTCTTCTGATTTTCCTCTTCTCCTCTTAATTGCTAATTGCTCGCCGAGCATATTATTTGGGAAAGCATGTGACTGGGGCGGGACGGGGGAAATGCCGCAGATGCCGCTGGAAACTCTTGCCACAATTTGAAATAGCATTTTTATGCTTCTGCTAAAGATTTAACTAAAACAAAATAAATTGAATAAATAATAATAATAAAAAAAATATTTTGATTTATTTTGTTTTTAGTTTAGCAAATTTTTATTTTATTATTATATTTTTATCTTTGTTTTCATTTATGAAATTTACTAAAATAAAATAATGCAAATAAAAATATTAAATTAATAAAAATAATTATTCGCAGTTTAGCTTTGCACTTAAAAATATAAATTGAGATTTTTTGCTTATAAATAAAATTTTTTTGAAATTAGTCCAACTTTTTTGCAGCATCTTAAATTAAGTCCACACTTTAAATTAATTTTTTTTTTTAATTTTACTCTGAACTCTGCCAAGTTTTGCTGGCTTATCAAATCGCTGTTCAAATGTTTATTCAGTTGTCCGTTGGCTCAAGTCGCTTGTCCACTGCCAATTTCATTTAATTGGCCCACTGTCAGCGCCGCCTCAATTGACAAGCGATTTGAGTAATTGCTTTAATGCCACACATGCAACATTTTCCTGCATCAACTGCTAATTTATGAGCAGGCAGGCCGGCAATCCGGCGAATCTGGCAATGAACGCAACTTTGACTTGCTTTTGGCAGCTGTAAAACCAGAAAATTGGCCAAAATCGACTTTAACAAATTTTGTGAGAAATTGATAAAATTCTGCAATAAAAATAGTAATTTAAATGAAATTAATATTGTTTTTTCATTGTTTAGCCTGCAACATGACAAATGAAAAACCATTTTCAAATTAAGCGCAAAAAACGCATTTTCATAAATCAATTGAGAAAATTGATTATTACATTTTCCACCATGAGGAAGATAACTAAACAAGCGTAAATTGTGAGCTGGAGCTGGAGCTGTGCAGCTAGTGCAGTTATGTGGTGGATGACCGACCGGTACAGGTTGTACTGGTTGGCGTTGACAATTTTGTATCACACTTAGCCATAAATTGAATGCGGTAACATGGCCAAAAGCCATTGATTATGGCGCGTGTGCGCTTGCTAGGAAATTGCATGAATTATGGCTAGGTAAGCGATATGACAGATAGGGGGAAGAGTGAGAGAGAGGGGGAAGAGTGAAAGAGAGAGGGAAGAGTGTGTGTGTGTGAGAGAGAGAGTGAGTTATCTACCCCTTTGGCTAACTGACAGCTGTTGTTGTCTCCTCATTTTTCGAGTTATTGATGAGGCTTTTGCTCGTTTTCCCAGCAGGCCTTTGAACTGCTGCTGCTGCTGCTACTGCTGTTGGTGTTGTGGGCGTGGCAGTTGGGCACTTACACCCGTAATTGATGAAGACATAAATACTTTTGCTTTCCCTTTCCAGTTTTTGTTGTCAAATTGCCTCCGCTTTGATCTTGCGGTTTTTTCTTACATATTATTTTGTTGCCAGCAATTACTCATCGCTGCAAATGAAACTGAGCTCAGCTCAAATGATGATGATGAACTGAGTCAGCGTTAGAGCATCAACATCATCATCATCTTCATCATCATCATCATCAACAACAACTTTCACTCCATAAACAATCAGCCCAGTTAACACTTTGTTTGAATTTGCCATTTCTTTTGCTGATCTCTTGCAGAATCGCTGCGTTCGGGCGTGGATCAAACGGAGCTGCAGGATTTTGGCTTGGGTCTGATCTTGTCGCCGGTGCCGAGTGCCGCACAAACGCCGCCACGGGACTCGAAGCGTGCCTCGCTCAGCAATAATGAGCTGCCCTGCATTTGTGGCGCCGATCGCAACAGTTGCAACTGTGCCGCAGAGAAGGCGCCCAAGGTGCAGCGTTGTGGCAGCCACACGCCCGACCAGCAGCCCCTCAATTCCATAGAGCCAAACTGTTGCCAGCAGCAGCAGCAGCAGGAGCCAAATCTTCCCCAACAGCAGCTCAAGGGGGAGTCGAATTTACTCAATGCAACAAAAACAATTTCCAGTACAAATGAGGCAAGTATCTATTGTGGCAAGTCAAAAGTTGCCTCAGTTCTTCAATAAGTTTCTCTGCTTAATTTAACAGGACCAAAATGGTGCTCAGCCCAGCGGAGCACAATCACAGTCCAATGCAGCGGAGCAGGAGGACATTGTCGCCCTCAATCCCGCCCTGAAGCGTTACATGGATAACGGTTATCTGAACTATGGACGCCTGGCCAAATGCCTGGAGACCAACAGCCAGTGGCTGGAGGAAGGACAACGCCAGACGACAGGACTCGCCATTGTGGTGCAGTTCATGTCCAAGCAGGTGAGCAGCACTTGAGTGCAACAAAGTAAAATTTAACCGACGAAAAGAAAGAGATAGAGAGTGTGTTAAAGAGAGAGCGAGAGAGAGAGATTGAGACTGGCGCCAGGCACAGCAAGAGTTTGACATTTTGCCCGAGGTTTCAGTCTGTGGCAGGCATTTGTTGAAACTTTGTGCCGAGTTTCATGCGCTGCTGCTTTCCTTTGTCTTTCTGAGCCTTTGCTCTAATAAAGGCCAAACTCTGTGGCATGGCCAGAAGAGGTCGTCTGCGCTGGCCTTTAGAGTTTAGAAATTTGGCTTAAGCTGTGCTTAAATTTGAGCTAATTTTGTTTAATTGTTGCAGTTGTGCCTTAATCCGTTTGCCAAACCGGAATCCGGATCCGGATTCGCCATTTTGAGCCGAGGCCACTTTTTGTGTTTGCACTAATTAATTTGCTGGCCGATTTCCATTCGCTCCTTTGCCCATATGTATTGCCAATCCCAGGACCTCTAACCCTAATCCTCCTAGTCCTGCTTTGTGCCTTTGTTTTTACTCATTTCTGTGAAAGGGTGTCAGCTCTCTCAGCTCTCAGCTCTCACAGCTCCCAGATCTCAATTCTTGGCCTGCATTCAATTAATTGTCATCAGTTTTGAATAGTCGACAGGATTTGTCTGTGAATCATTTGTGCAGCCCCTTGCCTTGCCACACGTGTCAGATTTAACAGCTCTTTCTGCTCTATCAAAGACAAGGCTAGCAACTTGCAGTTCATATCAATTGTCCTTTAACTGGAAAATGAATCCTTTTGTTATCTGCCTGCCAGTAAAGGCTTGTAGATCACTACGCGTGCACTCTTGAAAGAAGTACTTATTTGTATGTACATTTTGTATGCACTTCTGATGTTAAAAGTAATGCAAATGGAACTGGCAATGCTGAGCATCTAGCAGCAGGACTATTACAGGACTATTTTGCGGAATTCTTTAATTGCTTATTTTTATAATTGGGGAACCCAGCACTGCGATCTATAAGGTCTATTGTGCCTCCTTTTGAGGCTACAGCTCAACCCCAGTACGAATGCTAGAATCCTTGTTCTATTGAGGGTTTCTATGTCCTTGGACTTCATGGCATGCTTCCCTAGGATGCTGCAGCTTTTCCTTATAAAGGCAACCTTTAATTGCTTACTCCAAAATTGGTTAGCTCCTCAGTTGACCTGCATTACATTTTGGCAGGCTTCTTTTCTGACCCGCTATTAAATAGCAATAACAAGATCATAAAAAGGACATTTGCAGATTTTTGAACTCCTTTTAAATCGATTTATGATGCTGTTTGTCTGCTGACTTCTCAACCGCAAATATTTATCTATATATACATATATATATCAATATTTGCAGCAGGTAGCGAATCAGGTTTCACTTGGTAAAGTGCAGTCTCCTGCACAATTGCGTAAATCCTTGAGCAAGGATATACGCCCAAGACAATGTGTTCTACATTAATGTGCGGCTTAAAGTAAGTTGAGCATAGCTGAAAACCAAATCTATTTGCTGGGAATTTTCATTTTTGATGCTTTTGAAGCATTCCAAAATTCCCTTTTCAATTCATATTTCATCTGAAATAATACAGAAAAAAAATCGCAGATTATATAGAAATAAAAAAATCTTTGAAATAAAATATTTAAAATTTGAGCGTAAAAAAAAAATAAAAGGGAAATTTTTTGATATTTTTTTTTAATTTTGATTTAAAAAAAAAAAAATACATTAAAAAAAACTTTACAAGTTGAATGACAGTTTAATTAAATTAAATTAATTATGTAACTCTTAATTTTAATTATTTTAAACATTTATTTTGCGATTTAAAAATGTTTTTTTTTTAAAGTTTTTTATTTTTATTATCCTTAATAGCAGTAAAAGAAAAAAAATGGTTCGCACTTTTTTTTCGTTGTCTCCTTTTAAGCCCATTGATTATACAATGTTTGAGTGTGTTGCCGCAATGTTTGGCTAACTTGTTGCATGCGGTTGTTGCATGCAGCACTAGTTGGGAATTTTTCAATGGAATTTCTCGATTTCGCTCAACTTAAGAAAAATGTTGTTTCCCACTAAAAGCCTCAACGGCTGCGCGTTGCACGCTGCTCGCTGCTGTTGCAACATAAATATTTATTTAAATATGCTGATCCAGTGAGATTTCGCGATGCGGTGTGAAAACCAGAAAAACACACACAAACACACACACACACAGACAGTCACACTTGAGCAAGGACATTTGAGGATCATTTAAAGGCCAAGGAGCGCGTGTCCTGCTCACTTTTATTATAGCCAAATGAAATGTGAAGGCCGCCAACTGAGAAGTTGTCAGTGTCACAGCCGAATAATGCTGCTGCTCTACATAATTTAGATTCGTGCTGTCTGCCGAAAGGATTAAGGAGCACTCGTCCTGCAGCAAGGAGTCATATATTTTTGAATTACACAGGTAGCCTGTGCAACAATGACGCGAATGCGGGGACAAAGTCATGAAGTGTGGCGCCAGACACGGGAATAAATTATAACCAGACGACTGATTATAGACTAGTCTAGAGAGAGGCGTAGATATATAGATATATAGATGTCTGGACTACGATCGATTATTAACTGAGTGCGATTAAGCATTCTACAGAGAGAAAGAGGCAAACTTTAGATGGCTGATGAGGGGAGACAAGATTATATATAAGATATATATTCAGCTGAAAGACAAAGACTGAGAAACCAGATTATTTTTAAAATTTGTGACTTGAATTCATCATTTCCGATATTTATTCAGTAGTAATCATACTTGAGTGTCGAGCAAACGAGTTGGCTTTTGGTGACCATTCCGTTGAGTATAATCCCAAGTTGCACGAACCTTACGATCCAGCACGCTACTATGGCAAAGCTGATGTTCCATTCAGCCAAGTTTGGGTTTGGACGCCGCCACAGGACATCAAATGCCATGGCCGTGCCTGTGGTGGCGTTGGCAGCACAAATGTGTGTTCCCCAAGCGTGCTGGCATTGCACCAATTTTCCAATTCTTCCATTCTTCTATTTGATCAACTACAACAAGTTAAAGCACCACAGGAGCTACAAGTCTCGCTTCAGCTCCTCTGTCAGTGCTACAATTACGTCTTGAACAGATTTGAGTTGGCCCAGTTAATAACAAGTTTAAGAGCCTTAGCCAAAGCCTCAACTTGAGGCTTTTGCATTTTCATCCATAGCTAATCGAATTTGCTGGCATTTAGGATTAATGTTCTGTGCTCTTTCGAGTGGCAGTTGAAGAAGAGGCGCTCAATATTCGCTGCGCGTACACCCAAAATGTAGCACTTGCCACTTCTAGTAGGGAGTTGAGCAAATTGAAGTCTATTCAGACGCCCCAGAGTAGGCCCAGAACTGTGACTAATTCTGAGCTGTATTTTTGATACGATCCCAAACCACAGGAAAGAATCCCTTTGATCTGAGACACTTGCCACGAGGCGTTCACCCAGCAGCCAAAAACGCCTCTCGGTGCACCAAGGGCCACACCCATTTTATTTGGTTTCTTCTACTACTACTTGTCGTGGAACAAAAGGGAGCTGCTTGGAAAGTCGAGAGAAAATCCTTTTGCTAAATCCCCTGTAAATATTTTGTGCACTTCGCATTTGACCTGCCCTTTGGTCCTTTTAGTCCTGCAGCTACCTGTTGCATATAAAAGCGGCTGCAGAGTCCTGTGTCGCATCAGTCTACTGCAAGTATTCGTCGTGTTCAACACGAGTTCGATGAGTGAAAATGTTTGACAATTTTGTGTTTACCAACGAAACATTGTCTGCCGAGACGATGATGGACTTTGACCTGATCAGCTGGACATTGTCCACTGATAACAATGATAACAATCACAGTTATGCCATGGATAACATCTCAACTGACACACACTGCGAACAGCAGCAGCAGCAGGTAAACCAAGATCTGTGGGTTGCACTTAGGGAATGTTGCCTGTGAATTCAAAAATTTGAGTAAAATTATTCTTCCAAAGATCAAAATCAAAACTTTTGCTTAAAATATAGAAAAAAAAGGTTAAATTTTAACTTGAGTTGTAAATTTAACTTTAAATTCTAAAATTTTGTATTTTATTTATACAAATTGAAATGAGTTCAAAAAATATTTGAAAAGCAGAAGAAGAAGTTCCAGTTTATGGCTACCTTTTCCGGCGCGCTCTTTAATTGAATTTTCCCGCGTTTTATGATCGCTGAAAATTTGGCATCGTAAAAGCAACCATTCGCATGAACAATTAAGCAAAGTTCCAAATTTCCAGAGATTTATATTAGGGTCTGGGCTGGGAGCAGGTAGCGAGATATCCTTTGGAGGACACGATCTGTGTGTTGATTTATTGTTGTATTCATTTTGTATTTGGATGTGTGTTTGCAGATGGACCTGCTGAGCTGTGAGGAGGGCAAGGCGAAGGTTAAGCTGGAGGAGACAATTGCGCTGCTGCAGCAGACGCAACATAGCTGCGAGGAGTTGCAGCAGCAGCTCCACAAAAAGGATATGGAGTGGACGCAACGCCAGCAGGAGCGGGAGCATCAACAGCGCAGCGAACTGCAGCAAGGTGAGAAGAGAAAATAAATAATCAAAAAATCAAATGAAAATTCCAAAATGAATTATTTTTTGTAACTTGCAGCACAGGAAAAAGTGCAGGAGATGCAGATGATAGCCAAGGAACGTTTCCGTGACTTCGATTCGCAGCTGCTGGCCAAGGACGAGGAGAAGAAGCAGGCGCTGCAATCGTATCACCAGGAGGTCGCCCACCAGCTGCGCCACAAGCAGGATCAGCTGAGCGTTGCCGAGCAGCAGGTGGTGCAGTTGCAGTCCCGTCTGCAGGAGCAGGAGTTGCAGCAGCAGCAGCTGCACGAGCAGCTTACCCACACAGAGAACAAGCATGCCACACGGCTCGAGGCGGCCACACGGCGCGAGGATGAGCTCGAGGAGCGCATCAAATCCCTCACCAAGGAGCTGCAATCGCTGCGTGCCAGCAATGAGCAAAATGAACGTGAACTGCGCGATCGTCTTGCGCTCTCACAGGACGAGATCAGTGTCCTGCGCAGCTCCACGCAGCGTCGCAGTGCGAACAGCCACATTAGCAGCAGCAGCAGCAACAGCAACAGCCAGACAGCAACAGCAACTACAACAACAGCAGCAACAGCAGCAGCAGCAGGTGCAGCATCAGCAGCAGCGGCAGACACCAATGCGGAACTGTGTCGCCTCACCAGCGAGGCAGACAGTCTGCGCTGCGTGCTCGAACTGAAGCAGGCCGACATCTCCACGCTGAGCAAACAGAATGCGGAGCTGCAGCGCGAGAACGATGAGCAGCGTGGCCTGAGCAGTCGCATCACGCTGCTGGTGGCACAGAACGAGATGCTGCGCACCGAACTGGAGGCCAAAACGGAGAAGGAGAAGTAAGTGTTGCAATATATATATATATATATATATATTTATATCTATATCTATATCTGTAATCTAAACTTTGTTTTTGCGCAGGGATCTGCAGCGACAAATGGATGACATTCAGAAGGCGTTCAATCATGAGAACATCAAACGCAAGCGTCTCACCTGCGACAAGGAGGAGTTGCAGTATCACCTCAAGCAGCGCTCCGAGCAGCTGCAACTGGTGCAGGCCCAGCTGCAGGATCTGTCCCAGAATCACTCGTACAGTCGCAGCAATTCGAGTCTGTTGAACAATACATCGCCGCCAACGTCGCCGGTGATTAAGGGCGTCATCGAGCGCAACGATTCCGTTAGCTGGGTGCTCGAAATGGACGATGAGACGCCCCAAGTGGCCGCCTCCAAGCTGGTGCGGCGAGCCGGTTCGCTGCGCAGCAACAGCGAACGCAGCCCCACTCAGCGCCGTCAGCTGCAGTTGCTCTCGCTGAGCGCCAATGCGGCGAGCAGCAGCAGCCATTGCAGCAGCAGCAGCAATGGACATGGTCTTGGCAATGGACATGGACCCAATCCGCTCTCGCAGAGCATGTCGGCAACGGCGCTAATGCGCAGCAACAGCAGCAACTGCCAGCAGGAGCAGGAATCGCTGCGTCCCCTGTGCCGAGCACGTTCGCAATCCGTATGCAACAAGGAGATCGCTCAGCCGTCGAAGCATCGTCAGAGCACCGATCTCACCCTGCCCGATTGGCATGTGGCCGAGCTAACAGCCAGTTCGCCACAACATGGCCCCTCGCATGCTGCTGGGACATCCGTCGAGTTGCGTCCGCGCAGCTCAACGATGAAACTAATGTGCGTGGATGCGTATCCCAAGGCGCTAAAGAAATTCCAGGAGATTCAGGAGTCTGCTGGCGAGGCAATGGTATCCGGCGCCAACTCTGAGGATGAGAGCTGCTCGGCCTCGTCTGAGGATATGCGCAGCTCATCCGCATCCAGCACAGCTTCAGCTGCTGGCTGCAACCTATCCAAGCGACAAAAGCAACCGTCGAGGATGTCCATCGAGGAGGCGTTGCTGCTGGAGCAGGTGAACGGTGGCAGCATGAATGGAACACCGATGGAGGTTAGCTGGTCGGAGGATGCGGCAGATGCGGATGTGGCATGACAGCCGCCAATCCAGGACGAGGATGTGGGCTACGAGGAGCGAGCTGTTATCGAGCAGATAGCCGAGGCAGCCGAAGAGGCTTACGAAATGCAGCAGGATGCCCAACAGGAAGAGCTAATTGTGGGCGACGAAGAGGAAGAGGAAGAGGATGATGAAGTCGACGATGATTACCAGGATGATGATGATGATGACAGCTTTTAAAGCAGTCGGCAATCGGCGCATCGATTTGTAGAACAACTCAATGGGCAAACAACAAACAAACAACAAACAAACAAACAACAAACAGAAACTGCAACTTAAACTAAAAGCATAGCTTGGCGCATATAAAGCAGAGTCAAGAATATATTTCGCCGTTCGTTTCGAAGTTCGACAAAAACAAAAAGAAATCTTTCAAGATTTTTGTGAATATTGAATATTGAATTGAGCAAAAAGAGTCTCGTGTAAATAATTTCATTTTAAAGCTAAAGCAAAAATGATGGGCAACAATTTTTATGAGGGTTATTTCCAAAAAGGCTATGATTAATAGATGTGAAAGTTAGAGGGAATAAAAGAAACACACACATTCAAACACACTCATACAACACACACACAATCACACACACAGCACACACACAGCACACACATATACAGCAAGCGGATCCGTCACAGTCTTAAGAGAAATATAAATATATATATATATGATTATGAGTTGAATAGTAAACTAAAAAGGCAAAAAAAAAAAAAATAGAAGCAAAAATGTTGTATGTAGCACACTTTAAGATAAAGATCCGTAAAAATCAAAATCCAAAAAAAAAGCCACTTAAAAATATTGCAAAGAAAAGAGCAAAAAGTATTCAATAGTAAAAACATAGTTGAGCCAAAAAACTCTCTTCAAACTAGAAAAATGCAAAATGTTTCACAGCAAAAAATACGATACCGAGTAGATATTCGGTTTTAATAATAATAATAATAATAATAATATTAAAAATAATAATAATAATAATAATAATATATTGTATTGAGAATGGTTAGGCATTTAGCTCAAGCGCAGTTTGCATACATAAATATATATTTGCATTCAACTTATAAACTATACAATACAAATTTATATATATATATATATATACACATATATATGTGCTAACCGCAACTCGAGATATCGTATATGAAATAATGTTATGCAACGCCTCCCACACACACACCCCTCAAAATCTAGATCTAGCCCCACAAAATTTCCCATGAAGCTAAGCAAAAAATCACTTGATGTCCTTAATTCAAAAACAAAAACAAAAACAAATTAAAAACAAATACCTTATAATGCCCCCAAAAATAAAATCAAAAATTGTCAAATGTTAAGGAGCTCTCTCTCGCTCTCTTTCTGGGGGGGGGAGCCCCGAATTTAAGCTTTAATTATTTTTGTGCGTTTGTTTTTGTGGCGATTTTTTGAGCATTATTTATTATCTAGTTTTTAGCGACAGATTAAAGAGAAATGATCTATGTTAATTGATCTAATTTATAGCCTTAAATCTAAATTAGTTTTTAGCACTTAGCATTTAGTTAAATTTATCAATTTTTAATTTGTTATCATTGATTATATACCCCGTATATCTGTACCCGTATCTGTATTTGTAACTAAATCTTGCAGGTCGTATTTGTGTAAGCTAAACAAAATACGCAAAAGTTTATAACACGCAGCATTGTCATTAATTCTTAAGTACTATCGGATACTCTATGTTATTTTTTATGTATGAGCCCAGCCCAGCCCAAGCAGCAGCAACAACAACAACAACAATAACAACAACAGCAACTGATCAGAAATTGTGTCTAGACCTATAAGAAAACATCAAAGAAGGAATGAATGAAAGCAAGCAAAACTGATGGAAAAAAATACAAAAAAAAAAAACTTAAAATATTTTTTGCTAAATAATTTCAAAACCTAAAATAATATAGTAATTGTTTCAAAAACGAACTAAAATAATTTTTTAAATTAAATTTGTAAAGCATACTGTTAGGATTAGATAAAAGGGAAAATCCTTGACCATTTGAATGTCCTTCTGGTAGGATAAGGATAAGTCCGAGTTCTGAGCAATTTTTTTGTAAGTGCTCGGGCCCAGGCCTGTGTGGGGCCCAAAATATATCCGGATAGTGCTGGAATCTTTCTAAAAGTGAGTTCAAGATTATGTGTCCTAACTTTGCCAAATCCTTACAGATTTTCAAAGGACATGGTGCGTTGGCAAGGACCAACTCTCAATTCACAACATTTTCTACATTTATTTACAAACCTTGATTTATTTACACAGTTATCTTATGGCTCTATTTTGGAATAATTTCACATCTGTACAGCAGGACAACAGGATAACAGGACAACACGTAATAATTAAACTCCGGCTGCTTGCGATTGCGATTTGATCTTCTGCATGTGGAAGCTGTCCTCGAACTTCTTGAGGAGCTTGAATTTCTGTACCTTGCCGGAGGTGGTCTTTGGGAATGCATCGATGGGCACCACATAGCGCGGCACCTTAAAGTGGGCGATCTTGCCCTTGGCGTAGTCACGCAGCAATTCCCTGGTAAAGGACTTGGGATCGGCATCGTTGTGGAGGCGCACAAAGGCGCACAGCTCCTCGCCCAGACGCTCGTCGGGCACGCCAATGACCTGAAATGGTGAAACATGAATAGCTGTTCAGGGTTTGGGATTAGGTTTAGGAGAGAGTAACGTACATGCGTCTCAAGCACCTGAGGATGCGTGTTGACAAAGTCTTCGACCTCTTTGGGGAATATATTCTCGCCGCCTCGAATGACCATCTCCTTGAGACGACCCACGATGCGACCATAGCCATCTGCTTGCATAACGAACTGATCTCCCGTGCGCATCCAGTTATCGGCACCGATCATCTCTCTGGTCTTCTCCTCGTCGCCGTGATAGCCTAACATGGTCAGATAGCCACGTACACAGAGCTCACCCGACTGACCCAAAGGCACCACGAAGCCCTTTTCATCGATGATCTTCGCCTCTATGTGATCGGTCAGATGACCCACAGTATGGAGCATCCGATCCTCTTCATCCCCAGGCATTGTTTGGAAGATGCAACACGTTGACTCGGTCAGTCCATAGACGCTGTGCATAGCCTCAACGCCCAGGACCTGTTTAACGTCCCGGATAAGCTGTGGCGAGACTGGCGCCCCGCCCGTGATCGCCTTCTTGATCCTGCCCAGCGGCAACTGCTCCTTGCGCTGGGCACTAATCAGATCCACATACATTGTGGGTGTGCCATGGATCACAGTGCACTTCTCATCGACGATCGCCCGCAGCGAGTCCTTGGGATTGAACCCAGCTGCAGGCAGAACCAGTGTCGCTCCCTTAGTCATGGCTGCCATGATGGTAATGCCTACGCCATAGGCATGAAACAACGGCACCTGGACACAAATCCGCTCACCCTCCAGCTCATTTCTAATGGCCACATGGATGGCATTGTTGACGAAATTGTAATGGGAGAGCACGGCTGCCTTGGGATTGCCCGTCGTGCCCGACGTAAACTGCACATTGCAGGGACTCTCCGGTAGAATATCGCGCTGCAATTTTGCGATCTCCGCCTGCTCGCTGGCACTGCTCAAGTCAAGCAGATCATCAAAGCGCAAGGCACCCTTCAGGCTCTGTTTGCTGTCGATGATGACGGAACGCAGATGAGGAAACTTGTCGCTGCGGATTTTGCCCACCTCTGAGTCGGCCAGTTGGGGGCAAATGCCACGTAGAATCTCATAGTAGTTTTGGGTCTTGAACGACTCCGCTGCAACTATCGCCTTGATGTCCACCTTCTTCAGGCAATACTCCATTTCGGGTCCCTGGAACGCGGGATTAATCCCGACGGATGTGAGGCCAGCTCGTGCGGCACCCAACATGCTCAGATACCATTGAATATGGTTGGGAGCCCAGATGCCGACGGCATCGCCCCTTTGCAGTCCCAGTTTGAGCAAACCCGCCGCCACGCGATCCACCTCGGCCAGTACGCTGCGGAATGTGTATCGTTTCGCCTCGTGACACGAAACTATCGCCTCGGTGCTGCCATACTGAGAGGCAGTCAATTCCATCTGCTGTCCCACATTCCGGTAAACCAACGGCTCCTTGCCAACGTGATGCATATAACTCTGGCCAGCGGCGGTTATTGTTGTGGACTGGCTGCAAGAGACGAGATTGATGTGAAATTTAAGTTCATTTCAATATTCAATATTCTTTGGAAAACCTAATTTTTAGTTGGAATTCCTTTACAAATTCTACCCCGAAACATCTACTTGGGAACACACTTTATCTATTCATCTATTTTCAAAAAATAACAGCGAAAAATCAGTGCGCACGAGTGGTTTGTGTCTGGGCTTTGTTGGTTGCATGCCTTATCTAAAGCGAGTCTAAGCTTATCAAAAATGCTTTGAAAGTTTGCGCTTAGTTTATGGCATGTTCTGTTTGGAGCACTCTGTTTAAATTCACTGCGTTGCTTAATTTTTTATTATTCATCATCAACATTGTATTGTTTTTCTTTTGTTTATCGAATCGCATTTATTGCTTGGACGGCATAGTAAACATAAAAGTTTTAGTTTACTTATTTGCTTATCGCAAGAGGGAAAGACTAACGGCATATACATAAAAAATACATATATTTAATTATATATTTTTTTGGTCATATACAATTGCTTAGTCATTAATCATCACAAAAGCCTTAGTATCAACTAAAAATAGGCATTCATGGAAAAGTTTGCTTGCAACAGGTGTTTAAAAATAGATACTGCGAGGCTGCAAAAATTTGATTAAATTCATTTCGGCTCAGTTTTGATAATTAACATATCGCTAAGATGGAATATTTCCAAAGACTGTAGAGTTATTACGCAATTTGTGCGAGAGGGAGAATGAAAAAAAAAGAAAATAATCCTTTAAAGGCAACACTTTCCGCCTGGCAGCAAATGCAAAATTGGGGCTTCCTTATAGTTTTTTTTTACTAGCTGCTGTGCTGAGATCTTGGGTCTCACTTTGGGTTTGTGTCCTTACTGAGCACTTACCAACGCCACGCCTTGTAGCCCAAACTCTGCTTGAGGACATGCCTGGACACAGTTTGCAGCTTCTTGTTTAACATTTTATATTTTATTTAGTCGAAGCTTATCGAAGTACACTTAAATAATTATTTGTTCACTTTTCATTACTATCCGAGTTCAAAATTTGTATGGTATGCGTTGCGCTTGTGGTTTGAAAAAATGTAATTGCGAGCGTTTCAGAAAGAAACGACCAGTCCACGCAGCGTACAAAGACATACTGGGAGCAGCCCAAACCTCGCTAATCGCACGAACTCAACGAATACAAGTGAAGCAAGATACAGATAGAGAGAGAGAGCGAGAGAGAGAGTGCGTGGCTGAGTAAATAGATAGTGGTAGTAGACAGCAAAATAAAACTGATCTTAACGCTGCTGAGAGTTACTTGAGGATTTTTTCTTTTTTTATGAGTGTTATTGCATGCATTTGATGTACAGTTGCAACTTGCTCATTGATGTTTACAACATATGTTTATTCATTCGTATTTGCTTCTCGACCAATGCTTTTTTATCGCTTTTTGTTTTGGCAACTATTATCGTTTCTATTTTGTTTTCTACATTCCGCACGCGTGTCGCTGTTGTTGTTTGATTTGAGTTTCGTATGCGACCGGTATTTTCACTCATTTGTTTTTGTGCTTTTGTAATAGTCGTGCTTTGAATGGCTCTCAATTTGAAGAGAGCAAGTGAACCTGTTAAATACAATGTGTTACTGTTTATCAGGCATATACAAACTTGCCGCCGGCTAATTTGATTTGTCTGACGTCAAAAGTTGGGTGATCCGGGTGATATTAAAAGCTTTGGCTGAGTGTTATCAGCAGGCATACGAAAAAAAAACAAGTATTCTATGCTTGAAGCTATAATAAAAACATAAATTCCTAGCTGAGCTCTGCTGATAAGTTCGTTAATTGAATATATATAATCCAAATTCTATATTGCCGTTTCTTTTTGCCTGTCCGCTGTCTGGCATTTTTGTTATTTGCATTCCAAAACATTTGCGCAGTTTTCATCGCTGTTTCGCAAAGTAGTTTTGTATTCGTAGTTGCTCAAAACTGGAAATTATTTTTTTTTTATCAATTTTGTCGTGCATCATGATTATACCCATTTTTTTAGTTATGTGTCGCAAAGCTTTTTTTTAGGCTTAATTAATACATAAACAAGCTTTTTGTGTACTAATAGTACCATTTAGAGAATCTGATAAGCGACACTGGATTTGGCCTTTAATAGGAATAAGAAAATTGGAACAGGGAAACACTGGATTTGAGGAATAGGGAAACATTGGATTTGGCATTTAATAGGAATATAGGACTGGAAAACACTAGTTTTGGCCTTGAATAGGGTAACACTGGCAATCAACTGAGTCTCTTTGGCATCTGCTCGAGTTTGGAGTTGCCCAAGAGTATCTCTTCCACATTGGGCAGCAGATTAGTGATCGAGTGGGCTTTGTCGACCTGAGCCTCGTTCAGTTCGTAGAGGATGTGGGATAAGTTCGCATTGCGGGGCTCCTGTGTGTGCACAAAGTCGCGATCCGTTGATTTGCCCTGCTCGTAGCAGAAGTCCTCCACCTCGGTGCATTTGCACTCGGGCGGCACCAGAGCCAACTCGTACATAAGAGTGGCGCAGAGCTCCCTGTTCCTCTCGTACTCCTCGAGCGGTATGCACTCGTCCGGCTGGCCGGGATGCATATGCACCGAGCAGAAGGGCAATCCGATGACATGAGCCGTGGACATACAATGCTTTCGCAGCACATTCATCATCGGAAAGCAGAGGGTGATGGTGTCCGGTAGTGCTACATGGACATTGTACACCTTCTCGTACGCCCGCTGGGCGGCCAGACTGAAGGGTGAATTGCTTCCCTCGTTCATTGGCTTTACGGAATCCGTGATCCGCAGATAGGCGGGATGAATGCACTTGTGGCGACAATAGGCAGAATTCAGATGGTCCCTGACCACAAACTTAACGTAATCGGTACTCTGATCAGGCACCAGCTTTACGGAGAATTTGGCCGCAATGTGTCGCGGCTCGTACAGATCTCGCACACTGAAATATTGACGATGCTCGACGGTGTGCACCGTCAAACCCGGCATGCACCAGCGATGTTTGAGAAACAGCGCCTTGGACTCCTCGTGCAGTAGCCCTTTGATATGGTACGAATCCTTAAACTCCATGATGCCCACCTCGGCTTTACTCAGGATGTTCCAATCGTTCTGTGTTACGGGCAACGCATGTCGTTCCAGTTTCTTCGCCAGTTCTCCCTGCTTATCCGTTAGGGTGTTCATTAGGAAACACAGCTCCTCCATGGGCTGCCTACCGCGTATGGGACACTCGTCGGATTCGGTTTCTTTCTTGGATTGCTTTTTATGTTGCACCTTAAGCTCAAAGTAGACGTAGCCGCTGTGGCAGGTGGACAACATGGGTGTTTTTGGCGATATCCATAGATTGGTGGAGCAAATCAGCAGATCGACTGGCGCGAAGAACTGCTTTCGTTCAGCGACGAGTTCCCTCAGTGCCTGATTGTTCGCATTGCTGAAGGTATCGATGAGAAATCTCAAATTCACCGGCAGATCATTTGTCTTTTTCAGCCAGGACTCGGCTGCATGTAGCCAGCAATACAGCGGACCCTTCGAGCTGGTCAAACCACGACCGTAGAGCATGCCGTCCTGTTTGGTTAGCTTGAAGGGGTATTGTGTCCACTTGTTGTCGCCCGTATCCACGTTCTTCACGTCCACATGCCCGTAGACGAGCATCACATTTTTGGCGGGTGTGGAGAAGTAGCTTGCAAAGATCACATAGTGCGTGGGATCAGAGCCCTTTGGCTTCACCTCGACCACCTCCACATCGAACTCCAATTCGTTCAGCCGCTGCGCCAATCGATTGATCAGCTGTCGAGTCTGCTTGTCAAAGTCGGGGCAGTTGGGTATGCTCTTCAATGACATCATTTCGTCTAGCTCAGTCAAATGTTCCTCGCATTTTCTTTTTAGATTGGCATTTACAAGTTCCAAATCGTCCTCTGACACAATTATCCTGTCGCTGGGATCGTAGTCCCTGATGCAGTAGTCACGTAAACAGTCACAGCGATCATTCTCCGATCGATCCAAGAATAAACCGCAACAGTTCCGTTCGCCCCAGCAAATCATTTTTACTAATAAAAAAAACTAAATGAATTTTGAATAGAAATTTCTTGTACTTTTAATTTACACAAATGAAAACTGATAACTAAAGCAAATAGTCCGATTTTATATACAACAACATGATGCCTCAACTCCAGAAGCCTTAACGGCTTTGGTACTTCCTGATCTTCTTCCAGACAAATGGTATGCTAAAAAATTTCTTGAAGCGACCGCTGATCCGGCGCCTCTTGCTAATCCTGTGCGTGACACTATCATTTTTCCTGAAGATGCTGACCAGTTTGTCACTCCGAGAAATCGGTGGCTCATTTTTGAAGTAGCCCCGCTCTTCATCCAGTCTCTCCATAGTTCCACGCCGATCGCAATAGTTCGGGAGGAAGCGGCACTTGCACTTCCTGGGAATAAGGCTCAGCTCGTAGAAGAGATTGGCACAGACTTTGGCATGCTGCATGACACACCGCTCCTCAATGTACTCGTTCTCCTGGTGATGGCGATCCCGACGACGCCAATACGGCACCAATACGATGGGCTTATCTATCAGATTACCCAACACGCTCGCGATGGGCAAACAAATGGGTATTCCTTCGGTGACAATGGGTGTCGTTTGATACACATCGAACACAGCGTTTATGAGGGCCTTCGTCAATCTGGAATCGCCCGACCAGGCACTGGGCTCACAGGAGTCGAGCAGATGTACGGTCATCTTGGTGCCCATATCCAGATCGATGCTGCACCGCTGCAAATAATCGTTGACATCGGATTGAATCTGCTTCACATCCTGATCGGGCACCACCTTAATCGAGAACTTGCCCACCACACGCATGGGCAGCATCTGCCTACAGGCTGGATGGCTGTCTGCGCCCTCAACGCCGTGCATGGTCAGTGTTGGCTTGCACCAGCGATTCTGCAGCATTTCCACCTTGTTTGCCTCGTTTCTCAGGCGACGCACATAGAGCTGCTCCTTGTAGGCATAGGTCTGGAAGTCCGCCTTCTCGAGCAGCTGCCATTCGTGAGTTGCCAATGCCTTCACGTGCAGCTCAACGTTTGGTATTGCAATGTCATGGTCATCGTTGACGAGACGATTCATCAGATGACACAGATCGATCATCGGCTCAAAGACTAAGCCACCAGCGAGGCCACTCTCTAAGGTCTTATTGCCGCCTCGGACCTCAATGCCAAAATGAGCCCAGCCAGAGAGACTGCAGGCGATGATGGGATTATAGTTGGTCAGCCACGAGTTCGCATCGAAGACCATAAAGTCCACGTCGTGGAAGAAGTCACTTCTGTCCTTCACATAATTCTGCAATCCGCTGCTGCCCACCTCATGCAACATATCGACAATGATCTTTACGTTAATGGGCAGATCACCGTGCACTTTCAGCCAACATTCGATGGCCTGCAGCCAGCCGACTATCATTCCCTTACCGCTGGTCACGCCCCTGCCATAGATGACACCCTTCTCTAGATGCATGGTAAAGGGATCATGCAGCCAGCAGTCTGGCTTAGCTGGCACCACATCCAGATGCCCATAGATCAGCACTGTGTTTTTTGTCGGCGACGAGAAGTAGCGGGAGAAGAGCACCTTGCGATGCGGCTCCTCAAAACAATTGCGAGGATCGTCGGGCACATAATGATCCATGGTCTGAAACTGTAAATTGTCCAAGCGATCCGCTAGCCAATCGAGCGCCTTCATACTCTCCAGCAGCATCTCTGGCTCCACAGAGATCGACTTGAAGCCGATTAGCACCTCCAGATCCTTGAGCAATCCCTCTACATTTTGATCGACGGCGTCCAGCACTTTACTCACATTTTCAAAGAGCCGTTCCGCCTCTTTGCGTATCCTCTCCGTTGGATGGAGAACTTCACATCGTGGACAGCGACATCTCGCCCCCTCAGGGTCATTGTCCTCGTCGAATCGCGCCGAAGCGCGCGCTGGATTCCGTCTCTTTTTCGACGTATTTTTAACACCTTTGCGTACGTTTCGAGTTATACTCTGGTCTAGACTCTCGACGCTGTAAGTTGATTTCATTGTGCTTGATTTATTAACTTCAACAAATTTTGATTACAAACGCTTTAAAGGCAAAAAAACATATTACTTAACAGTTAAAACAACTTGGCCAACATTTGACAGATTATGGCAAATATCTTGTGATAAAAAAAAATATTCAGAAATCGGAATTGGATTTTTGTAAGAAAACATTATAGTCTATTTCATATAATAAATTAACACCCGAACCATTCTTTTCACGCTCTAGTATAAGCATAAGTTTCCCAAGAAAGGATCCTCCGCTCACCTTATAGCTGAGGGACCCTACTTCAGGACTGCGAAATTGAACGAAAGCTGAGGGTTCTCTCTCGATTGTAAATTTGCGCGCCAAAAAACAACTGTTTGGAGGCAACCTCTCGAGTTTGTTTGGAATCAACAATTGTAAACAAACGCGTGCGCCGCAAATAGAGAGAGAGGTAGAGCGACATAGAGAGACAGAGAGAGAAAGAGAGGGATTGGTAACAGGAGTTTCGTCATGTTGCCAAGGTGCTCGACTTCTCGTTAGACCAAAGGTAAATGCCAAAAATGAATGCGACTGGCAAATCAGAAACTCGCAGAAGCTCGTGGCAAACGGTTCTTTGGCTTTCCTTTAGCTCGGCCAACAGTAGATGCCAAAATTCTGGCCCAAAAAAAGCAGCTAGAAGAGCGGCGGCTCTAAAGTGAGACGCACACGCAATCCGAAAGCGAGCCATAAAAATATAGAAAAACTGGCTGAAACATATAAAATTGTGTAGTAAAAGTGAAGAAAGCGAAAAACAAAAAAAAAAAGGAAAACACATTCAAGGAATAATAATAGGAAGCGGATGTGTTTGTGTGGTTGTTGTCGGTGGTGTTGTTGGTGTTGTTGCTGATGTTGTTGATGTTGTTATACGAAAAGTGGGGCCGACTAGAATAAAAGTAACCAACAAACGTTTGTTGTTTCGCTGCGAGTGTGTTGCCAATGAAAATGCAAATTGTTGGTAACAAATATTGGTAAAATGCGGAGGCCAACAAATTGTAGTGCAATGCGAATGCAAGCCAGAAACTATGCAGCCGCGAATCAATAAGCAACAAAAGGCACACTGCAACTATTCAAATTTAAACAATAAATTAAAGTGCATTTTTTGCTGTGTTGTTTACCGTTGTATAATGGCCAATTTGGCCAGCCGAGGCGGCCGGAACTAAGAGCGGCTCGTTGTTGTTAGGCAGCCAGCACATTTTGGCCGGAACATGTCGCAGCCGAGAGGCGGCCGCGGCGGTGGGCGTGGCGCTGGCGGTGCTGGTGTTGGCCGCAAAACGCCGTCCTCATTGACAGGCCCGCCAGATGATTCCGCGACGACAAGCGAACGTGCAACGCCCGCGAGCAAAGCCGACTCCGATCCCAAAGACGACAGCTCCAGCAATGGCGATAAGAAGGATGCTGACGGATTCCCAGCACCAAAGCCACCAAGTGCTGGCGCCTCCATACGCGACACGGCCAACAAGGTGCTCGGCCTGGCCATGAAGAGTGAGTGGACACCCATCGAGGCGGAACTGAAGAAACTGGAGAAGTATGTGGCCAATGTCGGCGAGGATGGTAATCATATACCGCTAGCCGGAGTTCATGATATGGTAAGCAGACAGAGAGAGACGGTGGTAGAGAGGGGGGTAGAGGGGTTGGAGTGGATGTGTGTATTTAATAATACACTGAGAGAACAAAAACTAAGCAAAAGTAAACAATAATTTGATGCACATGCAAGAAGTGCCAAAATCTAGTTAGAACTAAAGTTTTTTAAACTGAGCTTAAAATTCTCACAAGAAAGGAAATTTTAAGCAATTTTTTGGTGTTCCCAAAATTATTTAGCTAAACATTTCTGTTCGCCTGTTATTTTGAGTGGGAAAAAAGCGATCACATATGAAATATTGATTTTAAATATGTGAAATCATTATTGAATAAGATAGCTGCGAACATCTGACTGCCAAAGTGTTGCATACTTTTAGGCAGTTCGATTTAAATGCTAAACTCAAAAGAAATTGTGCATACTTTGAATGGCGTGTAGATCGTGTAGGTAGATCGTTTAACTAAACATTTCTGTTCGCCTGTTACTTCAGTGTGAATTATTGCGCAGAGGCGATATCGTAACCAATGAAGTTCTACTGAGGTGCGATTATTGCTAGTTGAAAACTTTAACCAAGCTTTAATGAAATTCAAAACTAAAAAAAATAATAATAATATGGATATAATAATAGTTTAAAACAAATATTTAATAAACTCTATCAACAGAAAAAAAAGATTCAATTCAGGTTGTACTTGAATTCAGAGATTTGTTCTCAAAGTGTTGGAACGAGCAATTTTTTAGCTATAACAATCGTATGGCAAAGACAGAAATTGAAGCTTTAAGCTGCTTTGTTTTCTCAGTGTAATTGTGCTAAAGGCGAGTACCGCCGACTTTGTAAAATCAATTTTGGAGCCCATCGAAAGCGGCGCAAAATGTAAGTCGACGTCGCCCTTATCAACGTCGACAATGGCGGCATTTTAGTTGTTGTTGTTGTTTGGTTGTTTACCAGCCAAAATAACGACACTGTTGTGTATGTTGGTGTGTGTGTGTGTGTGTGTGTTGTTCTTGTTGTGTGCATGTGTGTGTGTGTGTTATTTGATAGCGCGGCCCAAATGTTTGGCTGCCAAGGCAATGAATCGTCCTGCCACAAGTTGCGACAGGCGACTACCCCCCAAAGGAATAAACTCATAAAGCATCGAAATTGAAGCGCTTCGATTTCAATTTACCATAAAAATATGAAACGCAAAAGTCGTTGACATAAAATTAACGTTGCAAGAACGTTCAACAAAAAAGCACTCCCCAATCCAACCAGCCACAAAAAAAAGCATAGAAAAACGGCAACTGACAATAAAATGCAAGCAGCGTACAAATAAAAGTAGGTGGAACGGAAATACCCGATCGGAATGTAGACAAAGCTAAAACCAAAGAACTACTTGGGTAGATGGCAAGGGTTGCGCCTCATGCAAATTATTTGGCTGTGCGAAAGGCATCATTAACATAGAAACTCTCTCTTGAACAACGACAACAGTCAATGATACCCTGCAGCTATAGCAGTAGACAGGGGATGGCATACACTTCACCCTTAGCTTGTTAAAGAAAAACTGTGGCCATATCTGAAAACTCGATATGGTTTCTACAGCTGAACGCAATCAGAAAAAAAATGTTCGACAGCAGTTTTAATTTGTCTAAAACATAAATTAAAATTTATAAGCCAGACATAAATATTATAATTTTTCCTTTCCATTTAAAAAACAAGATTAACTAATTAATATTTAAATATAGGGTATATTCAAATCACACCACCTGCCTCCAATTACGTTCCAATTTTGCTTCTTTTTTTTTTGCAACTATTTTTGGTGATTTTATTTGGCTGCCAGACAGGGCGTGGAAATGCTTATGGTTTTGGACTTGATTTAGTTTTAATTATGAAAATTACGCAAAATAAATGAGGTGAAAATGTAGGCTAATCAAAATTAGCAGTAGAGAAACAAGCACATTCAAATACAATAGTTATCATGATGGCGAGCAGAGAACAAGAAAAACCAAATTTAATGTTCAGATTGCATTGTGTATGAGTCAAAAAGTTAAAGTGTTTGCCAAACAAGGGAAAATACGGGTTGTACATTTTCCAAATGAATCACATTCGAATGTGGGAAAACCTATAACAATTTTGCTATCTTAAAGAGTTTCCTTTACATTTGCTAGAGTAAACTATTGTAATTAAAGACATAGTTAAAGACTGTCTCAAGATAACGCTCGAAACATATATTATGATGTCTTGCATTGTATCGAAATAAATGAAATCAGAAGTGAAAAGGTTTAAGGAAATTTCACACTTTTGGAAAATATTTGTGGTCTTGTAGCATTTCCAAGTATCGTAATAAATATGTAAGCATTTTATAACTCCTATTTTCCCACCTAATTAATTATTGTGCATTCTAAAATAAAATAATCTGATGATTATCCACTGTGGTTTCAGAACACCGGCATGACACCGCTGATGTATGCAACAAAGGATAATCGGACGGCGATAATGGATCGCATGATTGAACTCGGTGCCGATGTCGGAGCACGGAATAATGTGAGTATCGAGTGTTTAAGTTGGTAACATCGTAACATCTTAAGTTACCCAGTTATGGGTACAAATTAAGGCGACCAGCTGAGCTGAGAAGGTAAGCAAAACAAGCCGCTGAAAGTGTGTCAAATCGATAAAAACCGCATAATTAAATCTCAAGCGGGGACGTCATTGCGCGAGGGGATTGCGGGCAGAGGGAAGGGGAGAGAGTAAGTTTTGCGGTCCACGCATTTGCCGCATACACGCATTTCCATTGGGAAAGCCAATAGCCGGCAGGACTCTCGGACTCACCGACTCTCAGCTCTCTGACGCTCCGGACGCTCCCGCTCTCAACTCCCGGACTCAACACTCGGACTCTCAACTGCCACTTAACGGCCGCTGTGGGTCAACTGAACAAAGCTTGGCCAACTGTTTTTGGCCAGGTTCTTGTTACGATTTCAGGCGACACGCAAAGCCGCTAAGGAATTTCCCCCCTGAAATCATATTCTGTGATTTCTGTTTCTCCACGCTGCTTGCTGCATAGTTTGTGGCGCCACGAACATATTCAAATTGTTGGAAAAGTGCAAAGCTATTTTTGGCAAACCATTTGAGACGAATTGAAGAAGCAGCAGTGCGATATCAGGCTAAGATAATGTGGGCTGTCTGAAGGTATACTTATTTGAATCTAAGCCAGATGGAAATTGGAAACGAAAACGATTTAACAAACGCTTTAATGATCCTTAATCTTCCATTTATCTCATTTAATAGAGTTGCATTTAAAGTATATCGAAACTGGGAAAACACTTTTTAACCAATTCCTTAATAATCCTCAAGGTTCTAGAATTAAAGGGCTTAACTATGCCATCATTTGGCCAACACAAAACCCCAATAACCCATACGGCCACTAATATGAAGTGAGCAATTTTAGTTTGGCAGTTGAGGTCTATACTCAATTGGCAATTGGGCATTTGGCATTATGTTTGCATGCCACAATTACTTACTACACACATTGGGCCACATTTCATTTGCGGCCAACGCGCACATGTTCCGAGCTCTTGAGGCGATCCAAATCCTTGACCCAATTATAAATAATTGTTGCCAAACCAAAAATAAGCAAAGTCAGCGAATTAAATTACCAAAACAAACATAGAAATTGTGTGTGTGTGTGTGTTTTTTTTTTTCTTTGTTTTTGCCCATTGCAGACTCACATAAAAAACCACATTGAAGGAAATTACCCAACTTGTTTTTTAAATGTTAAAGGTTAATTTGAAAATAGTTTAGAACGCACGTACGAAATGAATATTTATAATGAATTTTAAATAGTTTTTCATTTCACTCATACTGAAATTTTCTGAACTTAACTTTTAGCTTTCAATTTCAATGTGACTATGTGTATATATATATATATATATATAAGTATATGTCTACTATATTGAAGAACTACTCAGTGCCAAGAGAAACGCCAGCAGTTCTAATTTTTATTTGTTGATTCGCTTTTCAGATTTAATTTTGAGATAAAAGTATTGCCTTATGTTCATATAGAATTAGATATATTTCTTATTTTTTCCAAATTTTTGGTTTTCCAAGAACTCTTTCCCTTTTCAGATTTTTGTTTTATATTTTCAAATATATTTATACTCTTTTTTTATTTCCTAGATATCAAAAGTCTAATAATGAGAAAGTGTGATTGTTACGTGCATTAACCAGATATTATCATGAATTACCCTATGTGAATATTTCATGACTAGCGATAAGTATTTGTAATGCTTACATTTTTATGCGCGCTATTTGAGATGCGTCATGTTTTATGTGAAATGACTTGATGAGTCCGTAAAAGTTGACAGTCCATCAAGGTGAATATAAATACTTTCATTGTATTACTTGCAATTAGAGCTGTACTTCAGCTTAATGAATTAAAAAAAAAAAAAAAACGAGGAGGAATCTAAAATATCACGTGTGATAAATTGTGGCTTATCTGAATGGGAGAGATCTCAAAGTAATACACATTTGGCACGGCATTTGCATTTGCAAATGAAATGATGTAATGAGTACAAGTAATTAACATTTTAAGGCTGTCCGCCGGCTGGGGAGTGGGGCAGTGGGGGCAGTGAAAAGTGTAATGCCACATGTCATTGAAGTTGCTGCCAAGTTGAGGCCAGAAAGAGGTGTTCCCAACTTCATTTGTTGCAACTTAAAAGCCAATTAATCAAGCACCTGACTTTTAAATACGCCCAATGGCTATTTACACCTCGGTCTTCCTTTTTCCTCTTAGTAGCTGACCTTTTTTTATTTTGTTTTTTTTTTGGGGTGGGCGGGGGTTAAGACAAATGGCCAAGAGCAATGGCAAAATGCCGTCCGGCATGGCGTCATTAATGTATGCAATTTTAATTAAAGCAGACTTTTGGGCCACTCCGGTATTTAGCATTTGGTATTTAAGCCACATGCGCGATGACAGCGTGCAATTTTTACATTAAGCCATTAACTCGGCCCAGACTCAATTTGTCAAAAGGCTGTGCGTGAGAGCACGCACAATGTGCGAAAGTGTGAGTATCTGTGTAGGTGTGGGTGCGGGTGTAGGTGTGTGTGTGTGTGTGTGAGGCACTTGAATTAAGTCAAATGTTAATTAAATTAATATAATAGCAATGTGCTTAAAAGTGGGCGTGTTTCCACATCATTTGCTGACATCAGACAACGGAGAATAATGAAGAAAAGTGAACTTTATAATTTCGTTTTTCTAAGTGTCTCTTTTTTGTTTTTGGTTTTTTTCTTCTTCTTCTTTTTTGCCAGGGTGTGCGAAATGACTTCATCTTGAGCTGTAACTTACTTTGTTGCGTTCTCACTCTATCTCTCTCTCTCTCTCGCTCGCCTACTCTCACTCTCTGTCTCTGTTTCTTTTGCTGAGGTGTACACTCAACAAACACCAAGCGAAAACTGGGTCGTCTTACAAGCAACACAAAACCCTTCTCTCCAGCCCCCACCTACTCCTCTGGCCAAAGCAAGCAGAAAAATGTGCTGGAAAATTTGCGCTTCCGTTTTTTGTTGTGTTTCCGGTTTTTGCTTTCGTTCCGCCACAGCAAAACAACAAACACACAACAAACACACAACATACTTATTTGGAGCTAAAAACTATGCAAAACAGGCGCGTGAAATATTATCTGTCTGCTGTTCGTGTTTCACGTGCCAGAGCGTATACTTTTGCAGGCCACTGTAGCTGCCAGTGCCTACAAGCATTACACAAGCAGTGCAGACCGCAATGCCGCTCTGCAACTGGGCAGCAACACTCTCCGCATGTCTTTCAGCGGGACATGTGTCAAAGACTTCAACTTGAAGTATTTCGTTCATTCGTATTTCCCTGTGCAGTATGCAAATTGGCTACAGTTGCAGCCAGAAATAGTCGCCACATTAAACCAAAAGCACAGAAAAACCATCAAACACTCTGACATGAGTTACGTGGAAAAGATCCAGATAAAACCCATAAGCTGAAACAAATATTTCAAATTGTTGGACTCAGTTTAAAATATAACAATTTAAATTTAAATCGTTTATTTTAGATCTTCTCTTTATTTATAAATTTCTTAATGCATTTTTAAGTACTCTAAAAAATGCAATCAAAAAGAATTTTACAAACAAATATATAAATTAGTTGCTTGCTTCGTAGTTGTTGATAATTGATTACCCGAAATATTTTCTATTTTTTAAAAAGTCTTAAAATATATTTGATATTCGTTTCAATCTGCGATATCTGGTTATGCAAGATTTCTACAGCAAAGCTAAGCTTTAACTAGAAAATAATCCTTGCCTTAAATAAATTCAACATATATATAAAAATGCCAACTCCATGACAGAGGCTTATGGCTCCTACATAGGTACTTATAACAAAGCACCTATAAAAAACCCCGACTCATTTCCGTTTCGAGGGCGCACCGAAACAAAAGAAAAGAATAAGTAAATGCAAAGTCGACGGGTCAAGTTATAAATTAGGTAAATCCGACGCTGGCCCATGGGGCGTATGTGTAACATATTGCGCGTTATGGCTTATTATATAAGAGGACGATAAATGGAAGTGCTTCGATTGCCCCCAACACGGGGCACATGTGACTCACTGGCAGCTTGTCGCCAAATTCACACAATTTGGGTTGCGTATTTCACAAATAACCCATTGCAGGGTCATGCAACGTGTTTGATGCAAGTGTTGCATGTGTGGCTAAGGAAGCGAACGACCATTAAGAAATGGCCAAAAGTGAAAGTCCACATGCAAAGATTGTGGCAACGAAAACAGCCACAACAAGGGGAAAGCAAATCAAATGAAGTAAAAGGTAATCAGGCGCACCTTTTTGGCCATGCAAAGTGCCAAAAGTGCAGAGCCAAGGAATACTTACAAATACGGTTGGAGGGCTTGGAAATTGGGAAGGAGATTCGACTTTGACCCAGCTGAAGACCTGCTGACCTGGGCTAGTTTTAACAAAGTCAAATGATTTTTACCAATTGATTTAAAGTCTCGCCCACTCATGAATGCGCTCTCTTTCTAATACTTAAACTCTTTCTCTTTCTCCCTTTCACTTTGTGTTGCAGGATAATTACAATGTGCTGCATATTGCGGCAATGTATTCGCGTGAGGATGTCGTCAAATTGTTGCTAACAAAACGTGGCGTTGATACCTTCTCCACCGGCGGAGTGAGTATACCCAACTATACAAATACATATATATACGTCTGAATATGTCTACTCATATTCGACTTTATATTCTTTTATGAAGATGCATCAATTTCTTAAACATTTTCTACATATTTAGCTATATATCTATATCTGCACATATTATATATACTTATCTATATATGTATATATAAAAAATAACTCACATCTATGCCTACACTGATATTATATATATTCCGCACCCAATGAAACCCACAACATTAATTTTATTTTATTCACGTATTAAATTTCTTATTCTTAAGTCATTCGATTAATCTAATTCGATTAATCTAACATATATATATATATTATATAGGTAATACATATACACAATGAATCAGCTAACTTCAATCACCGATTTAAGCCACTCTCGTTTCTTATCGAATCCATGCACAACAAGTTTAATTGAGTCGCGATTTTCCAAGAATTTTCAAGTAATTTAAAAATCGATGAATATTTTTTTACTTTAGCTACTTCATGCAATTTAGTAAGTTAGTGAGGAATCGGCTTTGGGGCACTTTAAAGACCATTAGACGCATATTTGTGTGCAAAGGTCAGCGCGAAAGATGCATGTGCCGCATGTTGCATGTGACTTTGGCACGTTAGGGGCTAAGGGGCCAATTAGTGGCGACAAGGTTAAGACTCGGGCTAATGTCGAGCCACACAGGCACCCTAATTTAAGAACCAGCCAGCCAGCCAAGTGGGACATGAACCGTAGCCGCTTCTAAGGTAAACAAACTGCGGTTACCAAGCATAGAACCTTTTACCTTTTTGCACTGCTGCCTCCTAACAGCGCACTCGGCGCTGTTATCAATAACAATAATGTTAAAATTAACATAAAGTATGTAAGAATAAACCAACAAGAGAAGTGCAAATACAAAATCTTTTAAAGTGAAAAATAAATATAAAGTTAAACCCAAAGAAACCCAAGTGCCTTTTTTATTGGAGGATAAGAAGATAAGAATTCGCCCCCCTACATTTTCAGTATGCAAATATTTCTTTTCAATTTAGCATTTAAATCGAACTGCCTGAAAGTATACTAATACTAACTAACCAATGGCGTGCAATTAAATATCAATATTTCACATGTGAGAGCTTTTTCTTCGAGTTTTCGTATTGTTCCCCCACTCAAATAACAGGCGAACAGAAATGTTTAGTTAAACGATCTACCTGCAGAATAACCTCACATACACGCTCTTCAAAGTATGTGTTTATGTGGGTTGTGTTAGGCCGGGCCTTATCAGCTGATCTCTTTTGGGCTTAACATAGCCTACGATCAACAGCGTCACTTTTTTGCACTGCTGCCTCCTAACAGCGCACTCTGCGCCGTTATCAATAACATTAATGTTAAAATTAACATAAAGTTTGTAATAATAAACCAACAAGAGAAGTGCAAGTGCAAAATCATTTAAAGTGAAAAATAAATATAAAGTTAAACCTACTAATACTAACTAACCAATGCTATGCAATTAAATATCAATATTTCCCATGTGAAATCTTCTTCTTGGAGCTTTCGTATTGTTCCCTCATTCAAATAAGAGGCGAACAGAAATGTTTAGTTAACTGGAAATATAATGATAATGTAGGCAGAACTTAAGCAATCGGAATTCTATGGGATTATGTGCCTAATTTTTGCATTCGTTTAAAAGTATTTTTTACTCTTCACCTCAACTTAAAACATATTAGCCAAATTTGCCAAATTTGGGTATAAATTACGCTAATGGATAGTACAGAGCTGGGTGGACATAAGGGTATAATCTGAGCGAGCATGTTTTTTATCAAAAATTTAATTTAGTTTTCATGCCGCAATGAATGAAATGCGAGGGCGTGGCAAGTGCCTCAGAGCCGAAATTACTGATGTTAATCAAAGTGAAGACTGTGGAAAAGAAAGGAGGGAGAGGAGAGGAAGGAATGCAAGCCATATAGTTGATAGTTCTAAAGACACACACACATGCAAAGCGGATGTTAACTTTTGTTTTAGCAACAGCCAAGTTTGAAGTGGTTGCCTCTCGTGTGCGTGGCAAACACCAACACCTAGAACTCACCCACACCCCTCCCTAGGCTGGCAGGCGGAGCTGTCAGTGTTAGCAAAGAGAAAGGCAGAGAGAGAGCAGGAAGTTTATATACAGTTTGCTGTCAATCTGCGAAATGAACAAAAAAAAAAACAGTTAAAGTGACACGAAATGTGCTTATAAGCCCAAAAGCTAAGCGCTTTTTCATTCAGTTGCAATTCTGATTTTGAAGTGAATATAGATTTTTTTTTTCTTCATTTCGCGGCTGTTAACACATAAATAATAAAATTGCACATAAAAAAAGAAGGCATTAAAAGTGCGTGCACTCAAATATCTAATGTTTATGATACTCGTAACTAATCTATATTAACATGTTCTATTTGATAAATCTCTCATTACAGTCACGTTCGCAAACCGCAGTGCATTTGGTGTCCAGTCGTCAAACGGGCACTGCGACAAATATCCTGAGAGCATTGCTCGCTGCTGCTGGCAAGGATATACGCGTCAAAGCAGACGGCGTAAGTGTGTGTGCAAGTGTGTCTGCAAGTGTGCCTGCAAGTGTGTGTGCCAGTGTGTGTGCCAGTGTGTGTGTGCGAGTGTGTGTGGAAGAGCTACAAGTGTTGTGTAAATGGCCAAATTATGAGTTGCTTTCAGTCTGTAGACAACAAGAGTGAAGCACTCCAGACCAGACCAGACCAGACCAGAGCAGAGCAGAGCAGACCAGTTAGTGTAGTGCCAGGCGGTGCCAACGTAAACAAAAGTTTCATAAAAAACAACATCAGCAGCAACAGCAGCAGCAACATAAAGCCAAACAAATTGTGAAAAATCAATATGCAACAAAAAAAAAAAAGAAAATAAAAAGAAAATAACCAAAAGCAAATGCATTCCGGAACCAAAGAAAACTCGAAAAAAAAAATAATGTCAGTGGTTTATTTGTTGTAGCTTCTCATCTGATTAACTTGCAATTGAAGAACCTGAAAGAGAAGAAACTAGCTGAAATGCGGAACTTATTTGTCGCATTCAAATTCAGATACACATTCGCCCTCACATTCGCATTCACATTGCATTGGTGTGCAACAATCCACAGCAATATTTGCTTAACGCACGCGATTGCAAAGGATGCATAAATTTACGGAGCCAACCTCTCCCGTTTCAAATACTCCTCAAATACCGCCACGGCGGAGTCGATTGATAGCCGTCTAGACACAAGACTTTTTCGGCAACTTGATTTAAATCAATTAGAGGTTAGATATTTATACCCAAATAGAACCTATCCACCAACTCCCCCTTGCCCCGTTCCCCATTTAATGACACTGTCAGCCAAAATTAGCTGGATAAAGTATTTAGGTATCTCCAATTCCTATTTCCTTATTTCCCCATTGTACATTGCTCGTTTTCGATTTCGATTTCGATTTGAGCCTTGACAAATAGTTGAATAGTTTTTCAGCTTAGGCACGCACATATTACTCTACTCTACTATATACATATACATATATATATATGTACTGAACACTCTTCCAAAAGGGCGCTCAACTCGTTGCCAACAACAAACACATAATACGAGACTTTGGCGGGGGCTGCCATTCCTATCCGCAACAAAAACACAAAAAAAAAAAAAAATAATAAAAAAGGGGGTCACAAGTTGCTCTACAACTTGATTTACTTGCCAGCTGATAGACCCTGGCGTTGCAGGAGACTTCCAAAGGGGGGTGGGAGCCCTTTTCATGCGCCTTTGCCAGTTGAAAGTTCGCGCGAAAAGTTGCGAACTTGGCTAAAAATAGGCAAAGGCATGCAGCCGTTAACACTTGAGGCATGAATTGGCTAATTGGTTATTTATTTGTATGTGTGTGTGTGTGTGTGTGTGTGTGTGTGTGTGTGTGTGTGTTTATCTACTACCCCTAATGAGTACGTTGCCAACTAATAACTATGCTTCTGTCTTTCCCTCTCTAGCGTGGCAAAATCCCATTGCTGCTGGCTGTGGAGTCGGGCAATCAGTCCATGTGCAGAGAACTCTTAGCTGCACAAACGGCGGACCAACTAAAGGTAATTATTCTAAAAATATATAGTATTCAAAATATATATCACTAGATAAACGCAAAGCAAAGCATATATATACATTCGGGACGAGACAATAGAACACTCTCTCAGAGTCATTATTTAACCGTTTACAGACTATAAGAGTATAAGAACAAACAGTCATTTAAAATTGCTTAAAAAACATTTCAACTACTGCGAAAACAAAGTAGAGGGTTTCCATAATATTCGTAAAGATTCATAAATTTAAATAATTAGATAAAGTTTAACATGGGACACACTTTTAGTTCGCACAAAATATATAACCGCGCCACGGCTCAGTTTAAATTTAGATGTGTTGAGCACTCCATCAAAATGATATCTGAGCTGTCAATCAAATATCTTAACAAGCTGAAACCTAATCGCAATGTGAACCGTAAGTGCCACAAATCATAAATGCAAATCAAATCTTGAGCTGGCCGCTGGCAAGCTGCCTTGAAATGTCAGAAATGAACCGAGAAATAAATCACAAAAATGCAAATGCCTTAAAGATATGGCAACGCTACGCACAAGTGCGAGGGGGGCAGGCGGTGGCAAAAAGGAAGAGGCAAAGTGTAAAAAGTGCAACAGTGCAAGAATGCAACAATGCAACGCGACATTGGCGCATAAAAGTTGTTCAGTGTTGTTTTCAATTTGCACTTCGAGTTCGGGTTGGGGTTAAGAGCAGTGCGTGTTGATGAAATTAACCAATAAAGGGGTTAAAGTTAACGGTAAAGTTAAAGTTCGAGTTAGTTGACTTTGGGCCCAACTAACAGCTAGCTGCTTGGCACGCAATCAGCCGGCTCAGCCAAAGTGGGTCAAAAGCATTGCGAAAACGCAGCCAAATGTGCGAGGCGAGCTCTTTGGCGAGTTAGCCTTGTTGTGGACAAACCAAACCAGCCCAAATCAACATTTGCATATTTGTTGGTCGATTTCCCTTTCAGGCAACGACGGCCAATGGAGACACGGCCTTGCATTTGGCCGCCAGACGGCGGGACGTCGATATGGTCCGCATCCTGGTCGACTATGGCACCAATGTGGACACCCAGAATGGTGAGGGACAGACCCCGTTGCACATTGCCGCCGCCGAAGGAGACGAAGCGCTACTCAAGTACTTTTACGGAGTGCGAGCATCTGCCTCCATAGCAGATAATCAGGGTGAGTCAGAGTTATGCTTAATCCCTGATCGCATCATTAATAATCCCTCTTCAGATCGCACTCCGATGCATTTGGCTGCTGAGAATGGACACGCGCATGTCATCGAGATACTGGCGGACAAGTTCAAGGCGAGCATCTTCGAGCGCACCAAGGATGGCAGCACTTTGATGCACATTGCATCACTGAATGGCCATGCTGAGTGCGCCACGATGCTCTTCAAGAAGGGCGTCTACCTCCACATGCCCAACAAGGATGGTGCACGCAGCATACACACTGCTGCCGCATACGGCCACACTGGCATCATCAACACTCTGCTGCAGAAGGGCGAGAAGGTCGATGTTACCACCAATGTGAGTTGTCACCTAATGCTGATATTCTTGGCTAACAAGTTTTGCCAATTTATAAATGATTTTTCGACTATTACTTATCTAAGAACGTTATTTCTGAGATTGTTTTTTCTTCCATCTAGGTTTTTTTTAATTGCTTCGATTTTGCAACTTTGTACCAAGAGCATTATTTGTGAGATTGTTTTCAGCTTAGGTTATTTAGTTACTTCCCTTTTCCTTTATTTTTCATTCTCTTTGATCTGTTTACTTTGAACTGTTCCTATCTGTATTCCATTTCTTTTATTTGATTATATTTTAAATATTTATTGCTAGGCATACATGTATGTTTAAAATTTCTCATTTAACTATTCAGTTATCGGTTCTTAATCTTACAGTCTTAATCTTACTTCTTCGGAATATATAATACTATATCTTTTAACTGTATTGTTCACTTTTTCTCCTTTTTCTATACTTAACTCTTTGCTGTCGCATAAATCGTTTTGTCTTTCAAACCCTTTGCCATGGTAATAATACTTCTTATCTTATTCCCGTGATCAGGACAACTATACGGCACTCCACATAGCTGTGGAGTCAGCGAAACCGGCCGTTGTGGAAACGCTGCTCGGCTTTGGAGCCGATGTTCATGTGCGGGGTGGCAAGCTGCGCGAGACGCCACTGCATATTGCGGCACGCGTCAAAGACGGCGATCGTTGTGCCTTGATGCTGTTGAAATCCGGAGCGAGTCCGAATCTAACAACGGATGATTGCCTGACGCCGGTCCATGTGGCTGCACGGCATGGTAATCTGGCGACAATGATGCAACTCCTGGAGGATGGAGGTGATCCGCTCTACAAGTCAAATGTGAGTAGCCAACATCTGCATGAGGACAAATGTCCTGGCAGTGCTTGGCAAACACTGTTCAAAATTGTATCTGTTTAATCAACAGTTGCCAAAAGTATCCCATTAACTTGCCTCCTCCTTTTTGTAGACTGGTGAAACACCATTGCATATGGCGTGTCGATCGTGTCATCCGGAGATTGTGCGTCATCTGATTGAGACTGTGAAGGAGCAACACGGACCGGAGAAGGCCACAACGTACATAAATTCAGTGAACGATGATGGCGCAACGGCGCTGCATTATACTTGCCAAATTAGCAAGGAGGAGGTGAAAATACCCGAATCCGATAAGCAAATCGTGCGCATGCTCCTCGAGAATGGGGCAGATGTGACGCTGCAGACGAAGAATGTGTTGGAGACGGCATTCCATTATTGTGCCGTCGCCGGCAACAACGATGTGCTGATGGAGATGATCTCGCACATGAATCCGACGGACATACAGAAGGCGATGAATCGCCAGTCGTCGATCGGATGGACACCGCTGCTGATTGCCTGCAATCGGGGGCATATGGAGCTGGTCAACAACCTTTTAGCGAATCATGCCAGGGTCGATGTCTTCGATACGGAGGGACGATCCGCGCTGCATCTGGCTGCGGAACGGGGCTATCTGCATGTGTGCGATGCTCTGCTCACGAACAAGGCCTTCATCAATTCCAAGTCTCGAGTGGGTCGCACTGCACTGCATTTGGCCGCAATGAATGGGTTCACGCATCTGGTGAAGTTCCTCATCAAGGATCACAATGCCGTCATTGATATCCTCACGCTGCGCAAGCAGACGCCTTTGCATCTGGGAGCGGCCAGTGGGCAAATGGAGGTATGCCAACTGCTATTGGAGCTGGGCGCCAATATTGATGCGACTGATGATCTGGGCCAGAAGCCCATCCATGTCGCTGCCCAGAATAACTACTCGGAAGTGGCCAAATTGTTTCTGCAACAGCATCCGTTGCTGGTGAACGCGACGAGCAAGGATGGAAATACTTGCGCCCACATTGCGGCCATGCAGGGCTCCGTTAAGGTCATCGAGGAGCTCATGAAGTTCGATCGATCCGGCGTGATATCAGCTAGAAATAAGTTGACCGATGCCACGCCCCTACAGTTAGCTGCCGAGGGCGGGCATGCGGATGTGGTCAAGGCACTGGTCCGTGCCGGTGCCTCCTGCACCGACGAGAACAAGGCGGGCTTCACAGCCGTCCATCTGGCTGCCCAGAACGGGCATGGTCAGGTCTTGGATGTCCTCAAGAGCACAAACTCTCTGAGGATTAACAGCAAAAAGTTGGGACTGACACCGCTTCATGTGGCCGCCTACTACGGCCAGGCGGATACGGTGCGAGAACTCTTGACCAGTGTGCCGGCAACCGTCAAGTCGGAAACGCCAACGGGTCAGAGTCTATTCGGAGAGCTGGGCACCGAGTCGGGCATGACGCCACTGCATCTCGCCTCCTTCTCGGGCAATGAGAATGTGGTGCGACTGCTCCTCAACTCAGCGGGTGTGCAAGTCGATGCAGCTACCGTGGAGAACGTAAGCAATCCATATAAGAAACCCATACTCGAAAGGGGGAACTCAGTTTTTTCCCAAGTACCTTGAGTTAACCCTTCCAAGACTTCAAACTTTCTAGAAAGTACAACTTTTTTTGTTTAAAATTTGGAAACATGATCATTTTAATCACAATTTGTGTGTCTCTTTCACTTGGTCTCTATAAAATACACTTGTCATTCCTTAACTGAATCGCTAATCCAATTTGAATTTGTAGGGTTACAATCCGCTCCATTTGGCTTGCTTCGGTGGACACATGTCAGTGGTTGGATTGCTCCTGAGTCGGTCGGCGGAGCTCCTACAATCCACGGATCGGAATGGTCGGACTGGTCTGCATATCGCTGCCATGCACGGTCATTTCCAGATGGTGGAGATCCTGCTCGGCCAAGGCGCTGAGATAAATGCAACCGATCGCAACGGTTGGACGCCACTGCATTGTGCTGCCAAAGCCGGTCACTTGGATGTGGTCAAGCTGCTGTGCGAGGCAGGTGCCTCGCCCAAATCCGAGACGAACTATGGCTGTGCGGCCATCTGGTTTGCCGCCTCCGAGGGTCACAACGAGGTGCTGCGCTATCTAATGAACAAGGAGCATGACACCTACGGCCTGATGGAGGACAAGCGCTTCGTCTACAATCTGATGGTTGTCTCCAAGAATAACAATAATAAGCCAATACAGGAGTTTGTACTCGTCTCCCCCGCCCCGGTGGATACAGCAGCCAAATTATCCAATATTTATATTACACTCTCCACCAAGGTGCGTACAAAATGCGCTAATCTTTTGTGGTCTCTCTGACTCTCCTATCCCACACCCTCTTGCAGGAGAAGGAGCGCGCTAAGGATCTGGTTGCCGCTGGCAAGCAATGTGAAGCGATGGCCACAGAGCTGTTGGCACTGGCAGCTGGCTCCGATTCGGCGGGGAAGATCCTGCAAGCGACGGATAAGCGAAACGTGGAGTTTCTCGACGTTCTAATTGAGAACGAGCAGAAGGAAGTCATTGCGCATACGGTGGTCCAGCGATATTTGCAAGTGTGTGAAATATGCCAGAGAGAGACAGAGATTAGAAGACTGTTAAATCCCTTTTGCTCCTGTTTAGGAACTCTGGCACGGCTCATTGACGTGGGCGTCGTGGAAGATCATGTTGCTGCTGGTGGCGTTCATCATTTGCCCGCCGGTGTGGATTGGTTTCACATTTCCGATGGGGCACAAGTTCAACAAGGTGCCGATCATCAAGTTTATGTCCTACCTCACCTCGCACATATACCTCATGACCCATTTGAGCATTGTCGGCATTACGCCCATCTATCCGGTGCTGCGTCTGAGCCTGGTCCCCTACTGGTACGAAATAGGTCTGCTCATTTGGTTGAGCGGCCTACTTTTGTTCGAGTTGACGAATCCCTCGGACAAATCGGGATTGGGATCGATCAAGGTGCTCGTCCTGCTGCTGGGAATGGCTGGCGTTGGAGTTCATGTCGTCGCCTTCCTCTTCGTCTCCAAGGAGTATTGGCCCACGCTGGTCTATTGCCGTAATCAATGCTTCGCCTTGGCTTTCCTTCTTGCCTGTGTACAGATATTGGACTTTTTATCCTTCCATCATTTGTTCGGGCCCTGGGCCATTATCATTGGTGATCTCTTAAAGGATCTGGCACGCTTTCTGGCCGTTCTCGCCATCTTTGTGTTTGGCTTTTCCATGCACATTGTGGCACTAAATCAATCATTTGCCAATTTTACGCCCGAGGATCTGAGGAGTTTCGAGAAGAAGAATCGCAATCGGGGCTACTTCAGTGACGGTAAGTCCAAACGTTTGCTTTTTGCTTAACTCTCTAATTATGTTGGAAAACATTTTTTGTTCATTTTTTCGTTCGTTATTATTAATTTTGATATTTATTTTAATGTATTTTTGGAGTGTTTTCGCAACATCCTTTTAATTTTCTATTATTCGATTATTAAAGTTCAATGTGTCTTGATAAGTATCTGTGTCTGCCTTTGAATGATAAACTGTGTGCTCAATGTTCACCTCAATATGAAATACAACTACAACCACAAAATACAACAACAATTTGCATGCTCTACAACCAAAAACAAAAACCAAAAAAAACCAAAAAAACAAATAATAATAACAAAAAATAACAGCCTCTTTGATGTCGTCATGTGTTTTGCAATATATACAAATTCCCTGCCTACATTCCAGCAGACCCATACTAATTATGCTCTCTCCCTTCTACATATCTCTATATACCGTAAACCCCAGATGATATGCCCACCCCAAGACCTCCGCCCGTGGAGAGTTATGTCGATAGTCGCTTCAGCGAATTCCGACGCAAGCATAAAGATGATCGTAAGTTCCGTTAAGCTGCTTCGTTTTGGGGCTCTCCCGCTCTAGCTCTCTCTTTCTATATATATATCTATATATAAACTTTATATGCTCGTTCATAACTTATCTGCAGGTCGGGCGTCCCAGCATTATTATATATATTTTTTGGGCCCCGGCCGACGTTCCTCCTGCCTTCAATGTTGTGTGTACAAGTTTTAATTGTCTTAACTTATTTTCCAGTTCTAATGGAAAAAGCAACTGCAACAAATTCCACACATAAATGTATATCAATCTATATATTCGTAATACTATCTAATGTTAGCCTTGTTCTTGTTCTTTAAGTTCCTTTCGTTCGTTCGTTCGTTTCGAGGCATGTTTTATTGGTCATCGTCAGCGGATTCCGTTCCACGTACTTTATGTACATATATATATACCTTGTGCATTCTCGATGTTGTGGATCAATCAATGTTTATAGGTATCATCTGTAACATTATTATTATTATTATTATAATTGTACTTCTAAATCTTATTATTATTTTTCTTATGGTACATTATTATTTGCTTTCTTTCTTATTTTTATTTCAAAAAGCATGCATTTCTTTATGTCAGGTTTGAGTTTGGGTATTACTGGAAGATGGAAGAAATAAAGTTCGTAGACAGTAAATCCCATTGCAAAAGATATTACAAGCGAAAGATTGAGATATAGTCTACATATATTCTATCAGCACAAAGCTCTTATTGAGAAATTAAATAAAATACAAAATAAATCTGAGAGATAGAAATAAAAAATGGAAAGTTTTACTCCAAAAACTTAATTTCTTCTTTCTTGGAATTGTTTGTTTTTAAAGTGAAGCTCATAAATCTCAGAAGAGACTTTCAAAATTTAACATTTTTCCTAAAATTAAAAATAATGTTCATTAGAAAAATGAATTAGAGATTAGTGTTTTTTTATAATCCAACAGATGTAAATAAACACATTTTTAAATACTTGTCTTTAAGTCTCGTTTTAATTTGGTTTATCTATTGTCTGCTAATAATAAGGTTCGAATTTTGTTAGTTAGTATATATAATTTAAATTTTTGAATTCTTATTTAAATGTTTAATTTCTTATTTATTTTCAATTTGAAAGTAATTTTTTCTCTGCTATTTGATTATTATAATTCATTTTTAATGCATTTCACACATTTGCGCAAAGTGTACAAAATAAATAAGATTTAAATAAATAATTCAATATTGCATGTTGATGTTTTGCAAAGTCGCCAGCCAAATAAAATCACTAAATATATATTTATCAGAAAATATAGAAAATTCATATTTAAAATATATTTCCTGGGCTTGAAGCTTGTGCTGCTGCTTGCCAACCACAAAAATAAAAAAATAAACAAACCTTAAATTCAATCAAGAAAACATTAGAAAAATTCTGCACAAAACGGCGAAACGAATCATATGATGAAAAACCCACAAAAGAACGAAATATCGATAATTATCGAAGCTCGTATGTGTGTTGGCCGATAACAAAAAATATAAAGAAAAAAGAAACCTATTGAGAAATTGAATGCCTGATGTGTTGATGTTATTGCTGCTTTCTAGCCACCAAATATTCGTATGAATTTTTATTGCACACACGCCTGTGCCAAACAATATCAATCCAACAATCCAACAATCCAACAATCTAACAATCTAACAATATCAGCAATAGCAAAAGCAATCTTCACCAAATTTCTGCCTCACTGTTAGCTCGTGCTGTTGTTTGTATACGTATTGTGTGTTTTACTTGAGAAAAAAGAAAATGAGAAATGGAAAATTCTTTGGACGTGTTGTTAGGACCCATGACACCATTTCTGGCTTTCGAGCGTCTGTTCTTCGCCGTTTTCGGACAAACGACCACCGTGGACATCAATCCCATGCGACATCTGCGTCCCGAGTGGACCGAGGTCCTGTTCAAATTTGTCTTTGGCATCTATTTGTTAGTGTCTGTGGTTGTACTCATTAACCTACTAATTGCCATGATGTCGGATACTTATCAGCGCATACAGGTTTGTATTGACAAATGTCCACTAATCGCAACACACTCTCTCTCCCCCTCTCTCTCCTCTCTCTCTCTCTCTCTCTCTCTCTCTCTATTTATCTAATTTAAAACTTATCTATTACATAAACACATATATATATATATAACTTTTTTATATAATTTTTTGTTTATTTGGTGACGCTTTGATAACAACCCCGTTGAAATTTGAAACGCAATTGGCGCACACATTGCTGTTGGGGGTTGCTCGTTTGGGCCAAATCAAATGGTTTTGTGCGATTTGGCTGATGGGCAAACCCACCAATGTCACAACACAAATGGGCGTCCGTTATCTTTTTATTTTTAAAAACGACGAATTTCGACGCCGTGCTGTGTCCGTCAATTGTAATTACTTGCGCGTGGGGGTTGATGAAATGAAATGGTATTCGGTATTCTCTGTGTATCTGTGTGTGTGTGTGTGTTAAATATGGAATCGGAATTTGGATTTGGTGGCATCGGAAACCGGAAACGACATGATACGACACGATACGACACGAAAAAAATAACAAAAAACAAAAAAAACGGACACGACACAGTGCGCATGCATCCGATTAACTCATTCGAGTTACTGTTCTTCGCCGTGTTTGGCCAGACGACGACGGAGCAAACGCAAGTTGATAAAATCAAAAATTTAGCCACGCCCACTCAACCGTATTGGGTTGAGTATCTATTCAAAATTGTCTTTGGCATATACATGTTGGTATCGGTGGTTGTACTCATTAACCTGCTGATTGCTATGATGTCAGACACCTATCAAAGAATTCAGGTAGTATTTTTGCTAATGGCGCTTATCAATATAAATCCCCATTTTTCTTTTATTTCTCAAATACTACTTATGCTCTTACAACAATATATATCTATATAACTTATATTTATATTATCATATTTATTATAATAACTAAGCTACGTATTGAATTACATATTTGATTAATCCTCAAGTCTTTTTCAGCAAACAAGAAGAGTAACGAGTTTAGCTGATATTAGATCATGTGAAAGGTATTCGGAAAATTAGTCAGGTCTTTTCTAGTTTGAGGTTGATCTTCAAGTGCAGCGAGAAGCAAAGCAAGATGTGATATTTAGTGTGAGAAGTGCGAGAATAAAAAATAAGCTGATAAGCAAAGCGAGAGGCCAAGCGGTTGAAGAAAAGCTAAAAATTAACAAAAAACCAAATTGGAAAAACAGGCCAAATCAAGCATAAGGGATGGGCAAAGCATCAAGAGGAGTACACAGATAAGCATCTATAGGCTCTATCAAAAGAAAGACCCCCAAAGTGGTATCACAGAGAGGTTCAGAACGTATCGTTGCTCGCCTTGTTTCTTGCGGCTACTTTGATGTCGGTTCTTCGAAAACATTAACAGACCAAACCAACAATTTTTTTTTTTTTTTTTTTTTTTTAATGTGACAATTTAAAATTGAATTTGAATATGGAAGATGAAAACGAAATATTTGCAGCAAAGTGATTCATGGCTTATTCTGTAAATCCATCAACTGCCCAGACTTGCATCTTCCAGGTTTTTTCAATTAAAAATTAGAGCTATCTGTGAGATACAATTGTAATCAAATTTTGTATCTTACAGATAAATCACCGGCTTATAGATTAGACAATTGTAGTGTGTAATAAAAGCAATCAAAATTATGTCTGTGTCATTAGCTTTAGATTAATAGTAAAGTGCCTAGAAAAAAGTAGCTTTTGTGAACAGTGTTGAGCAGCAAAACGCGCGTGCCCAGTGTTGGCAAACTGCATGCTTTACAACAACAATATACTGCTGCATGTTTATGTGTGAATCAATCAATTTATTTTTTAAGTATATTCTACGAAATATACCAATAAATGCGTCCGATTTTGCTTAGCAATTTCTCGAACATCTTTGAGATACATGGGAAAGAGAGAGAGCATATATAAAAGTATCTACGAGTTAGAAATTGTTAAGCAAAATTAACGTGTACATTTGTGTATTTCTCTTATGGAAATATTCAGTTGCAGCGCTTAAGTTATATATACGATATAGAAGACAAATTGTAAATCTGTGAAATGCTTGACAAAATCATTGAAACTCATTTGTGTAAAACGTGTTCTTGTTCTACTTTTTTTATATATATATTCATGTACATGTCCAACTCATCACGAACTCATCATTCACAATGCCAATAACAAAACAAACCAAAAAAACCTATGAAATACTAGGCGCAATCCGACATCGAGTGGAAATTTGGCTTATCCAAGCTTATTCGCAATATGCATCGCACAACAACAGCGCCATCGCCGCTTAATTTAGTTACCACCTGGTTTATGTGGATCGTCGAGAAGGTCAAGGTAAAATCTTATAAAATCTTAATCTTGTGTCAGCGTGACATAAAAAAAAAACAATTATAAAACTAAACTACAAGTGAAACACAGCAATCAGACCCTGTGCGTGTGTGATTTTAATCTGATCAGAACTCTCGTAGTTGCTGACCTTTTCTGCCAACCATTTAAAGCAATTTGGCAACAACTGCAACGGGAACAAATGAAATGATGCCCAACTTTTATGATTTAGAAATGTCAACAAGTGTCTGCCCAACAAATGCTTTAAGTGTGTTGCCCGTTTGCACCCTGTTATAAAGCACCAACCTCCTGTCTGTGCTTGTGATAAATATATATATTTTGCACAATTTGATCACACTTTTTACAGTACTTATTTGATTTTTTGTTGTTTTTGCTTTTGATGTTTAATCAATGTGTTGGTGTCTTTCGTCTCTCTGCCTTCTGTGCATGTCCTGTTTGATTGTCATGTGTCCTGTGTAACTCTAATGCCGCCTTGACTTCACCCACACACACACGCAACAACCACAACAACAGGCACGCATGAAGAAAAAGAAGCGTCCAAGTCTGGTTCAGATGATGGGAATACGTCAGGCCAGTCCACGCACCAAAGCTGGCGCCAAATGGCTATCGAAGATCAAGAAAGGTGAGCAATGTATGTATCGCCTTGCCTAGTTCCAGAGAGTTCTTCCGATTCACCCAAACCACCCCCAAGCACCACCCCGACGTTGGTACAAGTTCAAAGAGTTTTGCAGCAACAAGCGTTCGTCTCTCAACTTGTCATCTCTCTTTCTCTCTCTCTCTCTCTTGCTTTCTCGCTCTCTCTCTGTGTTATCTATGCAACTGTGACTCTCTTTTTCCACTCTATCAATTTACAGTTCTCTTCTATCTACAATTGGCGCGCTCTAGCTCAAAATTACTTTCTTAACTTCCAACTCTGTTTACACTTTGCAGCAGCACAGATGGGGTAAAGGTGCAACCGAAATACTTAAACCAAAATAACACAAATAATTCATAAGTATTTTTGAATTTAAATATATTTTCTAAAAACATTTTCAAAGTTATTTGAAATATTTTTGAGAGGTGATCTTATTTTTGAGTTTTTTGTAGTTCTTGTTGTGTTATCTGTATTCAGTTTGAATATGTGAAGACATCTTTTGAAAAATGTTTAAAATACAAATTGAAAAAAAATGGAATTCGGTTGCAGCCTTACCGCTGTCATTTTGCAGCATAGTGTTCCCCCCATTTTCCCCAGATCAAAACATAACTAATTGAATATTTCTACGAAACTCTCAGATTCGGTGGCCTTGTCTCAGGTGCATCTGTCGCCGCTGGGCTCGCAGGCCAGTTTCTCGGCGGGCAATCAGAATCGCATCGAGAATGTTGCTGATTGGGAGGCGATTGCGAAGAAATATCGAGCGCTCGTTGGCGATGAGGAGGGTGGCTCTCTCAAGGAGTCGGATGCGGAGAGTGGCTCCCAGGAGGGTGGCAGCGGTGCGCCACAGCCACCGGCACAGGTGGGCAAGGGCAGGGGGCAAAGCAGAAAGCAAAAGTAGAAAAGTGATTTTTCCCGACTTACTTAAACTAATTTTAACTTTAAGTTAATATGGCTTGGCGCTTTTGGCTTTAACTAAATGAGTTTCGATTGCAGGTCTAAGCTTCAAAAGATCATCCCACTCTGCTCTACTACTAAACTACTACTACTACTACTACTACCACTTTCTACTCTATCTAAAACTTCTCTTCTAACCTTGCCCAAAAACCATCTAACTCTTCAACTCTCCCATCTCGACTGTCTTTTGCCTGTCCCTAACTCTAAGTAACTCTAACTCTAACTCTAAGCAGCACTCTTCGAAAAAGAAAACAATAAAACAAATGAAACTCGAAACTAAGCTTCACTTAAATTAAAATTAATTTAGCTAGAATATTGAAATTGTTTTGGTAATTTATAAGCTTTATGATTTCGATATATATTTATAACTAATTTAGTTAATGAACAAAGAATTTTTTATATGACGTTCCAACCAACATAACAACAACAAAAACAAGTTTTCCATAATTTGAATTAAGTAAGTTTTTTAAGATCTTTTCTCGGATCCGTTTCAATGGCATCCAAAATTGTCTTAACCCGTTGACATGAACTCCCTGTAGCATTTTAATATTTCATAGGTAAGCTAAAACTCCAGGATGTCGAAGAAGAAGATTAATACGATGATAAGCTTAGCATTATTTATATTTGTATTTGGTAGTTAGTAAGTTTTTAACTTTAGCTTCACCTAATTAAATTTATAACTATAAGCTTTTCATATCTGCGGCGTATTTCTTTATCCTTGAACTAAATGTGAAATGTTTGCAATTTATTTTTGTAATTCTCAGTGTAATATTTTGATGTGAAATTTACTAAGGAAACGCCTAAAATTTGTACTTATGTGTAAATAAATAGTCATATTTGAAAAAAATAACAAGCTAAATGCAAAAATGTTCAACTTTATTTCATTTTTCTCTTATCTAAATCAGAAAAATAAAAAAATATATATTAAAAGGTTTTAGATAAACACAGTTTAAAAAAAATTGAAGAAAGACATATTTGAGTATTACCCGATACCTAAAACAAAAAACTATTTAGCTTCAGTTTCTCGCAGTGCAGCCACTCAATTTATCCGTCTCTTTCACACATTCATAAGCTAAAATAAACATATATTTGCGCTGCTCTCAGTTGGTTGTTGTCCGTGCTAATAAATTTGCTGAAACTTAGTTGAAATCACAACCGTTTAGTGGCGCTGTGAACGGCGCCATCTATTAACACATACAGAAAACACGAAGTACAACATTCCTCTTACAAATCATATTTTATTCGTCTATTTAATAATATTTAAGACTTAAGTGATTTTTGTGAAATTAAAGATATTTATGAAACTTTTTCTTTTAAAGAAAATTTATTGGAATTGTTTTATACATTTCTTTTTCAATAAATAAAAACTATGGCAAGCAAAATTAAAAAAAAAAATTGAATCTAAATAAAATTTGGGTTTTCTGGGTTTGCGAAATATAACAATTTTATAAAAACAATAAAATTTGTAACTTTTATGTTTCGGAATTGTGTACAGTAAAACAGACTGACGGAAGGTGCATCACACTAATATACTTTATTGACCTTCAGGAAAGGCACCTCATTAATGATATGATAATATAGTATAGATCAAATGTTTCTAGCTGAAGCTATAAATATCAATGCAATGAATCTTAAAGCAGCTGTCAACCTGTTCATCATTCAGTGTGCATTTTCTATTCAAATTATAAAAATTGCTCGTAATCAACAACTAAGCCAATTATTTCAACACACACTAAGAGAGACAACACACAGGTGGGTCGAGAGCTTAAATTGACCAAGGTGTTGAACTGAGCAAGTGAATTTTAATTTGGCTTTAACTACACCAACAAGCAAAAGCAACAACAACAACTACAACAACTGCACAAGATTGGCAGCAAAAAGCAGCAACAATTGCAGTTGTCACATTTTGGTTTGCAAAGTGTTGAAAACTGTTTGCAAACGGGTTGCTCAGTTTTTGTTGTTGTATTTTATTATGGATAATTGCATTTTGCTGCTGCTGCTGTCACTTGACGGCTGAATGTTGACATTGTTGTTGTTGCTATTGCTGTTGCAGCAAAGACATTTTGACTACGATAAGCAAAAACAAGTTGCCGCTTTGGAAAAAAAATACAGTTTTCAGCCAAAGTTTATGGCTAACACGCCTGTCAAATTTGCTTACAATTAGGAAGTTCATAAATTTTCTTCAGCTTGATTTTAATGCCTTTGAGAGAGTGAGTGTGTGTGTGTGTGGTCAACCCAAAGTGATTAATACCACTTTCGAAAACAGCTACTGAACGCATATCTAAATATGTGTATATTCATAGAGTTGAGAAATTGTTGATCGCAGCTGCATATTAACTGCAAATAAATTCAAATTCAATGAAGGTGCAACACAGCAACACAGCAACAGTGCAACATAAATGAAATGCCGTAACTCAGAGGCTGTGGCCGAGCTGATGTTGTCCATCATTCATCAAAAAGCCAGGCCAACAAGCCACAACCAACCAGCAGCAGCAGCAGCAGCAGCAGCAGCAGCAGGAAGCGCGTATCAGCAACAACAACAAACAATAACAACCACTGCAACAACAACAACAATAAAGCCAACAACATTAATTGCCTGAACAACATGTGTGTGGTGTTTGCACAGCAGGTGACATTTTCAGACCAGGAAAAGAAATCAAACTAAATGAAAAAATACAAATCACACAAATTAAATGAACACACTAGAAAAAAATATGTATATTTTGGTTTTGAGTGAAACTCCAATAAAATGCAACATTTAATTTCAACAATTTTCTGCACTTCAATCAATGGTTTTCCTTAAACGCCCAATTTAGCATTCGTTCATTTCATTTGTGTAGAAATACAGTCAACACACCCAGATAAATACCAACAAATGCAGAACGTAATATCTAATTTACTTTTCCATATTTATACAGAAACAACTAGAATATTTTTTATAGTGCACGCACCCAGATAAGAGACGCACAACGACAACGAAACAAGTTGTTGTTAGTTGAGGGGATTTCTTGCTGCTGCTGATGTTGTTTTTCCGTTTTGATATAATACAAAACACTTTTTCATATCGAAATTTGTGATATGTTTTGATTAATGGCCAGCGAGACAAACACTTAATTTGACGCCAGGCGCCTTAAGGAAAAAGAGTAAAAAATAAATACAGCAGCAGCAGCAAAAAAAAAAACAACCCAAACGAATGATCTTCACAACGCCAACAGTTGCTGCTGGGGGAATCAACGGAAAATACAAGAGGAACAAAAAACATCAACATAATCTCGAGCAAGATTAATTATTGTAATCACATCAACAGCAAAGCGAGAAAGAGAGAGGGAGAGAGGAAGGGAGCAAAAGAGAGAGAGAGTGTGAGGTAGAGCGAGTGAAGAGTCACAAAAAATGATCAATGATTATCCACTGATTTTTTATGAGTGTATACGCGTGTGTGTGTGCGTCTCCCAATGATACTATACCCTGTAGCCATGGGAATGGGGGTATGGAGTTACACATTTCATTGGCCAATCAAGATGCTAATGTGAAGAAGATTAATTTGTGCACAACTATCGAGACGAGAGCTTGCGACTTGCCCGCCTGTTTCACGAATGATTTTAATCAGATATTTCATGCGAAGAGACAAATCTGAAGGCTTGTTATTAATACTGCCACAGCCACAGCCACAGCAACCTGATGTCGTTGCCTCTTCGCATTCCATTAAATACGCACACGCTGTCATTTAGCACAGGCTACGGCAGAAGTAGAAAAGTATTTCTCTAGGTGTAGTTGCGGCTGTTGCCAAGTGACACGCAGATTAATTGAAATTTTATGAGTAGCGCAGACGTAAACAATCAGCGGGACCACCTTTTGCCAGCCCCTAAGGTCATGCATAAGAGCCTGTCTTCAGTCTTCAGTTCTCAGTCTTCACAGTCTTCACAGTCTCTACACTCTTCACAGTTCCTTCGGTGTCTCCTACAGTTTCAGCTGTAAGCTGATGCAACAACTGTTGCTGCTGCTGTGTGAGTGTAAAAAATAGCCTAATAGCTCGTACAATGGGCACATATCTTGTGCATTCACTTATGCAAATACTTTTCTATATAATCTGAATCTTTCTATATCTTGCCATTAATACATTCAAATACTTCCAATACTATTCAGCTTGTCAATGGAATTAAAACCAAAGTATGAGCTCATTGTATTAAGGAAAATATTAAATTGTTATCGAGGAGCTATTGCTAATTTGATTAGGTAATATCCCCTATTATTTATCCCCTAATTGGACCAGAATCGTATTGTGTATTTTATATACAACAACTGAGAAACGAGGAAGGTCTTTTAGGCAGCTATAATGAGAAACGGTATAAGGACCTCATATCCATGGGGATGAAAATACTCAGCGGTTTCTTGGCAGGACACTATAGACTAAGAAATCACCTAGCTAAACTGAGAACAATGTGGATGAATCCTCAAAGCACATAATATCGGATTGTGTTGAATTAGCCGCAAGAAGATGCTGTATCTTATTATCTATTCTACTGATCCCTGATCTATTGAGCTCTGAATTCAAGAATTTATATTTTGGATTGGTGGTTTCTATGTCTTCCAACAAAAATTCAAGGTCATATTATGCTCATATTTAAGTGGTAATTACTATTCGGATTCCACAGTCTCCTGGAGCTCCACTCTAATTGATAGACTGTGAAATTATTTAGAAATGGCAAGAAAATGTTTGCGCTCTCCACGAGCAACTCCTGTGCTGTGGCCACTTCGAGTCGGTCATCAAGAGTCGCAGACTCATCTCGCAGATGACTTCGAAACGATTCCAAGTTGTCGGCATATCGTTTGGTCTCGTCTTGGCAGGCGGAGCACATTTGGGTATTTGGCCGCTGGCTAAGGAAAGGAAACCCGAAACTCAAAACCGAAACTGAGACCGTCTAAGTGAAAAGTGTTAAAAAGTGCGACTCAGTTGGTTTGGCTCTGTGTGGCAACATTGGTTGAAGGAAGACAAATGAGCGGCATCAACGGAACGGCATTTTTGACATTTGCAAAATGAATTTGAAATGTCAGCCAAAAATAAAATAAAATAAAAAAAAAAATCGAAGCGAAGCGAAGCTCAACTCTTGACGAAGGTTCCACTTGTTCACTGAATGGAGTCGACTCGACAAGGTGGACCCCGAGTTCCGAGTGTAAGAGATCCCAGACTTGGAAGGGGGGCCTCACTAAACGCTATGGTTGGGTAGCGAATAAGTTGCGGGCATTTAAATTAAAATCAGGTGAAAGGTTATTAATTTGCCAAGTGAGACTGGGTCGTTGTTGTTGCTTTTGTTGCCTTTTGGTACGGCTCATTTGGTTTAATGTTGATGTGCGAAGAGGCCGAAAAGGCCAACGAATTGAAATGATGACGAGTGAAATGACAATGACTTTGACAGATGGTGAAATGAATGCGAATGCGAAGACCCATCACAGCAGAGAAATTATTGGGTGGACACACGTATTCCTACGCCCCAGAGTTGGCTGAAAATGAGAAACTAGAATACGATATGAATAAGTAGCATTGGGAATGAGTTCAGTCCTACCAAAAAGTAACAGTTAGAAGAAAGCATCTATGACCTCATAATGTATATATAATATTGATTACGTTCAACAGCTCATTCGATCTAGCAATTCCCATGTGTCCATATGGATGAACAACTGGATCTCGGCTTTAAGAAATACAGATTTAAAGTTTTCAATATTCGTAAATAGATCAAGTTAATCAGTTTGTAATTTTAATTTCCAATAGAAATAATAGCCAAGATTTCATATTCATAGTATTCCATTTTATATATATTATTGATTAATTGTACAAGATCGGATAAGAAGCCAACAATTTTCCGACATCCGCAACTTTGTCAAAACTGAGCCGATTTTTGCTTTTGCACATTTTGATTATTGTTTGATTCTCGGATAAAATTCTTAAAAAGGAGACTGATCCTAAAAATTGACCCAATGTTTTTGATCATGAAACCGATGCTTTTGCTTTATATAAAAATGAGTATCATGCATATATTATCTCTGAACAGTTTTATTAATAAGTACTTGAAGCTGTTGTTTAGTCATAACATATGGACAGACAAATATACGCGATGGAGCCTAATCCGCAGTTGAAAATCGGAAAATTAGTTGAAACAATTGCTGGTTGGCCATTTGCGCTGTAACTTATGGCCAACATCAGTGTGGCACAATTAAAATCATTTAGAGGCCAATTAAATTTCGTTAGCAGCATTAAAAATGGCAATGGACGCCGGCACAAAAACACAAAAACACAAACTGATTGTCATGGGTCACATGAGAACAATTGCGAGCAGCAACCAGAGATGGGGATGCAGATGGGTGGGTCAGCGGAGGGTGGCAACCATGCGGCAACCATTGCACAATGTTGGGAAAGTGGACAATTAAAATCACGAAAATGCCTGTTGATGTTGCGTACTGGTAACAGTTTGTCCTGAAATCATTCCCAGCAGCCAACTCCCAACATTCCTGCTTGCTGGCCAAGAGTGCGTGTGCGTGCTGTGCTGTGATTTGGCTTAAATTGTGCCGGGGTCAGGTCAGGATTGGGATTGGTACTGACTGTGAGTGTGTGTGTCTGTGTGTGTGTGTGTGTTGGAGTGTGTCTCTGAGTGAATGTGGCAGCTGTGCTGTGTTTTGTTGGCCATTAGAGAGAAGCTCTTCCCAAAGCATGGGAATTTCAATTAGACAACTAACTCAAACAGCTACAAAGACACAGAGAGAAAGGGAGACAGACAGTGAGAGAGAGAGAGAGCACAGATTTTCCCATCACTTGACCAATTATTCGAGCAGCATTTGCACAGTTGTTGACTTCGTGTTCATCATGTGCGCTGTGGCCAAATAACAACTAAAATTACACATTGACCCGCCTACGTGTTTAACTGGACAACAAAACAGCTTCCAGCTCCATAATGATGTTTAGCTAATGCTAATCAGGTTTTAAGTTGGCAGCATTCAATTTAATGCAAGTAAAAAATACAAAAACAAAAAAAATGAAGAAAAACGAGAAGAAAGAAAAGATTTACAACTCTTCCGTTGCAACTTTCACAGCTTCTGCAGTAGACGACGGACTTGTAGGAGTCTTTTGGCTAGCTGATTATTTTCTTTTGGCCATCCACAATTATTGGGTAGCTGCATTTTTTACGCCTCCAAATCGAATAATACGTTTGCGAATTTTTGCGCATAAGTTATGGTCACAGTTACTTTACCGTATTTTCCTCCGTGTGTCGTGCGTGCTGAATTTCCCTCGCTTACCGTTACCAACCTGGTAACGGCCTGGCAACGGTCTGGCTTAGGCCAACTCTGAACGTGGCCACGGCTCGTTGGGCTACCAACTAAGCGCTAAGGCTAAGACAGGGGCGGCGGCAACTGCAACTGCAACTAACGCGTTTTGGCTTCAGGGCTAAGGCTCAAAAGGCCTGCCCTATGCCACAAGCTGGGGTTCAACTACTTTAAAGTCACCCCTTTGGACGGAACTTGAACTCGTCTCGGTTAGCTATGCAAATTTCACACTTTAAGTCAACTAGCAGGCAACTAAAAAGGTAACATGAAAGACAAGTTGATCCAAATAAACCAAACTACATCATCGATTTTTCAGCTTAGCGAAGAATTTGCACTCTATTTTTGAAATTAATTTAGTAATATAGTTTAATTAATAATAAAATTATGATTTTTTATTTATTATTTTATATATTATCCCACATTTTTGTTATTATAAATATTGTTAATGGTCTTAGCATATTTTTAGACTCAACATCTATTTGGTAGTAGAACTGAAAGTAATCTAAATTATTTTTATTGGGTCTTATTATTTTTATATTGTTTTTGGGGTAGTTAAATACGTTATTCGAAATTAATGCTATTTAAAAATGAATTGAAATATTATTACATTAAACTAAACCATAATTATATAATCATATCTAAGAAAATCGTTTTGAATTATTTTGCAAGGTTTAAATTTGTGTTGGCTCAGTTTGAGGCTCAATTTGGGTTTTTCATTTAAAGCTTTAAGTCCGTGGAGTAAAGTATACCCTTTCTTACTGGGGCATTACAATTGCTAAACACTCAACGCCAGCAGAGTCCTCCATCCTCCATCCTCCATCCTCCGTCCTGCGTCCTCCGCCCTCCGTCCTGCGTCTCCCACATTGTCGGCGTTCGTCGTTCATCGTTCGTCGCTCGTCGTTCATTGTTCTTTGGTCTGTCGTCTTTTCATTTTCTTTGATGTTGTAGCGCCGATCAAATCGATCAAATGTAATTTTCGCAGCACGAACGTGCGGCATGGCAAAAACTATAAAGGAGGCAAGGCGGAGAGCGCCAAGTGCTGTTTGTTGTTGTTATTGCTGTTGCTGTTGTTGTGGCAAAGTACATTTACACCAATTGCGTTGATCGATCTGTGTGTAAGTTATATGCCACGGCAGCAGCAGCAACCGCAGCCGCAGCAGCCGCAGCAGCAGCAGCGCCTTGGGACCGTGCCAAATTCTTAATAGTTGCTAGCTTACTATGAGATCAGAAGAGAAGAAGACCAACTTCAACTTGCAACTTGCAACTTGTAGCGAGTGTAAAAACAACAAAGCAGTCAAAACCACAGAGGTTCAGCTCAAGATAAAAACGTTTTTGTGGTTTAGAGTCTGCGTCTCTCTGCCACCACCTCTCTCTTGCCCTCTATCGCTCTCTGTCTCTCCCTCTCTCTCTCTCTATCGTTCGGTGTGTGTTGTTGCCTCTCTGGCGGTTTCGCTATAATTAAGGACTTTTGAGTAATTTGTACACCTATTTAGGATCGCGTTGATTACAGGCCGGCGTTTTATTGCTTTTGACACCTAAAGGGTACCCAGTGCTCGGTGCCGCAGCCTGTTGCACGACGCACCGAAAAGCTGCCCAACCGGCTACACTCCAAAAGCCATTTGGGATCTGTGCGAAAAAAGATCGAATGAGAGAAAGAGAGAGAGAGACAGTGAGTGAGAGAGAAAATGAGAGTGAGATAGTTGAAGAGAGAGCGAGACAGCGAGTGAGCACTCGTGGCTCGATCTCAATCTGGTGATCTGGCGTTGAAGATTGCGACTTTTGCCACAGTTGAAGTGGATTTATTGGCTGACGTGAGTATTTAGTGTTGACGGCATAGAACAAAAGAATCTGAAACCGCAGCCGCAGCAGCAGCAGCACTCGTTGTTGTTGTTGTTGTTGTTGTTGTTCCTTGTTGCTGCCACAGCTTCTTGGCGGTCACCCACCGCACACCTGGCGAGCAGCAAAAGGAGTTAGCCAAATCAAGCCAGCTGCCTCATCTCCACTCCAACTCACATTAGCTTTATCCTCATCTTCATCTCCAGCCTCAGCTTTAGCTTCAGCTTCAGCTGCTGGCCCACACAAAGCCTGTTGGCTGCTCTGCTTATCAGCGAAGCGAAACTTGTTGCCCTCGTTGACCGCTGATCGACGGATTCCCGATTAGGCTGAGATTCGTCGTGTGTTGCAAAGGCGCCAACGCGCAACAAGCAAACTGACAACATTTTATCCAAAGCAGAGGCAGACATATTTTGTGCAACTCAATCGGACTTCAAAATATAATCATCGGGATTGGTTTCTACAATAACTTCAAATAGTTTGCGATGCAAGAAAAGCTTTCACTATTTATTTAGCCTAATTTTGGTACTTTTGAAATAAATTTCCCATCAGATTCAAGTAAATTGTGTAATCTAAAACTCTATCTATTAAAAATTGAAATGTTTTACTACTAATCAATAAGCAATTTTCAAATCAAATTCCCAATTGACTGAATAAATTTGTATTAAAAAATTAAATACATAAATAAAAAATATGAAAATGGAAAATGCAAAATGTTACACATTGAAAATGCCACCAACGTCGAGCAAATAATAATCGATAAAAAAGTTAGTTAGAATTCATTAACGCCTTTACACAGCAACAACAACTAACAACAACAACTAATGTCTAGCCTCGATAATGTCATTAAGTTACAGAATATATAATCATAAATAAGTTGTCAGCAGTTTGGCAAATTCGAACGGCAGCCGGCAACTTAATCGACAGCAATTAGTTGCTCGTGGCCAAATTCGAACGCAAATTATTAGAAATATTGTGAGCATATAAATTGAAATGTTTTCAGTTTTAGTTTCCGATGCGATGTTTATCGCAACTATAAAATATATATACATATGTATATATATACATACGTACATACATATATCGAATGGAGGCTGAACAGCATTGAAAGCTTTTGTCATCGCACGTTTCCACGAATTTGAATGCAGCCAGCCAGAACACACCCACACACAAACACAGACACACACACACACGCAACTTTAAGATATACAGCTACACAGATACAAGGTACAAAGAGTGCTGGCAACTCTGGCTGGCTTCCAGGGAAAAAACTGCAACTTCAGTTGGGGGCTTCTCAGCGGGTGGGCGTCGATTTTGACACTCGAACGCAGACGCGAGTGGCCTTAAACAAATTGCGGATATGTCACATGATTTTATGGCTCTATATAAGCCAAGTAACCAGCCAACTTAAACAGCAACAACTGACTTTGGCTCAAGGGGGCAAATGCTAAATCATTTGTATTTTGTTGTCGCAACAGGATTCAGGATTTTGTACGTTCCGAGGCAGAGTTCCAGGCTACTGCTGCTTCACTTACGTTGATTTCACACCTCAGGGAGTCCGAGCAAGACTTGTGTCTCCCCGTACTCCTATTTCTATTCATAGCCACACTCCAGCTCCCATTCCTGTTGCTACATGACAGTCTTGGCGCATTAAGCATGACAGCTGCTGGGTTTATAGTTCAGCTCCCCCTCTGCTGAGCTTAGCTGGTGTGGTCTTTAGTCTAACTGCTTAGCATTTAGTTAGGCGTAGTCAAGATTAACGAGTTTTAGCCAAATGTACAATTCGCATGATAAATGGACATTTGTGCATCAATCTGACAAACAAAACATTCTTAGAATGAATGTGCTTTTATGTTTTTTACAGTAAAAAACAGCTTAACTTAGAGAACACATTTAACCGGGACTCATTAGAAATAATAAAGAATTTTGAAGACTTGCGGAGACAATTTACTTCTCTAGAGAAATAGGCTGCAACCTCTTAACCCAAGAACTCAATTTAAAGCGATCGTTCCTTATATAAGCTTTACACTATATATTCTTATCTGTTCAAGGTAGGGAAGAGTTTGCTAAAAACTTATCCAAATGAGCAAAGTCAACACCTTTCGAAAAAAATCTATATATGTATGAAAAAAGCTCAGCTTGTACCCCTCTTTAGGCATACAAAAAGCAACTAAATTATTTATAGATCAGACTAAAAACTGACCTAACTTCTTAACCTTATACAAATACTTACTCTTCACAGACTCTAGGCAATAATTTGTCAGAATCTTAACTCAAACCACATTTGTCAGCGCGTGCCAAAGCAGTTGAAGCCACGTTTTGCGAGTGACAACATTGTTAAGTGTGGCAACCCTGTCTGCAGCTTTACTGATGACTGCTTCCTGTCAACCCTGAAGCGTATTTTGTGGTCTGTTCCTTCTTTTCTGGGCCACCTTTGGTTGCTTGCCTCAAACAGCACGCAATTCTTTTAACTGGTTTGCTGAGAGGCGTGGGATTATTTTTTATGTGAGATGGAAGTGCAATAAAATATTTATTTTAGAAGACTAGAAAACTATAACGGTATCCTTTTTATAATACAGGTTGTTTATTTCGAGAAAAAATAACTATTTTAGTTTTCTATTAAATTTGAAATAGTCGATTTCAGTTCACAGTTACATTACTAAATATATTTTAGTCAATTAACTATTCTACATGGCCTTTAATAAACACTCTTCTGGTTTACGTAATTGAGGATGTGTAAAACAGAGTTATCAAAATTGTTGACTGTAAATCAAGCGCCAACAGCGCATAATTTAAATTTACCAATGAAAGTTGATGCAACAGTTCAGAGATGAACCCTCAACACCCTCTCTCTCACACTGACTGTTTCCCTCTCTCTTATGCAGCAGCATTTCAATCAAAAGACAATTTAGCTGGAGAAAAGCTAAAGAAACCTGTGCACATACACACACACACACACACACAAACACACACTCAGTGTAGTCGGCAATTTGGCAAAGGCAATCGCAGTAACAACTTCCTCATACTATCAGGCGCACTCTACGCAACACCCCTCACCACCCACCCACCCCTTGCGCGTCCACTAGTTCTCACTTTTTAGACCTCAGCCCTTTTTCATTCAGGGCCATATTCAGGGCCATCTTCACGTCGGCAACGGCATCCTTTGAGCCTTTTGCCAAATTACCGCGCATTTAATTTTAACTTTGATGTTGCATGCGGCATACACTTGCCTCCAACCTGTGTGTATGTGTGTGTGTGTGTGTGAGTGAGTGTGTTGTGCTTATACATACATACACACACGTAAAGCAAAGCATGAAATGGCGATAACTGAACAACTGACAAACTGGGCACCTCAAAAACTCTACGCAAAGCTGAGAAATGTTGATAAAATTGCGCAGAATTACCTGCCACAAAAATTGTGGAGAGAAAGGAAGGGGAGGGGATGTCACTCGATGTTGGCATTGAATTGGTTTTAAAGTTGAAATAGTATATTTTGATGTAACTGAAATATTATTGATTTAATTATGTGCGTTTAATAAAATTCATGGAAAATATTAAATTATGAAAGTTTTCATGAAGAATAAATATAAAAAATAAATATAAAGAATAAAAAAAATATATATAAATAAAATGATTTTATAAAATATATTTTAAAGCCGAATCTCTTTAAACAATCTCAAAGACTTCTCAAAAATGGTAGACTACCCAAAATATAAACAGAGTAATAATAAATTTTAGGCTTAATCATTCAAAGAGATTTCATAAAAGTTATATTACACAAAATAATAATCGAAAATTTTGAACTAAAAACTATTTTGGATATCTTGAGAATTTTAATCCTAATTGATGGACTAATCAAAGCTCTTAAAAGTTCTAATTTATGATCAAATAGTAATAAAAATATTTACACTTTTTTTTTTAATGAAACCAACTGATCTAAAACGGACAAAACGCCTTCAAATCATTGTCATGGCCAATTTTTATATCAGTTAAGGGGGGGAAAGGGGTAGACTGACTTTCGACCATTTCGGTTAGTAACAAAGTTCAATTGTTTGGCTTTGGCTTTGGCTTTGGCTGTGGCTGTGGCGTGTGTGTAGGCACCAATAAATTTATGGGCATTTTGATTGGTGTTTGTGACGTACACAACAAAAAACAACAACAACAACAATCACAAAAAAGACGCCAGCGGGCACAAAATTATATTTTGCCGCTCGTCAACTTGGCTGTAAATGTCTGTGTGTGTGTGATTGTTGTTGTTGGTAACAGAGTTGCCCCATTGTCGTTGTCGTTGCTTGTGGAACTCTGTTTGCCGTTTGCTGTTTGTCCGTTGACAACATGTTGTTGGCGCATTTCGTGGCAGCATTATGATAATTTTATGGCAAATCATTTTGTTTACAACACGTCCGCTCAGGTGGGCGCGTGTGGGCGGCAGTCATTTTTGTTTATTTTGGGGCGTGCCCCACACAAAATGCTGTGAATGATTATCGATTTTACATGGCAAATTGCAGGCTGTATATCTGTTAATAGTGGGAACCTCTCTCCGACGCAGCCACAAAATGCAAATAATCGCCCAAAAGGTGCAACATTCAATGGGAACAAACCATTTTTATCTCGAATCTCGAATTTAGTCGAGGAGAGCAACATTATATACTTTAAGGTCAAATAAGTATTGGCGCTGGAGAGCATGAAATAGAACTGAAATCGCATATCAAATAAACTCATATTTTTTAATTAACATATCAGAAAAATTAATATTTTTAACTACTTCCTCATTTTTAGATAAGAATAGCTAAAATGTATTTATTTTTTGCTTGATAATATATAAATTTATAAAGATTAATTTGAAAAAAATGCTCAAAATCATTGCACAAAATGTGACGCAGCTGGCTGAAATTAAGTTTTGGTACTAAAACATTTGATAAAAGTTTCTCAATTGCCGTCGGTTGATGCTGCATATGCCATAGAAGTGGCAAACAGAAATCCACTCACAGAAAAGATCCTCTCAAAAACCAAAACCAAACCAAAACCGGTCATAAGGAACCAACCAAGTCAAGAGACAAAAGTAGGCAGTGCCTTAAGAGGTTCACTCAAAGTGTGCTCATAGTTGTTGGTCTGGTCTGGTCTCTGATGTGGTCTGCTTCAGGTCTAATCAATGGGGTGCAAGGGGGTTGGGGTGTGCTGAGGTGGGCTGGCAGCAGCAGCGACTGGTCCAACACTTAAGTTTTTGGAACGAGCGCTAAAGAGCTGCTGATGCGACGACCAAGTGAAGAGCCAACTCCAAAACCAGTTTAAGTTAAACACCAAACGAGTTAACAACAACAACAACAACAACAACAACAACAACAACAACAACAACAACAACAACAACAACAACAACAACAACAACAATAACAACGAGCCACATTTGGCGAGTTGAACGAATCAGTGCCAATGAGCAAGAGGCTGGCTTAAGCTAAAGAGCTGAGCAGCTGCAAACGCCAAGTAACGCCCCCTCTAAATAAAAGGGCTTATGTGAAAAAAATGGCTGCAATGCGGAGACTCTCTGCGGGGATCTAACAAATTATAAAATACTTCAGATATTATATGAGTCGTATAGTGTGGATAGGAAAAATCGAGTAAAGTGCTGCGTTTTAACTTAAATATCAAAAATATAAAAACAAATATAAAAAAATACAAAAACGAATTTAAAAATCTTTCACATAGTTTGCTGCCCTGTGCATAATAATATTTCGATAATCTATTATATACAAAATATCGCTAAACATCCTTAAGCGTTATAGATAACAAAATTCATATCAATTTACATGTGGCTGCCACTGGAGCTGAACGCTTTTCATGTTTTTTTGTGGGCATGCAATTAATTTTACTAAAATTACCAAAAACCAAAAGAAGAAAAAACACGAGGAAAAAGAGCTGAAAAATTATGCGTGTGGTTTTTCACACTTTTTGTTGGGTTTTTCTATTGCGTTACTTCACGCCTTTGCACTTGCGATGTGGGCGTGTCCTGTGTGTCATTCTCCACAATTTTGTATGCTACTCCAGCGTCTGATCTGCTCTGATCTGATGTGCGGTGAGGGAAATTGGAAATTGGAAATGGAAATGGAACTTTCTTTAGCAATTAAGCACGCTTTATGCTCAATTTTTTGTTGCCCTCGTTCGCTGCACGCATTTCAAAATTTAAAATTGTAAAATGTAAAATGATGCCACATGTGTCTGTCTGCATCTCTGCACTGCTAAATGTATCTCTTCACATACGAAGAGATGTATCTGTATCTGTATCTGTATCCGTAACTGTAACTGTAGCTGCGCTCAAGATTGATTTTTGCCCGCCTTTCAGTTTCGAATCGCTTTGTGAGGCATCTTTCTTCTTGGCTTTTGTGTGTGTGGCATGTTTGCTTGTTTTTGTTTTGGGGCACACACTAATCCCTTTAACAAATATGAAATTATTTGATGCTGTCATAAGTACACATTTGGAGAGAGAGAGAGAGACAGGGAAATGTGGTGTGGGTTAGCTAGAGTAGTTGAACTGATTTCCATTTTTCTCAATTTTCTATGGTTTATTACAATTATAATTACAAATTTGCTGGAACTTAAGAAGACAAAATTTGCTTTGGTTTCTTGGGAGAGAGAAAGAGTGAGCCAAAGAATGATAGAGATAGCAATACAGCGGAAATAATAGTTATTATTTTTCTTAAGTTACATTTTTGAAAGGTGGACTGAGATATAGATGTGCAGATTTGATCAATACTTATATCAATTTATTTATTTTTTATAAATTTATTTTCGGCTGCATATGATTAAAAACGTACTACAAAAAACCAGAAAGAAAGCCGGATATTTTTAGACCTTCCCAAGGATCATTTTGTAGAACAGTCTTTTACTCATCATCATTTCTTTCATCAAGTTCTGCTAAAAAATGAACCTTAGGTTTTACTTGCAGACTCAATAATAATATGCTGCCTTCAATCTGCTGGCATCTTATTGCCATTTAAGGCCAGTAAAGAAGGTTGCATGATTTACACACACACACCAAAATTTTGGGGCATATACGCAATTTGGCACTGCCAGTGGCAGGAATATATAAAGATGCCACAATCTGCGGGCGCAACTCAATCTGTGCAAAGTTCGAGTGTGGAAGCAAAGGGGGTGGTGGGAGGACTGGGGGCTAACGTGCCGCCAGCAATTTGCATACCAATTGCAGCTGCATACGTCAAAAAATGTGAAGTTTAATATAGAAAATGCTCAAACTGGAATCAGGATCAGAATGTGGAAGCCAAACAGGCAAACAGGCAAGCAGGCAAAAAGGCCAACAAGGCAGGCAACAAGGCAGGCAACAAACCAGGCAGCCATTGACTGACAAGGACAAGTCGTGTGCGACAGTTGACAGCTGCTGCCTGCCATCGTTTGATGGCCTCAGATTGTGTGGTGGGTTGATGGGGCAGACAAACGGAGACGCCACATGGGGTGCATCGCACAGTAGCCACATTGGGTGGCAGCCTGAGTAGCAACTGGACAAATGACAGTGAATGTTGCAGCTGCAATTGATGAATTTATGCGATGTGTCGTGGCACACACACACGCACACACACTCACGCACAAACGTTGAGAAATGCATTTTTCATAACGTAATTGAAATGACCGCAAACGAAGAGCAGCAAATAAAAGTGCAAAAAAAAGTATTTATTTTTATATTACCATTTCAATTAATATGCATTTGCGGGTATATCTGAATATATATATATATAATATATGCCCATCCCCTTTTTAAGGCGTATCTCCAGTAGTAAGCTTGAAAGCGGGGGGAAGGGGGACTCACTGTCAGACATTTTTATCAGCAATTAATCGTGTTAATCAAATGCGTTGTCAGCATCATTTACGCACACCAAAGATTTACAAGAAAAAAAAAAAAATCAAATAAAATAAAACAAAAAAAATGAGCTTACGAAATGCATTACAAGCGCAACACGACGACTTGTTACACACACTTTTGATACCCTGTAAAGTTTTCGAAGTTGGTGAGGAGGTTAGCTATACGCTTTTCTTTATAACAAACAAGAGAATCTGAGTGGAAATTATACTACATACAAGCAAATATAATCAAGCCTGAACTCAGAGAATAGATAGATTGATCGATCTGGAGTTTACTTTAGTTTAATAATATAGCTTAAAATATTATTGCCAAACTCACTTTAGAAGGTAACTCATAAAAGGTAACTCATAAAAGGAAACTCTTAAAAGGTAACTCTTAAAAGGTAACTCTTAAAAGGTAACTAATCTTTTTATATCCATAATTTTGTTTTTCGAAATGCTTAATTTAGTATAAAGCTACAGGATATGTGCTAGTCTAACACTTGCTGGTCTAGCACATCTACTTGACACGAGAGTGAAAAGCTCTTGTTTTGTTAGAGATTTTTACAAGCCCAATCAATCAATGACAGAGCCAAAAAAAAAAAAAAAACGAAAACGCCGAGCCGAGGGCAATTTTCATTAGAAATGCATTGCATTTTCATAATACAAATTGTTGAAAATTAAGCGCACGAGTCAACAACAAGCTAACAGTGTGGTTAAAGGGGAACAGTGGTCGGTGGGGGAGGGGCGATGAGGTGATGTAGGGTCAGGCAGCAGCGTGACTATTTGGATATGGGTTTTAAATTGTAGGGTGGGGGGGGGGGGGAGAGGAGTATTGGGCAACAATGCAACAATAGGTGTAAGTACTTCTTAAAAAGGTTTTTCATGCTCGTGCCACATGCTTAGAAAGTTGCATGTGGCAACTGCAGTCGCTGTTGTTGGCGCTTATCTCGAGTGTGCATCTCAAGTTGTCATGTCAACGCTTCTGATTCTAGAAATTGTTCAAGCTGAGGGAAAGGGGCACATTCCACACATGTCACTTGGCCGCAAGCTGAAGTTGAGTTCGAGCCAACTTGCCACAGATTGATGCCGCACAGTTGGAAACTGTTGGAAGTTGAGGCTGCCTCTGTCTGTCTGTCTGTCTGTCTCTGGTTTGCTCACTGAGTGATTGTGTATTTGGGCTGCTCTTGTGGCAGAGCCGCATCAATGTCAGCATCAGTCGCCCAATATCATCAACAACGTCGCGTTCCGTCAGCTTGATTAATTTGTGGGGGTCTGTAACTGCAAGGCCGAGGGGGGAGTAGCCGAGAATGGGGGCATATTGCCAACGGGGTTGCTTGTTCGTAACACACACACACACACACACACACACACATGACTGGGAGCCAGGTTTAGTTTGGGCTTGTGTTTGCCGTACATTTATTAAAAGCGGATTTAGTTAATGAGTTATTTTTTGGTGGCACAGTTCGCGGTCTGCGGCCATCAATTATAAATACAAAATACTTTCAGATACTTTATTAAGTTTATACACGGTGTGCGGGTCGCTCGACACGCAAGTCTCCGCTCAAGGTTTCCACATTGTTAATATGCAATGATTAAAAGTGTCATTTGTTATTGTTTCACACACACATCGAGAAGCGACTGGCGGAGATGATACTAAAAACACATTTATAATACTCACTTATGGATCGAGTAGTCGATTGCAAATATGTGAATATTTCCAGTAATTTATTCAAAATTTGTTATTTTTTATATATATAAAACAACAATTTTCTTTAGATTAAAAAATAGATAATATGGGATAATATAATTTGAGAGATAAATATTTTAAGAGGGAGCTAAAAAACTACCCTTATTTATTCAATATGTTATATTTATATATTTAATATAAATTATATTAAAAAAATAAATTTTAAAAAAATTGATGTAAATTAATAAATAAAATAATGCAATTCATTTTTTCATCATCTAAAAAAAAAATGTTTACAATTAAAAATTCCTATTAAATCAAACATGGATTTATTGCAAATGAAAAATATCCACAAAATTTTTAAAAATAATATTTTGTATACTGTAAATTAAATAAAAACATGACAATTTTTTACAATCACTCTGATCTTTTTTTGTATGAAACAAAACACTCTATAAGGAATCTCGTCTCAGAGGTTTGGTTTGATTAGCTCAGACTAGATTCAAACTTCGATGTAGCGATGAAATGCAGAATAAAAAACAAATATCTTTAGCCAATGAAAACCAAACACAATTCTGTGTAAATTTTATGTTTTTTGTTGTCAATATTTTGAAAATAAATTAACGACAAATGACGCAGCGAAATTGCTGGCAATTTGTCGAAAGCGTGGAACAAAAGCCTTGCGAATTTCATTTGTTAAACAACGGAGACAACAAGGAAACCAACAACAAGCAACTGCCAAAATAATATTTAAAATTAATGCGTTTGAGTATCGACACAGAAAGATAAAGAGAGAGAGAGAGAGAGAGGTAGGGAGAGGGAGAGTGAGAGAGAGAGGGAGAGAGAGAGGATGCTGCACCCACATGCCAGAATTTCACACCTGTTTGTTGTTCGTGTGGCAAATAATGTCAACATGTGGTCTCCACAGGATCCAGCTGTGCACCGCTTGAGTCAGGATTGAACCAAGAGAAAGGACTGTCATTGTTTGGCTTCGGATGCTGCCACGTCTTTAGACTCAATATTGAAATTGGTTTGTGTTTTTTTTCTTGTGTGTGCCAACAAAACGACGCCGCTTTGTCTCCTGTTGTCTGCCAGTGACAGCCAGCAATGCAAACAACAACAACAACAACACACACACGCACACAACATGAGCAACAACAACAAACAAAAAGTGGCAATTTTTATGCACAACAGATATGCATAAATATTGCTGGACCTATAAGCAAGTTGGGTTTATAGCATATCCCATTTGGCATATCCTTTAAGGATATTTACTTATGGCTCTTGGCTTATTAATGACCTCGACCCGTTGTTGTTGTTGTTGTAGTTGCTGTTGTTGTGGTTGTTGCTGCCACATTGTCTGCTGAGACACAGTCAATAGCCAAAGCATTCCCTTTAGGTCCTCAGCTCTTTACTTTTGTTATTTAGCGCTCTCCTGTTGTTTCGAGGCCCAGGCGTTTGTTCTTTGGCCGCTAAATTAGCAGAAATAACGGTAGACTAAGGTAGCTCTTAGGTAGTTCTACTAACGGTACTCAAATAGCTACTGTTCTGGTTGCTGTTCTTGTTGCTCCCACGCGCATTCTGGCTTTTAAGTTGGGCATTTTATGGTTTCCTGCGGTTCCTTTTGCCTCCAGTCGATTTTGACAGAGCGAAAGAGAGAAATTCTATGCTGTGATTGCTTCTTGGGTCTCTGGGGTAATATCTTGTGAATGAAACTAGTGGGAAGCCTTACAGATGGTGGAAGAGCAGGTTGAGCGTCAAAGGGCGGAGAAACAGACAGAGTCACAAAGCGTTCGAGATTTAGCAGTGGCAATGTCTTAAAGAATCACTTTAGTTTTAAGTTGCAGTTGACTAAAATAATGTTCTTATAAGAAATTAACTCAAAAATGGTGTTTCTAAATTGTAATGCATTTCATTAAATGACAAACCTTTAGCAAAATCTGTTATACTTATATTTAAGTTAAAGGTTAAAAGGAAATATATGAACCCTACATGAGAAATTAAATATAATGTAATATTTGATATCCATACATGTATATATTATATATCTCAGAGCCCAGTTCTCTGCAATTTGCGTTGGCAGGCATTGCGTGTGAGTGAACTTTGTATAACCAAACAAAAATGATTGCCCTTCGAAAATAATTGGTTAGCATAATTCACGTAATCTCCATAATAATGCAATAAGTGTTCATCAGCCGTGTGCGATCACCCTTTTCGGGGCAGTCATAATACCTTCTTTATGGCAGACAATTTGAGCACAATTTGGCTACTTCTTTGTTGGCCCTTATCACGCTTATCACTCACAGTATATCAGCAATGTGAAACGCTCGCCTTGCGTTCGTCGCGAACGTTTGGTGTCAAATTTGGGTGTTGACCACATGAGCGCGGACATGGCAATCAACGCCAAATTATTTCTTCTCTTCTCTACCCTCCTCTGTTCTTTTGGCCAAGATCCAAGGCAAATGCCGAACCGACTTCCAGTCAAAGTCAAAGCCAAAGTTGCTTGCTTCCTTCCGCAGCTGCTGCTGCTGCTGCTGCTGCTGCTGCAATTATTTCAGGTAGCTCTCTCGTGGTATGCGACCTATCTATGCCACACGCTAAGAAAAAGTTGTATCACTTGCATATAAAATATATTTATATTCTTGATTGCAAAGTATCAAAAGTAAATAGAACGAGAAAAATCCAAATTAAATATTTATTTGTATCTAAACAGAAAATATTTTTAATTGTAAAAAAATAATTTTCTTGGCATTTAATTGAATTTAAGAACTGAAAGTAAATAAATAATAAATAAAATATTTAATTAATATGCACAAAATAAATAAAAACAGAATTAGAACGACTCAAGCATTGTTTACAGTGTATGTATAATTTTCGGCTTGCTGGGCCTGGCAAACCCTTCGGGGCTGATGTTCTGGGTTCTGGTGCGACGACACCTTGCGTAGATTACTACTGTAAATAATATTAAGCAAAGATTACGATCGCCAGGGGCTGGTAACCGTTCATTAAATGCAGTTCTTTTTTATATATGTATATATTTTCAGGCAATATCAGATTTTGTGAGCCCAAGGGAAAGTTGCGCATGCGCAGCGCCGGCGCCGCCGTTGACGTCGCTGCTCACTGCAAGGAGTAGCCATTTTGTTTTAATGGCATTTGACGCGCAATTGACAATGAGCTTGCTTGCCCCCACCCCCTCCCCATCGCTTGCCAAGGCTTGCCACATTTATGCGGCACTTAAACCAACTAATTGCTTACAATTTCCCGCCACGTGAAAAACTTTTTGTGTCATGTTTAATTATTTCCACATTTATGTAAATGGTTTTTAGTTTCTGTCGTTGCCCAGCCCCCAAATCCCCTCACCCCACCTGACCCAACTTCTGCACGCAATTACGCCCCAAATTGTTGCGTGTGTTCAGGTGCGCGTGAAAAAAACAAAAAAAAAAAAAAGAGACAATACAAAATCGAGGGAGAAAACTAAGCACCGAATAAGGAAAGTTTCATTTCCCCAAAAAAAAAAAACAAATGTATAAAAATTCAGCGGCAGCAAATTCGTAAATTATTCAACAAACTGTCACGCAATATTCATCAGCAGCAGCAACCGAAAATCACTGGGAAATCAAAGCCAAAAAAACGTTTATATTATGTATGATGGCCCACACATTTTGGGCCAATTGATTGGCCCCCCTCCCTCCGCCCCTCGCGATCATACTGATTTCCCCCGCCCTACGTATAGCGAGAGATAATTCCACACGCACATGTCAAATGCTCAACAATTTTTGACAATTAGCGGCACTTTTCATGTGTTCAGCAAGGGGGGGCTGGAATTTGAGGGGGCGAGGGGTTGGTATGGGCGTGTTTTGGTCAGTGTCATATTGACAATTTAGGCGCAAATTTGTTTTAACATTCAATGCGACCATCGAGTTGCGCATTCAACGCAAAAGCCCATTTCGGCATTTGTTTTTTATACCTGAGCACAAAACGCGCATAATACAAATTTCAGTGTAATTGTTTGAGTCGAAATGGAGCTTGAATGGGGTTAATTTCGATTGTTAACTTATCAAAATGAGCAGATTTGACATTTAAATGACATTTGACATTCGGGTTGGGCAGGTTGGAAATTAAACATAAAGCGTAATTCTAGCAAAATAATAAGAGAGAGAGAGACAGAGAGAGAGAGAGTGTGCGAGAGAGAGAGTAAGAGAGAGAGAGTGAGAGAGAGAGAGAGTGAGAGAGAGAGAGAAAGCACATTTAATTTATAAAAATTTGTTAACCAAGCTGCGCACAATTATTTCAGCTGGAAAAGTACAAGTAAAAAGTATAAATTTAAATATATTAAAGAATATTATTTCTAACGCACTTTCAGCTCTTTGGGCTGCTTGTGAATATAAGAAAAATGTTTTAAAAATATATATATGATATATATATACTAGAAATAATATGAATTTGTAGTTTCTTTGTGGATTCTAATAAATATAAAAAAAAACAGAATACATTTTGAAATCAAGTATAAAAAGTGCGAAAAGTAAAGAGAGTGAAAAGAATCTTAATCAATAACTAACTAACTAGCTCAAGTTTGTTATCTAATAATTAATTTTAAATATTTAATTATAATAAATATTTAAATAAATAAAATTAAATACATAATTTTGTATTGTACACCTTCACATGAAGTTAAAATCCATAATTAAGCAGACTCCAATCTTGCAGTAAAAAAACTTAATTCAAAATTAGCATTGATTCACATTAAGTACATATATTTGATTAAAATGATCTGTTTGAGTTATATCCATAAGTCAGCTCTAACACGATTAATAAGTAAATGAGTTTAAGCTGATGATTATCTTGCCTAATGATCGAGAGTCTATACTAAAAAGTTAACGCTTTGGTTTCGTATTTCCTAAGAGCCACCAATTAAAGGGAATACCATTAGCAGCGTGGCGCATATCTGGCGCACATCATCACAACAAATTCAGGTTCAAGGGGCCAGCTCGAAGTTGCGAGCTTCATGTCCGTCCCACTTAGCTATTTCACACCTTATTTATTGGCCAGGTCTTTTGGCTTTTGGCTGATTCGTATTCGTACCATTCTTAGCTTTCGTGCGCTTTCGGCATTTGTGTCAAAAATGAAAAGAAAACAACATGCCTAAAAAACAGCAACAAAAAGCTTTTGTGAGATGCGAGAATCGCGATAATTTCCAGTGGGCTGGCAACTCTGGCAATGGCACAGTGGAGCCTCAACTGGCAGAAACAGGCGGCAACCTGGCCGCGCTCGCAAGCGTTAATGTGAATTATTAATAAGACAAAAGGCAGCGGCAAAAGGCGGCTCACTTTGATGCCACACAAAAACGATGCAGCATCGAGGACTCCAGTCTGAAGACACCAGACTCCGGCTTTGGACCCCAACTCGGACCAAAAAGGCAATAGCTAATCAAGATGGCGCACAATTGTGGCCAAAAAGCAAACTAATCAGGCGGTGAGATTTAAAAATTAACGTAGCCCACAGCCAAATTGTCCGTCTGCCTTTTGTTATTGGTATTGAGTATTGGCTATTGAGCATCGGGCATCGGGCATTGGATATTGAGTATCGAGTATTGAGTATGGAGTATTCAGTATTCAGTATTCAGTATTGAGTATTGAGTATTGAGTATTGTGCTTTGAGTATTGGGCACTGTGGCTGCAGTGAAAGTGGGTTGATTTAGGCACATTGCCGATAAGCAACGGCAACACATTAAAAATGCATAAATCAATGCGATAAACATGATTTGCCGCATGTTTTATTGACTATTGTTGCAAGCACAACAACCACAACAACATCAGCAGCTTGTTGCGGCTCTTTGTGGTTGCTCTTTTCTTTTGCGTTTTGTTGGCCACAATGCGCTTTTCTTGACTTGGTTTATTAGCGTGCTCGATTATTGGGCCCACAGGCAACTAACGAGATTATTGCATGCATTAGTTGGTTCTCTTTGTCCATCGGGACTTCTTTCATATTAATGTTAGTTTTGCAAACCAATTTTGTAGAACACTTTATACAAATTGTAAAAGATTGATCAGATACAGATATTTAACTTAAGTTGAAGAAGTTAAACAAATAAATTATATACCAATTTTAAATGATATGAGAAGACAATAATGCACGATTTTTACTGTTCCCAACTTCATATAGATTATAAGCAAACATCTGTTTTGTAGCATAGTGTATTTTTGTCATAATTTCCGCTGAATTTTTGGCATCTGTTGACTTTACTGGCGGACTTTTTCTTGACTAGTCCACAGCCACTGGCCACGTCATGGAATCGAAGGAAAAGCCAAAGCCAAAATAATAGGAAAACACAATGGAAAATAAAGCACTTGATAGTCAAGTGTCTGTATGAAAAGCACTCGAAACATTTTGTTCCCTCAAAAGCTGGCGCGCAAATAAATTGAAAACTCGTTAAAAATCCATAATGCTTCTTGCACCATGCGAGGCCACTCAGACTCCGACGCACATATCAAAAGGGGGGTGGGCGGGATGGGTGTGTTGGGGTCTAGGGGTTAGGGGGTGGTGAGATGAGGTGAGGTGAGGTGAGGCCTGGTTCATATCACATTCGTACAGCTTTTTTCCGGGGCCTAGCAAAACAACAGGCACTTTAAACGTCTCGTCACAGGCGCACTGCTTGCCATAAATTGTGGCAAGTGGCGTTTTGGGCTTTAATTAATAATTTTATGGCATTTTAATGGCTCAAGACAGCGGCTAGTAATAATAATCAGCACAGCCTGATCCAGGCACAGCTAAGCAAAGGGTGGGGGAGGGGGTGGTGGGGCTAGGGAATACCACTACTTCAACAACCAATCCATTGATCTGTGCGGCAAGGCAACGAGTTTTTGGCCATTGGCCATTCTCAACGCGTTTATCAGCGATAAATCTCTTTGTGTTTTTTCCGCGCGCCGGCGCAAGTGAATTGAATTGAATTGAATTAAATTTTAATTAATTTTATCTGCACTTTATACAAGCTCCAACAACCCCTCTGCAGTCCTCCCTCCCCCCACACACATACACAACAACAACATTGTCTGCGCCGCATAAAATTGCTGCAGCCGTCGCTCGCGGTAATTGTGGAAAATTGAAAATTATACCTCCCTCTTGGTCCCACTCCTCCCTGTTGGCCCCACTCCTCTCTCTCTTGGTCCCACTCGCCGTATTCGCTTTGGTTTTTGGCTTCTCTTTGATCTGTGATCTTTTCATGTGCGACGCAGTGGAATTTCTTTAAGCAAATCGACGCCATGTTTAAGCATTTTGCCAGTAAATTTCAAAAGAAATTGATATAAATTGTTTTCGGTTTTGGTTCATTTTCAACATACATACATATACACATACTGCACATACTACACAGTATATTTATATTTTCATTATTATTTTGGGTTTTATTTTTCTTTTTGATTTTCAATGGCGAAAAATTTGCGTAAACTTTTTACGACTTTCGATTTAACGACTTCTCCCTTATGGCCTGCGGTTTTTTCTGCTTTTTCTATAAACGAACATATATAATTATATATACATATATATATTTTGTATTCATTCAACAGGCGATTTTTAGTGAGTCATTTGAAATGCGTCAGTGGGTGGCTCCATGCACCACTTTGCGAATACTTTTGAGTACTTTATGCACTAACAATTTTCAATTGATGCGTAATTCGAATGGAATTGTGACATGACTTGGTATCTGATAAAAATGATCGTTTTTTATTAGCCTTAATAAAATCTTAATCAGCAGAACAAAGCCTTGAAAACAAACACCTAAAGAATGTGCTAAATTAATGATATATTCGTAATGATGTTAATGATTTTAATTACTCAATTTGCGTTTGCTATTAAGGCTATCAACTTCAAGAGAAAAATTGAGACACATATTCCATTGCTAAGGAATTTTTCCAGAAGTCAGTCAAATAATGAAAACTTAAACAATTAGCATAAATTATATATAGTTAAACAATAAGCATCATTTAATTCTCTTTTGAAATACTAATTTATTATATAGCTCGAGCCTCCCCATAGAAAAACTTTTGAATTCAGAAAGACTGTCACATTTTCAGGAGGTTTTGTTATTTACATAGTTTCATAATTGCCGTTGCGCTACAAAAGGATTATCAATGTCAGTGGCCTCATTTGCATAGGTAAACAACAGCAGAAGGAGCAGCAGCAGGAGCAGGCAGTGGGACTAGAAGCTAGGATTGTGGTGTTGAATTATGGACAGGATATTTTGCGGTCGTCGCATGTGTCAAAAAGTAAACAACTCGCACAACAATTTGCATAAGCAAATTAAACTGGCTTCAAATGTGAGCAAACAACCGATGGGCATTAACTGGCATTAGGCAAAACTGTAGCATATTTCCAGGAGAATAGAAGGTGGAACGGGGAACGGGCAGCGGAGAGGGTCAAATTGCTGCAGAGTAAAACGTGCCACAGCCTGCAGAAAAGTGAATTGAATGAGCGCAGTTTTTATGATTGCCTTAGAAAGGCATTCATTGGGTTGCCGCTTAATTGCCAGAGACAGAGGCAAAAGTAATCAAAGTGCTAGTCCTCAAAAATGGAAAAGGACAACGTGAGGATTGATTAACAAAAGGGGTTTTTAGTCGCAGCGCAACCTCCACCTCTTACTCCCCCTCCCCCACAACCCACTCCCGTCCCTTACAGGATACAGCTCCTTGAATGCATTTTGTATGAGATTTGGTCGTAAATCTAAAAGGCAGCTTGCCACAGCAAATTAATAGGAAAGATCTAAAGGGAAGACTGCTTTGGATGAGGGGGCGGGGGAGTGGCAAGAGTGGGAGAGGTGATTCTGCACCCATTCATTGTGGTCATGTAGCATCTTAGTCGCCATATCCCTTAAATGATGTATAAAAAAAATGGGAAGCGTATCGAAGTAACGAAAAAAAAAACAAGAGTGATGTTGAGGTATCTAAATGACTAGGAGATGCCCTGTAGATGAACAAAATACACAATCGGAGTTTTGAGAATGACTGAAATGGCTATTATACATAATAAATAAATAAATCGATATTTATCGATAAATAATAATACAATAGAATGAGTAATAAATAAAATCAAAATAAAATACACAATAAATACAAAGTGAAAACTACATATAAAGCTGCTCCAATGGATATTTAGACTTGGGTGCACTCAGATGACAATGCTTATCAGGAATATATATAATTGAATATTTGATGAAATCGGAGGTGCTTCGCCTGTCATTTACATGCAACCACCCTTTTTATACATTTCTAATGGCTGCAGGGTATTGAACAAATAAGAGAAGAAAGGCAAAAGGCCAAACGATATGGCCATAAATGGATCAACTCGACCGCGTGCGCACCTGAGGCCACGCAGGATAAACAGAATAGCAACAGAAGCAGCAGCAGCAGCAGCAGCAGCAGCATGAGCCATAGTCCACTTGGCAATAATAGCCAGGACGACGAGTTTTTATGGCCCAAACATGCGATGGCAATCCAAGTCAGTCCACCCCCCACCCTCACCTATCGGGGGGATGATGCAGGGTTCGAGGGTTTTTTTTCGGTTTCAGCTGCAACAAATCAGTGCAAGGATTTTTTTACGATTAACTGCGTAATTGAGTCGTTTCGCAGTAGCAGCAGTAGAAGAAGAAGAAGAAGACGACGACGACGACGCAGGACACGAGGGCCGCAACAAGAAATTTAATTAAACTGTAATAAAGCAAATCCGAGCAGTGTCCTGCCGGCCTGCCTGCACACGACCCACGTAATGAGAACTAAATCAAGCTTAAGCCACTCCACAACTAACCACAGCAAAAAAAAGGAATAAAAATAAATAAAGAACAACAACAAATTGACATGAAACTTGCCTTTGATGATGAAGTTAGAGGGCGGTGCGGCAGCCAAGGTAAATAATGCAGTACTGGCCACGCCCACACGCACCCGCGATATGGCAAATTGAGGCAGATTTATCATCGCAGCAGCAGCGACTCCAGCAGAGGGAGCAGCACCAGCACCAGCACCAGCAGCAGCAGCAGCAGCAGCAGCAGCCGTGTGGGTGCCATAAAAAAGTTTATGCCGGAGACGAGCAAGGTAAATTGCGGATAAGCGGCCCAAGCCAAAGATGTGACGCAAAAGAATGCTAAACAGTTACTCCGCAAAGTGTGTACAACCACACCCCTACCCCTCCCCCACAGTCTAGCCATATTGAGTGGGTGGCTCGAGCCGCAAAATGGCTGCTAAACTGACAAGCGAACTTTATTATTTGTACTTTGTTTTTTTTTTATTTTTTTTATTTTGAGCAAAGTTTTTTCTGTGTTTTTGACAGGCGCAGCTTATGGCGCTTCAATATGTTGTTGTCTTGTGCTTGGATGATGTGGCATGCTGCAGATGGAAGCAAGTTGCCAAAGAAAGGTCGCAGATGTTTTCTACTAAATTGCCCCCTCAACTAAAAGACTGTCGCGGTTCAATTTGCTGCAAGAACGAACAAAAAAAAAAAAAAATGGCAAATGTGTTTATGCGCAAAGATGTGAAGCGAAAGGGAAGAGCAAGAGAGAGAGAGGGAAAGTGGGAGAAATGAGGTGGAGGAATATGGAAAAATATTGCCAATTGATCCGAGTAGCTCTCAATGAGAACAAATCTGATTATTGAGTGTGAAACTCATTTCTTTAATTACTCTTTGCGCGCTATTCGCAACTCAGCTGCGATAATTAGTTCTGCTTTGTGACGCTTCCGTAAACGTTAGTAAACTATAAGCTGAAAGGTCAACCATTTCAATATTAGCTTTATTAATTTGATCTTTGTTTTGAATATTCTTAAAATATTTGCTTATTGACACACATAAAATGCCTTGAGAAAAAGCGATCAATGAAATTATTTATTTAATTGCACTTGCAGCTCGAATTAAAAATAATAAATTAAAATACTTTGCCGCATGGCAAACTGCAATTTCCGCACTTTGCCTTTGCCTTTGCCACTATTATGTGGCGCCAATTATCCATGAGTAAAAGTGAGTGCGAGTGCTAGTGCGAGTGCGAATGAGTGCTGTGATGCACTCGTGTGAATGCCAATGTGGCAAAAGTGCAATGTTCAGCGCAGAATCCATTTCTGGCTCAAAGCTAACAAAAATAAAACACAGTGCAGGAAAATTCCACTGTCGAATTCCATAGACATAGTGTGTGGAGTGCCATTTGTGAAAACCTCTTAATTATTAAAAATTATTACCGGGGGCCTCTGCGTGTGCATAATTAGCTGCATTTCCACTGAAAAGCTTTTCAGCAGCAATTAAAAGAAAAACAAATATGCTGCTGAAGAAGAAGAAGGCAAAAAAAACACGCATCGCTCGCAAATGCGAAATGCCGGCAAAAACTCAAAGTGTTTGGGAGAGTGTGCAAAGTGTTGCCAACTTAGCGTACAACATTTTGACACAGAAATCAACAGACCACAATACGGCAGAGATGGAACAAGAGGCAAGGCGATGGGATCTTCACTTTTTTATATGTGTAGTATATTGTAGTCATATAAAAAACAGTGTAAAAAGAACTAATGGAGCACGCTTCAGCGGCTCCAACTGCAACACATTATTATTATTATTTACCTTAGAGGATGTTGCCAATGTGCTGCAATTTGCAAATAGACGAATCCACAAATAGTCAGTGCAGACAGTTGCCACATGCAATTGGCCATGCAATTAAGCCGGACTGCAGTTGCAATGCGAAAGTAACACAAGCCAGAGGATGCGGCAGTGTTGCAAAATATAGTGCAGGAAATGAGATAAATATGCAACAGCTAAATGTGCCACATATTGAACACAATAGGTGTAGGAAATGCAGCTACTTGGCATAAGTGCAACAAAAGCAACAAAAAAGAGCTAGACTACAAAATACCCACAATTCACTGTAATACTAATTATTATTCACAACTTAAAGGTCATTTAAAGAACAAGTCACAAATGGAATACAAATCGATTAATAAAGATAAAGATAAAGATAAAGACTTAGTCTACATGTTCGCCTGGCACCTAACCTAACCTTTTGGATACTGCACAAACGTATTAACTCCGATCACATTTACACCCACCCATATCAATGGGCATGAGTTAATAAATCCAAAGCCCACACAGCTCACAATGCTGGTCCAAAAACGGTAAGCCCATAACTAACACATTTTTCCACACATAAATTATGGCAGCAGAAACGTTTAGTGCCACAAATTAATTGGCCGACATTAATTTAACAAAAAACGTAAAGAACGAGAAATAAAAAATAAAAACAAAATACTCCAAAACTGAAGGCAAATTAATAATCGAAAATTGAGCTGAGACGAAGGTTAAACAAAATCCATGACACGAAGCTGTTGAATGCAAGCTTAGAGTTTTATGGCTAGCAACATGAGCATCACATGTCTGCACCACCAGACCAGTATCTACGGCACCACTGGCGCCGCAACATAACCTACGGCGCACCGCATTCCATTAGCAATGTGCAACATTCGCTGCGGCTGCCATTTGCCGACTTCATTTACAACTTCATTTGGCGCCATAAACGGGCCGCACTTCTGGGGCCATGCTCCAGCTATAATTATGGCAAATTAAATGCAAAATGTGTTTAATCTCAAACGTAGCCTACCCCCAAGCCAGCCCCCCACACCTCCTCCCCAGCCACGCTGCAGCTACAGTTGCTTTTACTGCACTTTGATTACCCTGTAAATTTGTTATATATGCTTTTATATACCCTGCAAATAACTGTTAGATATATTGACTATATATTAATGCAGCTAGATTTATGGCCATGTCTAATGCATGTTTATAGCATACATTTATAGCACGAGCGAGTCCAACTCTTTCACTATAATTATAAATAATAAAGTTTATTGGATCATAAGAAATTTAATTACTTTTTGGGTTGTCAAACAAGTCTCAAACATTATTCAAAATAATAATAATAAATTATTTGAGAATATATCAAAACTTTTTATATTCAGTAGTTTGTATAGTTAATTTAATACAATATATTTATTAATTATGATTATTATATATTATCGGGATCTTAAACCAAAGAGCAAAACATTATCCACTATGAATAATTGTTATTATTATCAAATTTTAGATCAATTTATTAAATTGGAAAAAATTTTACCGACTTATTCAGTTACGCATAAGGTTTTCATGGGTTAGGTATCCTATATAAAAATATGTACATACACATTATGTGTAGCACTTTTCTTTTCAGGAAATCATCTCTTCCATAAACTAAGCTAAAGTAGAGTATGAAAAGTTCGTCAGCTTGGATTGAGTTACGTTGTCCGGCGACGGATCGCTAATTATAGCGGTTCAGCATGCTGATCAGCGTAATGTGCGATGCATAACTATAGGCAAAAGTCAACGCATAAACAAGTAAGCAGGGGCGGACAGAGCGACTACCCAAAGAGGTCTGAGGAACTGCCTTTCTTTCAAGACGTAGTTGTTTGATCAACTTGCAACAGAGGCAAGCGGCATTTGGCATATTGAAAAGCAGGCTGGGCTCAAAAGTTAAAAAAAAAGAGGAGGCAGCACCCGAGGCGAACAGCAAAGAGCTGTTACAGGACAATAAAAATGCCAGGTTAATTATAGCAGATGCTGGATGGATGGGCCAGGCAGCAGGGTAAAGAGGAGCAGAGGTAGAGAAAGAGAGGAGAATAGTGAAGAGTGAAGGGAGACTGCGAGTCGCATATAATTTATGGGCAACTTTACAAATCAAGCGAGAACATAAACAGTTATTCTTTTTGGGAAATGAGAGCAAACACGGGGTGTCATTTAGAAAGAGAGAGAGAGAGAGAGATAAGCTAGCACTACTCACTCCCTTATCTAGCGCTCTCCCTCGCCCCCTTGCTGTGTGTGTTGGCATCTCGTGTGGTTGGGCAACAATTGGGCAAAACAATTGCATTTGTTTGCAGCTCGATTTTATTACATTTGCTCATTAGTGTAAATAGAAGGATCTCTTTGCTCTCTTCCCTGTTCCCTGTTCCCTGTTCTCTGTTCTCTGTTCAATTCACGTGAAACTTGTTTGCGGCTTTTGTGTGTATTTTTGTATATTGACACAGCTTGCCAAATGTGTCGAACTCTGTGTGTGTGTGTGTGTGTGTGTGTGTGTTGGCCAAAGGTGTTAAACTGGCAAAAAGTCAGTCTATGCAATTGAAAAACCTTCTGCTGATTTTCGCTGAAAAGCTGAAAATCATTTAGTCAGCCTCCTTTATCTGACTGTCTGACTCTCTGACTGCCTGTCTGCTGCTGATGTTGGTCAAACAACAATGGAACGGTACTTGAGCAAACAAACTGCCCCCCGCCCCGCTTGAGGGTTTTTACTCATTTATCAAACAACCATGTGAAAAAGAGAACAATTGATGAGTTTTTGGCACGATCTAGGATCGAGCAGAGGTTCCTCTGCAGACGACACAGATATGACGATAAATGTGCGCCGAGTGGTTGCTTAATGATCAGGGCGTTTGGGAGGTAGAAACGAGTTCTACTAGGATATGGAAGAACTGCAAGGATAAGGCTCTTGTATGGAACCAAGGAGCTGCAAAAGGTAAGGGGATTGCATTGAAACACGCCTTAAAACAAGTAAATTTAGTACTTTTATGAAACCAAGGCTAAGACTTAGAATATACTACACAGAAATTATATATGTATGTATTTGCTTATATAGAAGTTAAGTTGGAAGATGAGATTAATAATGATTAGATGACAGATTGGTATTATACATTTTGATACAAAAAGTCAGTGCTAATTATATATTTGTAAGCAGATTTTTCTATATTTATATAATATCAGTTATAATAATGGTCTGCTATATACAGTAAACTCGACAATTGTTAATCTAAAAAACTGTTGAAAAGATTAATGGAATATAATTTGTAATTGTAAGAGATAAATAGGACTTCCACTGGAGACGCGACTCGTAACTAAAGCAGACTTCCTGCTTTCTTGAGCATTTGAGAACCCACGCAACTAAAACTAAAACTCAAACCCAAATTTGAGCCCATATTAAACGGTAGCTCACATGAGTGTGTGTGTGTGTGTGTAATGGTGTGTGTGTATAATTGTGTGTGTGTGGGCTGCTCCTTTTGTATTAAGTAAATGAGAATCGCTTTGAATTCAGTTACACAGCTTCCCCTCTTTCCTTCCAGCTTATTTCACATTTGACCCCTTGCTCCGTTCGCCCCGCCCGACACTAAACGATCTTTATCGCATTGTCCTGGCCTGTTTTTTTTTGGCGTTTGTTTTGACCGCTGCTGCTGCCAACAAATGAGGCTAATTTGTCAAAAAAGGTGCCTTCATTCAAGGTGAATAAATATTCTTGCCAGTTGGTTAGCTGGGAGGCCTCCTTCCCTCGCTCTCTCTCTCTCTCCCTCGCTTTGGAGTAGCATGAAAATTTCATTTGACAGGCATGGATATGCGTAGGCCTCTCCACATTGGATATTAATAAGCCAAGTTAGTAATTCTTGTTCTCCTTTTCTGTTTTTTTCTTTTTTGGGCACAACATCCTGAACTGCGGCTGTCAACTTACGCGGCGAGATGTCGGCTAACAGCAGGCAATAACAGCAATACCGTTCTTGGACAGTGATTAAGCGAAAATTAAATGTGAGGAATGTTTCACATACGCTTCAGATATATATACATACATATGTACATCTGTATGTTCCACATCGGGAGCGAGATCGAGTATAGCAGACAATTGGCCAAGCGTGAAAAGTGGTAGAAGCAGCAGCGTTTTCAGCTGCAACTCTGAAGTCAAACAACTGTTGTGAGACTCCTCAAGTTGAGGGTGTAATTAGGAGGAGGACAGTGCAGAGTATATGCAAAATATGCACTGTAATAATTTGTTGTTAAATTCTAATAAACTTGCTATTTAAAAAACATAGAATTTGATTAAATAACCAAAATCTCTCTCTCTCCAAAATATGTAAAAGAATCATTCTAAAATGGGATTAAAAATTGAATTCAATTGAGTTCAATTGCAACTGATTGAATCTAGTAATTTGTAGCTGTGCAGCATCAATTTGTAGCCGCATCAAACAACTGTTGTTGCGTGGTGCATGAATGGGGTGTGCAGTAGGGGAGGTAAGGTCAAATGCAACAAAATATTCACAAAGAGGCGAGACGTCAATCAACACAGCATCAGCTTCCAGCTGCCAAGCGTTAACAAAAGGCAGCGTTGCAAACGGGCAAAAAAATTAAAAGCCAAATATGAAATGATTAAAAAAGATTTAAATACTTGCCAGACAGACGCGATATATATGGTCATATGAATACGTATTTATTTATATGCGTATGCGTATGCGTATGCGTATGTGTATGTGTATATTGCAATGTCAGCATCGTCGTTCACTCAACTCAAACTTGGAGTTGTGGCTCATTAAGCAGCCATGACGAATGCAAATGAAACTGATATATGAATATGCCAAGATTCAAAGCGCAGACTTCAGATCAACAGAAGAAGAACAAGCGTACCAGATACAGATACACATACAGATACACATACAGATACACATACAGATACACATACAGATACACATACAGATACACATACAGATACAGATACAGATACAGATACATTCACCGATACAGATACAGCTACAGATACAGATACTGATGCCATGTCGTGTGGCTTTATATGGCAGCTTGTTTGGCTTAACAGCTACTCAGCCAGAGACTGAGACTGATAGACAGTCAGACAGACTGACAGACTGACAGACAGTCCAGTCAGCTCACTGGTTAATCATTTGGGTGGTCTGTTGCTGATTTTAAGGTGACTTGGCGTGAATTTGTTAACTTTTGCTGCGAGCTCTTCTGGCGCTTCTGATCGACAGACACTCCACAGCAACCAGCAAGCAGTAAGCAACCAGCAACCAGCACCAGCAGCAACAACAACAACCACAAGAGCAACAACAGCAGCAGCAGCAACCAATCAGTTCGAGTGTCATAAATAAGCAGAAGCCAAATGTGAGTTTGAGATAGTTTTGCTTGATGTTTATGCGTGCGCAATTTCATGAATTCAGTATGGCTTGAAAGATGGGTAAAATATATGCGAAACTCATCAAAATAGATTTGATATCTTCCCTATAAATATTTATGTAAAAGAATAACAAGTCAAGAAAACAATTTCGAGAATTGAGTTAACGCATAAACCCTTTTAAATGGATTTAACCAGCTTCTGACAACTTCTGGCGAATTTCGAGTGCAATTAGCTGGCTGGCAACTCAAATGACTCAAATGTCAAATGCGCAGCTTCAACACAAGAATTACAGCTTTCTCCTCCATTAGAGAGGACAAAGCCAGCGTACGAGATGGGATAACTGACCACTAATGTGGATAAGCAGCCTCATAACGAACGATGATTCAACGGCGTGTGCCGAAATTTAATCAAATCAGGTAAATATCTCATAAAGCAAATGCACACAGAAAACAACAGCAGAAAAACCTGGGAGCAAAAGGAATAAAACTAATTTTGAAATGGATTTCGTACGCAGTTTTGAGCACAAATTGCCATCTTCGGACTTTTTGGACTAGAAGTTCGACTTGGTTGGCTTTTTGTTGCCCTCGCAAAGGTTATTCAAATTTTAATATTTTTTAATTTTAATATATATTCCTAGTCAGCTTGAGCAGTCGAGGCAATATAGCTAAATTTTATGTCATCTAAATGAGAATGGGAAAATATTTGTTTTTGCTGCAGACAACTTATATTTAGGGTTATAGCATAGTGAGTAAATGGTTCTGTTATTGACTGCTACATATACTTATAGTGTGAAAAATCTCTCTCTTTTATAAGATTTATAAATCAGCGATTGGCTCTGAAAGAGCATCAAATCTTCGTCGGACTTTGTTGCTTTTCATTCTAGTTTTTTGCTGCTGTTGTTTCTTCTGCAAATTATGCGAAACCATTTCGAAGTTGAACGCATGACAGGATGTCCCAGAAATGCGCAACAGCAACAACAACAATAACAATAACAACTGTACAACAACTAAAACAACAGTAAGAAAATATAACAACAATGACTGCCTGCCAGCTACACAGCTATTTATCCATTATGACATTGGTCAGCACAAAACTTGCAAGTCATGGAAATGACCAGATCCTGCAAACCTGACTACGCCACCCACAACTCCTCCACTCGTAGCACTAATAATAAAACAGGCAAAAGACATTTTGCCAGCATGAAAAACTAATAAAACAAAAGTTTCTTATTTGCTCTGCCTTTTTTTCACCCACACGTTTTTTGTTGTTGCTTTTACCTTTTTATGTTAAATCACCGCAGAGGGGAATGGGAAAGTGGGAGGGAAGGTGGGGTGGCTACTATAACACATGTGTCCCCATGTCAGGACCAATAAGCAGCCGCAGGACTGTTCGAAACTTGCGCAAAAAAGCACAAGAAGCAGAAGCAACAGAAGCAGAAGCAGAAGAATAAGCTGCCACTCCAATATAATTTGTTGTTTGTTGCTTGGGTTCGTGATTTGCTAAACTTATGAAATTACTTTACGTGTATCTCAGATTCACGTTCTGTGCAGGACCTCTTTTATTTATACCCTCCAACCATTGGAAATATGCGCAAAGGTATAATCAACTTGTGCCTTAGTATGTAACAGGCAGAAGGAAGGCATTAGGAAAGTGTAAAGAAGTAGCCATGCCTCTCCGCCTGCCTGTCTGACTGTCTGTCTGTCTGTCTGTCTGTCTGATCAAGCATATCTCCGAGACTATAAAAGCTAGATACTATAATTTAAATATAAACTCTCATATACAGTTTATTCAATTTTATCGATAACCTCAACTGCTTATTGATAAGAATCGATTAACACGATATTTGAATTTCTAGGAACTTTATGTAAAAATCGACATCAGTTCTCTATGGGTTCAGGGTATCTCCTAGTCGATTTGCCTGACTGGAGTATGCTTACTGGTTATTTTTTCTTGCCATTTGCTGGACCTGCTGTTGTCCTGTGTGCCTGGCCATTTGGTCAATTCCTGCGGCTGTCATTGTGCTCTTCCGTCGCCTTATCTCTTCAGGATTTACATACAAACCATGTGCTTGGCAAAACTTTTACGCAACTTCATATGTTGGATTAGATGTGGAGGCATCCTTCACTAAGAGGGGGGAAAAAAAGGAGCAGAAAACTGCCATAAATAGCAAATCACATTAAGTTGCGGTAAACTCTTGTCCGCCATTGTTTGCATATCCATATCCATAGCCACAACCATTTCCATTTCCATATCCATTTCCACATGACTTTCCCAGATAAGCATTGCCAAAGTTTTCAGTTTACGACCGCCACGTTTCAAATCACAACCGCAACAACAAAAAACTTTCATTTTTCTTTACGTATTGGTTATTTTTTTTTATAGATCATGATGCACTTTGCATTATTATATATATCAAATCATACTTTCGTGTGCGGTCAACTGATTCAGCTTCAGAAGTGACCTTCTCGGAATTTTAAGTGCGCCAAGTTTAACTTGCAGATAAGGAAATTTATACTCTGAGATATATTTGATGGCAAACTTTCTAATTTATGTAATACATATTTTTATCTATAGTAAATATCATGCACTTAAGCTTAGCAATCAATTTTTTGATTCTTTATGATATTCAGGTTATTAATATATATTAACAATTAATTAATAAGAATACAGTTATTTTTTCATAGTGACTTATTGTTTTGATTAAGATAGTTAATTTATTTAATGTTTGTTGAGCTCTTTTTATAATTTTTATATATATTTTTTAATGTCCAAAGTCAGTCGACACAAAAAATGCACAAAGTTAAATTAAATTAAATTTCAAATTATATTTAAAATTATAAATTTAAGAAGAATAAAATATTTATAAGATTTCTGCAAAATTGTATATTAAAATATGTGTTTGCTATATTATATATTATTTGTAAAATATTCGACTAATTTATCACATAATACTATTAATAGAAAAACCCATTTTTTTACTATTAATTAAGATTTCATCTAATTAATTCTTTTTTCTGCAAATTTAGAATGTGCAACGCAACCTAAAAACAAACAAAACACTTGACAAAAATCTCACAAAAAATCAAAAACTTTTTTGGAGTTCTAATTTTAGTTTTGTTTTTTTCTTGGATTTGGCAACACTTGCACGCTTCTTTATGCTTTGCACACTGAGTGCAATTTACGAATTGACAATCTAATATTTCTTGGCAATTGACGCAACTGAAGAGCGAAGCCGGCAAAACAACTTGGCCAATGGGCCTTAATAAAAGTTCAACGAAGCATTAAGAAAAAGCAGTTAGCAGTCAAATAGCCAATGGCAATGGACAGTGATTGAGGGAACAGGCTGGCAAACCAAAAAAGGGAGCCAAAAAAAAAGGACAAAGGATAAAGGACGAGACGAGTCGAGACGAGATGAGAGCTGAACTCTTAATTTAAACAAATACCATTTTTGCCAGCGTGTAATATTGACTACAAAATGCAAGTGCAAATGCTGCCACGGTTTAAAAGGATACAGCAAATAGGCAAAAGGGATAAGGGTACTGGGGGAGGAGGAATGGGAGGACGGGGGGAGCATGGCAAAAACCAAAGCAATTTAAGCCAAAAAAGGGTGTCACATGTGCCAAATGACTTTTGCGTGTGGAAATGACAATGATTTCTGTGTGTGCCACAGAAAGACAATAACGAAATGCAAACAAAGCATATCTAAAGGGCACGGGGAGGGGGTGTGGCAACGCAGGACATGTGGCAACTTCATCGAAAGCCATGACATTTGCATTTGCCTGCCATATTTGCAAATGAAATTGTTCCCCTGCCACCCACCAAAAAAAAAAAGAAAACTTTAAATTAGTTTTGCGAGCAAAGAAAACCCCGAAAAGCAAAATGATTAAGCTGTAGGTGGGAATGCCCCTAATCAAATGGTGCCACATCTGTACTTGTGTGTCCTCCTGGAAGTCTCTCTTTCATAAAACTGTCTCGAAATGACTTTACAACTTAATGTGGCAGCCAACTGGGGAGATGTTGTTGCTCTTGCTTCAATTGCTGTTGCACATCAATCACATTGCAACTGCCACAAAATATAAACACGTCAAGCGAAAGCCGCAGAACGTGCAACATGCAATGGGCCAACTCGAATGGCAGGGACAGAGGGGGAATGTGGGGTAGATACTCCTTCAGGGCCATCAGACAGCTTGCGATATTAGTTTTGGCCACAAAGTGAAAAGTTTGGCGGCATTTGGCAGCTGTCTAAACGTCTCGCGCACTTTTCGCGACAGCTTCAAAGGTGACCAGGCCAACACAAATAAGCCAAGTTAATACGAGGAGCTGCAAAAGCCATCAATTGGCCACAAGGCGAGTGGCAGCCGGCTGTGACAAAATCTCCACTAATTTGATGGCTGCCAATGAAGTTGGCTCAATTGACAACTGCCCTGGAGTAAAGTGAGTGAAAATTGCATTCAATTAAAAAGTAAGGAAAGAGTTGAAATTAAAACTAATAAATAATAAATAAAAAATATATTAATTAGTCAAAAATTAAACAAAATAAACTATATACAAAAGTATTTATACAAAAAAAAACTGTTGTTTCAGAATGGGAAATAATAAAAAAAATATATGCAAAAAAAGAAAATAAATTATTAATTAAATTAATATCATTATTAGATAAAAATATTATTATAAATTTATCGTTACAATTAGAAAATAAATATGAGAATTATATAATATGACATCTATCACATCCTATGATCCGTCGATAATTTAGAATCGCAGTCAAGAAATGGTTCTCTGAACTCTCAGATTAAATCAGTAAAAACCCTTCGAATACGTACAAGATCGAAATGGAGAATATATATTGATAGTAAATTAAACATTTCTGTATTTTAATCAGCTTGTTATCCAAATTCATCATTATCCCAATTAAAATAAAATGCTGCTCAATCTGAATGGAATCATTTGCTGTCAGCACAAATGAATCGCATTCAAAAGCATCCATTGAGTCAAGTCAGCACAGACTCTGTTATTCATTTGGCAACTGCACAATTAGCTGGGCCAACAAAGCGGCAATTGACAAGGCTAACAAACGGGGGCGAAAAGTATCTCTCATATAATTATTGAATGCAACCGAGTATTATTATGGCCATACTCACTACTTATAATGGCTGTCTCATATCGCACATTTACACTCCCCCACGTTGCATGACAACTTGGGCTGCGATTTCAGCTAGTCATATAATTAAATCAAAAATAATGGAGAACCATAAATCAAAATTATCAAAATGCAAACACTTTGCGCTCTAATTATATACACTGCAAAAAAGCAACAACAAAATAGGAAAAAAAACCTCGACAGATAATTAAACTGGCGACATTTTCACATCGTGGGCGTTTTTTGAATTTTTCAGCTGCCATTGCGAGTTGCACGTAATGCACTCTAAACAAAAACCCATATAATTACCAGCAAAAATAGCAATGTATACTTTTATATATATATATACATTTGTATATAATATATATACTCTATGTATATAGTATGTAGCATATGAGTATAGAAATGGCTCGCGTGAATTTGCCAAAGTTTAGAGCTTAATTGTGTTGATTTCTTTTTAGCCTTTTGTCTGCCATTGTTGACACGAACTTGGCTGCAACTAATTGTGGCTGCTACTACCGCAAACTTGCACCTGCCCTGCTGATTGTGGGCGTGCCAGCTGCCTACCAATTGAGCTATTTGACTGACTGCGTTTTCCAAATACCCAGTAATTGTAGGTTTTGAGTTGTTGGTATGGAGTTTAAGGTATATTAAAGAAAAACTCGATATAAAGTCAGGATTGATATGATAGTATTGGATGTAAAATAGTGCAGAATATTTCTATAATATAATATTGTTGTAGCATGTAATTAAAATGACAATATTGGAAATCCAATACAAAAATAATGCAATAGACTTTTATTTTTTTTATATTATAGGTTGAAGTATTCTCCGACTTCTAGCTCGAACTTAAACAATCAAGAAATGAGTGATTCCAAAAGACATTTTATCCATACTCTATATAAAGCAGATAAGCTTCTTTTGGTCAATTTGATCTATTAGTTAGAAACTGAGAATAAAACATAAACCTTTAACCCAAATCGAAACCGGAACCGGAATTCGATTCGGTTTTTCCCATTATTATACAGAAAAAAAGCTTGTCATTAAAAAACTTAAGCTCAGTTTTAGCTTCTCAGCTGAATTCTACTTATCTTTCAGCATTTTTCAAGCTCTGATCTCAGCTCGACAACAATTTTGCAGGGCATTCAAGCTGTACATCAAACCCATTTTCTTACTTGCTGAATTGTGAAGGTAATTGCATCTTTTGTCGCATGTGGCATGTGGCCAGCCCCCAAGTGCAGTTCGGTGGCAACACCCCGTCTGTGTAATTTGCCATTGACAGGTTTTTGGGTGAATGTTGCCCATCATCATCCATTGCCATTGCCATTGGCGATGGCGTCCACAGCCACATCCACATCCACATCCACTTTCTCGTCCAGTTCAGTAGAAGCTCATAGCTGGCATTCTCGGCCATATCCGGATCGCGTGCTGCATGTCAACGCGTGTGTTCCATGGCTAAAACTTCAACCATGCAATCGCAAACATCTGTGTGTGTTCGTATTGGTGTGTGTGTGGCAAGTGCGGCAGCTAAAGATGGCGTTTCGTCAATTCCAGGAGCGTGCAGCATGGCCATCAAATAGCTGCACCGCCTTTCGATTAATTGCAATGCCTGACAATGATTGGTCCCTGATAAACAAAGCAAAGACCGCACCCGATATGCCCACCCAGCACCATTAGCCGAAGACGAGATGCCCACCCAGCAACTCCAGCTGCACCGAAGATGCCCACCCAGCAACATTGACTGGATGCGAGATGACCACCAAGCAACTTCAACTCCATCGCAGTTGTCCAGCCAGAAACGTTCAGTCGAGAGTTGAGTATGCATATCTTTTTTCATTCACAACTTATCCGAACTAAACTTTCTCAATTTGAGTATTAATATGCTGCTCATTTTTGCTTCAAAAATCGTAGAGATCAGTCTACTATATCATATAGTTCCCATAGGAACGAACGATTAGTATTTGAAAATATATAAAAATATATTTAGATGACAAAATGAGTTCCGATCTAAAAAGGCACGTAATATTTGACGTATCTATATTTTCTGCTTGATCTTTGGTTTTGGTTGATCTTAGCTGTCTTAGGTATATATAGATACGTCGTAGATATAGAGTCTTTTACACCACCCACCCCGAATTGAGCGCTCAATTGGAATACTCAAGACTGACTCAACGTCAACATCAATGCTGGGAAAGTAGTTGCTAACAATAAAGTCGGTGCAGGGACAATGACAATGATTGGCGCAGGTTCCATTGAAGTGAGGCAACAACAGGTTGTTGTTGTTGTTGTAGTTGAGAACTGCAATCAAATGGAATAAAACCTCTTGTCATTGTCGCTGTCAAAACTGTGATCACACCTTGCCCTTAACTGGCATTGTGTTTTGTCTGAGTGTGATTAATGCGATTTATATCAAAATCTTTGACAAAGGACAACAAGCTGACAATAAACCCGAAAACAATAGACAAACTGGCAGCACAGGTTCCAAATTCCCGGCAAGGTGTGAAAGATCAGCCAGTGCAACATTCAATGTGCAACGTGCAACGTGCTTGATGTTATCAGACTTTGAGAGAGGCTGCTGCGACGCTGATTTGTCTGGCATCTTCATACTCAGCTGGCTGCTTCCCAGAAGTCAGCTCAAGATGCCGGCTGAATTTCTACCAGCTAAAAAATGTTATTAAATTGAAAAAGTATCTATGAGTTTATATCTAACCATTTTAACTGGAGTGCTCTAGTCAAAGAAACACTCGACTAGAAGATACCCTAGACTCAGCTTCTAAATAGATTTTCTGACTGTTGTTTGTTAAATATGAAAATTGTTTTGAGTTTAATTGAAATTATTACGGTTCAGCAGTAATATGTCAAGGTATTAAGTATATATACATTTGAAGCTATCACAAATCGATTTATATCGATAATAAATAAGCTTAATCTTAATTAAAATAATCGTAAAATTAATATGAGAACATTTTGAGTCTCTAGTTCACTTGGGGTCTTGTCTGGCAAATGGACTTCATTAGACCAATAATAAATATACTTTATTGGTTCAGATATGCTCCATATCTAAATTCTAACATGCTGCCACATCACTTTTATCAGTATTTTGATCTGGCTGCTTTTTTCTTGTTTAGCTTGTTAATTGGCGGCAATTGCTGATCATAAATTTGGACAGCAAAGTGTTTAGCATTTTGGATGGATGAGCCACAGGCGAACAGGACAGGACCAGTTGGAAGCGGACAGGATGTGCGGCATGCAACGTTCATGTTAAATAACATAGCGGCAGCGACAAGCGCTGCTTGGCATTTGATGTGCCACATGTGGCAATTATAGAACAGCCGCACTATCATCAGCCAGGAAACTGTCAGCCTCGAGAGAGCGTTTCAAATGTATCTCAGCACTTGCAACTGCAACTTCAACTGTTGCGTCTGCATCTGCAACTACAACTCCATTTCTGTGGGTGCATCTATCTGTCTGTGCAACACCTGTGGGCGTGCATCATCAGCAATTTTAGCATATTATCAACGCATCTGTGAGCCGACAAAGTGTTTTCAACGCTTTCGGTAGTTCAGCTTGTGCTTTTCCCATCCCTACCTCTGCCTCTTCTTCTGCATTTGCTTCTCGCTCCGCTTCTTCTTCTTCTGCTCGCTGCTCTTTGCCTTTTTCCATACTAGTTGCAGCGGAGCTGTGATAGGCGTTGCCCAGCTGGAAGCTGCTGCAAGATGGTGCTGCCCAAGCTGTGGCTAAAGTTCTTTGTATACACTGCGCGAAATTTAAAGCTTTGATTAAAGGATGATCTTCAATATATATTCATTTATGTAGTATCATAACGGCAACTAATGTCAAATAAAAATGTAGGAATTAATGCTCAACATTTACCGGATATTTTTTGCAGTAGAAACCGGAAGCGGAACCGAAAGATGATTCGCTTTGACAAATTGCTTTTAAGAATTCCACAAATCAAAGTTATTTTTATTACCTATTTTAAATTCGGTTACCTTCTTTCTTGAACTCATTACTCTACTCAGTTTTTTCTCGCAGTGTACTGTGATTTCGCTTCGATTAATTTTCGCATTAAGCTTGGCCACAGCTCCGCCCCGCAGTTGTCGTTGTTGTTGCTGGTTTTTTGTGGTTGTTTTTTTTTTTTGATTTAGTTGTGGGCGCGGTAATGAAATCAAATTAGCCAAGTATGCAGAATGCATCATCAAGCATGCAGCATCAAGTATGCAGCATGCCACAAGTTGCAGTTGAAGCTGAGGTCTCGCTTCAGTTTCCAGCTGGGGCAGCTGTTAATTGATTAAGGACGCTGCGCGCTGCTCTGTCCCTCTCTCAAGGATAATTGTCCACGTGCAGGCAGCGGGCAGCGGGAGGAGCGTGGATAGTTGTACGCTGATAGTTGTGAGGCACTGTTTGGCTTGAGGCGCTGGCGTTGTGGCACTGTCCTTGAGCAGTCAGCAGACGGCCAACACCTGCAACAGATTTTCTTTCTGCTGTGACACGCGCGTTGCGAACTTCAAGGATGAACATAAAACTCAATTGTTGGCAATTATGTTAAGTTTTTTCAGTTTTCTGTTTTCTGTTTTTTATATTTTTGTTTTTGTGCAGCATTTGGAAGCAAGGGGGAGACAAAAAACAATTTGCTACGCAATATGGTGGATAGATTTTTGCTAGATTTCGGCCAGATTTGTTGTGCAGCAATAAAATTGATATATCTACTGGAGTCCTGCAATATGGTTGCCATATGCGGCACACGGTGCACACGTATCCTTGCGGCTTAGTTGCCATTTTTTTTTTGCCCTCTGTTGTTTTGGTTTCGCTCTGCGCTTATTGGCCATTTAGCGCACGTAAGCCAAACAAAATAGTGAAATTTCCTTTTTTTGGCTAAATAAAAACTAATGGCACAAAATAACAACAACAACAACACCACAAACAACAGCAACAAAACAAACAAATGACAACAAAAACTTGTATTCCAATCTGCCGCATTCGACTTTTGTCATAATCCTGTCAAAGCGTAAACAACAACAACAACAAAAAATAGAAAAATATAAAAAAAAATCAGCTCTTGCAAAAATCTGCTTGGGTTTATTTTTTTGGGTTCAATTCGTTTTGGGCTTTTCGATATCTATTGAATTGCGTGAGTGTCCAAAATAGTTGGACTGAAAGTAAATGGTTGTGGAGCAAGAGCCTCTTGTTGGATGAGCCGAATGTGGTTGAGGAGTATGTTGCTGGATGATTGAGGAGTTTGAGCAGGCGGTTGAGTAGCATTGTTGTTGCACGAATGTTGGCCATTCAACTGCAACAGATTGCGAGTGTAGGCAACAACACTTCGATTTAGCACAAAAACAAAACTCTAAAAAATAACAATTTACTTGATTCATTTCCATACAAAATCTAAAATAGAAAATTTAAAGTTTCGTTTTTTGTTCCACATTAGATGATTATTTGGCTTAGGCACATATATATATATACAATATACAACAGTTCCAGATTTATTGGGTATTGCTCAGCATGTGCGAAGATGCACTGCCATCTGCAAGAGTATGAAATCTTCAGCTTGCTTACGCCAGATGTTCATTCTTGCAAAGGCAGGAGGAGAACTCTCTGACCACTACAAAATATATATATTCTTGATCAGCACCACTAAACAATTCGATAGAGCCCTCCCTTCATTTGTCTGTGTTTTCTATGGGAACTAGTCGCTCAGTCTCAAAGCTATGCTGATGAAGCTTGGAATGTATTCATATTTATGCTGCTCGGATAACTATATAGTCTTGCTGTAATATGAACAATTTGTTGTTTAACAAGTTATCTTAACCTAACTCATTAGTTATGCGGTTTATTATGCTCTCAACAGCTATGCAAAAAATCATCAATATCAAATCAGTATTTTATATAGCTCTCATATGTACAGTAGGTGGATTTTCTCAATTTATACCACAATTTAGATGTAGACAGATTAATTGCCTAAGATATCTGCTTATATTTGAATTGTTTTATAGGCATACTAATATCTGCTTTCAATAGTTGTCTATTTTAAGCAAAGCAATCTATTCAAAAACAAATGCAAATATATTTATAGTAATTTCCAATTAGCAAAAAAGCTTTGTTGTGTTTCTAACTTAAGTTAACAATGGTCCAAATAGACTAAACTCATTAAGAAAGAAAAGAAAAGCGGAAAACACAGAAACTAAACGCGCCCATTTTAATTTGATTAAATTAAATACATTTGGAAATAAGTTAAACACACCAATTGACAATTTTTCAAACAAACGCCTCGAAATGGGTGAGGAAAAAAGGCAAATAAACATGGGTAGGGTATACAAAAAAAACAAAAATAATAGAAGGAGAAGAAGAAGAAATATGGTGGCCTATGCAAATGAGTTCCCCCTCTCTCTCTCTCTCACACACTCTAGGTCACTCTCTCTCTGTCTCTGTTCGCTTTGGTTGCGCTTCGTTTGGCAGGAAACAAATCATTGAAAAATTGTCACCGAGTTTGCGACTTGCGCTCAAAACAAACCAATGATGGAAATGGTTGGTTTGCCCTGTCACAGGCTACACCCTACCCTGGCTACACCCTACCCTGGCAACACCCTACCCTGCAACTACCCCTGCCCCTGACAAGCGTCTCCCGATCAACGTTGCCATTAGACGCAACCACGAAACGCATGCAAATGAAACCGCAGCGCAAAAGGAAACAGGAGCAGCAGAAGCAGCAAAAGCAGGAGAGGGGCGAGCCGGGTCGGGGCAGAGGCAGGGGCAGGGGCTGGGCGCATCCTGTGTGTCGAGGCGCAGCTGACGAATTGTGAAAAAATAAAAAATACAAGTAAGAAAAAAGGCAAAAAAAAGATGGCTGTGTGTCCTTGCTGGCAGAGAGTCCAGGCGACTGTCGACTGCCGTTTTGCCATTTTGCCGTTCTGCCGACTGCCAGCGCTATAATTTTCTGCTGCGTTCACACGCCATCGTCGCATTTTTTTATTTTATTTTTTTTTACTTTTGTTGTTGTCTTGTCGAATTTCCATTTTGCCATTTTGTTGTTGTTGCTTCTTTTAAGTAAACATTTAAATTAAAAACATTTACATACATGCAGGGTGTGTGTGATGTGTGCGTTTGTGTATGTGTGTGTGATGTGTGTGTGATGTGTGTGCGTTTGTGTGTGAGTAGCGCTGATATTCAATTATGATATTATTCAATTGAAGGGCACGGGACAGTTTTCAGATAAACGTTGCGACTTCTGCATTGGGGTATGTTTTTTATATTTTTTTTATTTCCATTTTTTGTACGAAGGCTTCGAAAATACTGCTAGTAAAGTGTATGAAAAATGAGTTCAAAAAAGTTAAGTAAATTATGAATCGGAACGAATATTGTTATAAAATATGAAAAACGATTTCAAATTAGTTGAGGAAGTTATTAAATGAATCGAATATTGCCATTACATGTACATAAATGTAAATATATTAATAAATAAAAATTAGACGAAAAAATTAGGGTTCAAATAAATTATTTCAAGACTACATACATATATACAATTATAATAATATAAAAAAATACGGAAAACATAAAACGAATATATTTTGTAACTAATAATTTTTCATTTTTTTTGCAATTAATTTTACCTAATTCATCCATTCAATAAATAAATAATTGCATAATAAAACAAAATACAAAATTGCATATGTTTGATATATAATTATTATTTGAATGATCAATTTCTATTCACATTGTTGTAAACCACTCCGTTTCCGTTTCCATATTCCCGAATATTCCAATAAACAGCTCATTCATCCTTTTCCCCTTTACACTCAACACTCAACACGAACACCACAAAACACACTCAACACTCAGCACTCAAAGCGCTCAACCAACTCAAAATGCGGAACGTGGTGAGTTTCGCGTTGAAACAGCGCCGCAACGCAATGGGAATGAAACGCAAAAAGAAAACCACTCAAACCAGGGGCAAAGCGAATAAAAGAAGGTATTTGTAAATAGCCGACGAAATGTAGAAAACACACCCCCTCCCAATAAGCGGGCAACAACAACAGCAGGCTAAGCAGACCAACTGTCAACAGCCCAAAAACAAAATGACGAATTTATGAACTTGTTTGCGCTCGCCAGAGCGAGACAACACGAGGCGCGCGCAGCGCACGGCCAGCCACACGGAAAGTGCTCAGCGCACAAGCAGGCCATCTCACTTGCACGCGCGCTCAACTCAGCTGACTGTGTGTGTATGGGAATTTAACGTTTGTCGTATTGGAAAATGAGCATGACTTATGTGTGCGGCGACGTCGACGTCGCTGTCGCTGTCGCTGTTTGCTTTTTGCTGCATTGGAATGCTCAGCAGCAGCATGCCAACTCGCTCGCACGCTCATTGCTCATCGCTGCGCCTGGCCTGCGCCTGTGTCTGTCTGTCTGTCTGTCTCTTGCGGTTAACCGCTTTACGTTGCGTGCATGGGAAGAGCTTACGTGAAAAAGTTATTTGGCGCTTTTGCCCGAGCTGCGTAAAAATGCTGCCAGCAGTGCTGTCAGGTATTTTGCGCTAGCCGCGCAGAGCCGGACAACAAACAGCAGCAACAACAAACAGCAACAACAGACAACAACAAAAGTGCCTTAGCTTGCTTACACGTCAACTTGTCGTAACGTAACGTGCCAGCATTTTTCTTACGTGGTGTTGAAAACTTTGCGCCGTAAGAGATCGTCAGCTGTTTTTTTTTTTTTGTTTCTCTCTTAGCTGTGGGCAGAGACGTTGGCAGAGAGGGGGCGCCACTACAGGGCTACTAGGAAAGGGTAGAGAGGGGGATAGTGGATAGGGGGTAGCAGGGGGTGTTAACTTCGCCGCTCGGCATTTTCTGGTTTTGCGAATGCGTTTCACATGGCAAAAAGCGAATCGCAGTTGCCACAAATTCATTCATTGGTCAGCTGTGCGACTGTAAAGCGGTTTTCACGGCACAAAACACGGCTGACAAACAGCGTCGACAAAAAAAATAACCCGCTAATACGAGAAACCCGCTGAAAACACGCTAAACCAAAAACCAAATACGAAAAACACGCGCTCAAAATCAACGCAATATTTTCAACAATTTCGAACAGTGACAAAATGTGCTAAACAACAAAAAAAAACATAAAATTAAATTGATTTAATTTCAATAAAAGTTTGTATTAAAAAATAAAAATAATTATAAAATGCTGTTAAGCAATCAGCCGGCAAATGCCCAGCCGCCGTCGCCGACAGCGCCACAAAGTTTCAAAGCCAAGTTGCAGCAACAAATTGCAACTGCAGCAGTAGCTGCCGCAGCAGCTGCCGCAACAACAATTGCCAATAATAACAACAACAACAACAATAACAACAACAATAACATCAACAACAATCATCAGCATCAACAACAGCAACATCAGCTACATCAGCTACATCATCTAAATAATCATCATCATCATCATCATCATCAGCATAACATTTCCTTTGCCACGGATTTCTCAATTGCCGCAATAATGGCACGCGGCGGAAACGGGGCAAGTTCGAGTCGCGAGCCATCCGAAAGGAGTCTGAGTGAGTAGCAAATGTAATTGAGATCTATTTTCCACACACTCCCAACACACACACACACACACACACACACACACAACAAGTCATCCAATGTGCCTCTGTAAATAATGTTTATTAAATGAACAAGACTTAAACATTAAACATTAAACATTAAATGTAGTTTGCAGAGAAATGAAGCCAAAATAAATATTCAAAAGTATTAGCTTGAAGCCATGTTGATTTTTACATTCTATTTTTTATTTATATTTTATGTATTTGGCAATTAAGAAATTTAAATAAATAATTAAAAATAATCTTTGGGTAATCAGTATATAAAAAATATGATATTAAGTTAAACAGCTTTGCTTTAGCTATAATAAATATATAAATAATATGAAATTATATTGGAGAAGACTCTCTATCAAATAAAAACTATATTTCAGAGCTAGCCCCTTAAATATATATCTATATATTCTCATTTAAATCGGCAATAAATTATCTTCTGTCCCGAATAAAAGATGCGAGAATTAAATACCTTAAAGACCCCCTGTCTTCATGCCAATAACAATAGCTGCTGATTTGAAATATTTTTATGGGCAGGCTGATTTTTATTATTCTCGAACAATTTAATTTATTTTGCCACAATTTTTGAAGTGTCAAAAACGCGTCTAAAGTTTTGCATTTTGATTACCAAATGATTCTGATAAAGAACATTTTATTAGCCAGTTGACTTAATCAATTTTTGGCTGACTTAATTTTAACTCAATATTCAGCTTGAATAGAGTTTGGCATGCGACAAATGCCGTTACTCATCATTTCTTTAAGCATATTCTGATTATAAAGTATAACTTGATATATACAAAAAATGTCGTTCAAATTATAGATTCATCGAACACAAAAACCATTCTTTAAAGGCCTATTTTTCATAGGCTTCAAATAGGCCAAATAAATGTCAGCAAAAAGTCAAAAATATTATTTAGATTTTGCTCATGACTCTATTCAAAATCTTTACAGATATATTCATATATATCATCAAAGATGAATTACTCATAAAAATTTAAATTTATTACACAGTAAAATGCATTTAATATATATTTTAATACACGTTGCAATTAAATAATTAAATTATATGTATTTAGTTAAAACTTAAAAAAAATAAGAAAAAACTGCTAGAAAAATAATACAAATAAATAAAATAAAGTAAAAAAACAAAAATTAATAAAAAAAAAACGTAAATGTTTTTTAAGTTAAAGTTATTATAGTAATTACGTAATTATTATTAATTATAATATTTCTTGGACTAATCTAACAATAAATGAATATAAATTATAGTTAAAGTTCGCTTAAAGTTATAATTTGATTAAGTTAGCTATTAAACAGCAGATTTCGCTTGCCACAAAACGTGGGACAGCTTCAGATTTTTCTACTTTTTTTATTTTGTTTTGTTCTTGCAACGCACATAAATTGCATATTGATGATAATGCAACGTTGATGACTTAATAATTGCGGCAAATGCGCTGGCAATAAAATAATCAAAGCCAATTTGAACTGATAATGGGTAGGACGGGGAGGTGCCACCAGGCTGTGTGTGCTACCGACCGTTATGACAATCACAATCACACACACACACACACACACACACATACACACACACCTATCAAGATACACATCGATTTATATATGCATGTATTTTTGTACATGTGCAAAACTATTTAGATGCCATAATTGGCTGCTGTTTGCCGCTGTTGCATTTGCCAATTGTAATTCATTATTTGATAAAACAATGTGCAACAACAACAACGGCAACTGCAACTGCAACAACACACACAAATTAACATATGAAATTGCTTTTGAGCGGAAAATTAATTGAATTTGGCATCGTATCACTGTTAAATGCATCCCATGTGCGTCATCGATGCCGCATGCAACATGTGGCTGCTGCCATTGATGTTGTTGCTCGCACAAACACACACACGCAGCTGCGTTGGCAAACAAAAAAGTTTATTTGGTTTTTAATCATTTTGTTTTGCTTGTTTTTTTTTTATGTTGAGAAAAGTGCAACGCTTTTCGTTGTTTTAGTTTTATTGTTATATTTTTTTATATTTATTTAAGACTATATTATTTATGACTTTAAGTAGTTAGTTAGTAGTTAGAATTATCTAGAAACTAGTATCTGTAATTGTGTTTAAGTTAAATATCTTTTCCTGTCTATCCCTCGATTCCTATTTTTAATCAAATCAATCAAACCTCGCTGAGCTTATTCTGATTGCGTCTTGTGTAACTCTTTGAAAGAGACGTCTCCGACTCTATCAAGTATATATATTCTTGATCAGGCTAACCTAGCCTTGTGCGTCCGTCTGTCTATCTATCTATCTGAATTATTGTACTGTTATATTTCGTATACTTCCAAAGGAACAATCGATCGCAAGTTGCATTCTTTTATTTAAATTTATACTAAGTTTTTGAAATTTACACTTAAATCAAATTGATTGTAATTTGATAACGATCTGCAAGGGTTAACAATCTTAAGTTTAATTTTTATTATTCTATTAAAATCCATCGGCTTTTAAGAACAAACAAACTAGAACCAAAACTGAGGCTCGCTCTTAATTTAGTAATTTCATTTTGTATCAGTTTATTACTTTATCCGCTTTGGCAAATGTTAAATACATATATTTAAATTTCACATCTTAGTTTTTTGCTTGATTTAAGTAAGTCTTAAGAAAAGCGGAAACAATAAAATACATTCGACATATGTTAGAAAATAGCTGATCGATTTTTGCCGCTAGCTGTACAAGCTTTGAAGTAAGCCAGAATTAAGTTGAATTTGCTGCAAAGATGCTTGCCACAGCCGCCTTGACTTTGATAACTCTCTTTAAACGCAATTTCTCTCCCTCCCTCTCGCTCTCTCTCTCTCTCTTTCTCCCTCTCTCTCTCTCCCTCTCTCTGTTTGTGTGCCCCGCTGTTTAGGTCCGTTGTCTGTTGAACGCTACTCGACGCAGGATGCAGACGATGATGTTGACGTTGATGTGGTTGACTGCAGCGACAGCGAAACGCCAACGGCAACAGCAGCAACAGCAACAGCAGCAGCGGCAGCAGCAGCAGCAGCTGCAGCACAGCAACAAGCGCGTCAGGCACTGCGTGTTGTGCAGCAACAACAACTGCAACAGCAACAGCAACAACAGCAGCAGCAACAACACAGACAGCAGCAGCAATCACATCAGCAGCATACAACGCCAAACAAGCAGCGACAACAACACAATCATCACAACAGCAACAGCAACAGCAACCACAGCAATCACCACAAATCGAGCAGTCAGCGAGCGAGTGGGCGTGGCACGAGTGCATCAGCTGCAACCGGCGCTGGCAGCACGCCCTCACCGCCGCCGCCACCGCCCGCCGCACCGCCCCCACGTGCCGCAAACAGCCCCAGCGAAGACGAGCGCCTGTCTCCCGAGGAGCCTGCGCAGGTAAAAAAGCCAAGCAAAGTTAGCACCAAAACCAATTCGCATCGCATGACAGCCAATTAAACCTGTGCGAGGGTTGCTCCATCAGTTGTGTGCGAAAAGCTTTGAATTCGTTTCTTAAATATTCCCGTTATGTTGCTCCAAAAAAATCTCAAGCAGCTTTCTTTTCGAGCATCTTGTGAAGAGCATAAAATTTGATTTCTTTGCAAATTCTTTTTTGAAACTCATCTTTTATCAAAAACAATTCGAAAAATTAATACCACAAAAAATTAAACTGCTTACTGATTAATTTTTCCAACCAAGTGCATCGGATTAAATACGGATTTTTTATTTTCATTTTAATTTTAAAGTTAATTTCGCAATTCTTATTTTAATTTTAATTTAGGCAAACAAATGCTCATTGTACATGAAAGGATACAATAATAATGCGCTTAACTTAAAAGGCAACCCTCGTATTTGCAACCAATTCTATTCACAATAAATATATACCCTTCTCTCTCCCCTTTCTCGCTCTCTCTTTCTCTCTTACAGCAGCCGACGCCCAAAATTCTTGGCACTTGCAACTGCGATGATCTCACGCCCGTGCAATGCCATCTGGAGACCAAAGAGCTCTGGGATAAGTTCCACGAGCTCGGCACCGAAATGATCATCACCAAAACGGGCAGGTGCGTAATATGTTGGAAATCTTAAACCTTATCGCGCATATGTTGGGAATCATCTGAAAAATCCTGGGAAATATGTAAAGGAAAAATTATATTGGGGTCTTAATTGAACATTCACTAATAGAGAAATCCCTTGTTAAAGTTCGCTATGATATTATAACTCTCTGTTTCCCTATCTCTCATAGACTCACAATATATTTTTGTTCTTCACTTATTCCTTGTGTCATCGCATTCGCAACCGTTCAACTGGCTGAGCTGCGCGGTAAACATTTCCAAGTTTAGCTTTACTTAAATAACTACTCATCTTTGACTACCAAACAAAAAACTCTCCACTCACTTCATCATCGTTAGCGAATAAAGATTTCAATTTGCAGCGTCGCCAGTAGCAAAAGAAAACAATTTCCAGCCATCAATCGCTCCATCACTCAATCACTGAGTCGTTCAATCGTTCGCTAATCAGACACTCAAAAAGTGCCGTCGCCCAGAAATCAAGCCGAACTCGCAACTCAAACCCGCCGCTCGAACAATCAATAAACTTGAATACGCCTTTCACTCAGCGAAAGGGGGGCGCACTCGAAGGGGAGGGGGCTCAGACACAAGTATTCACATTCACATTCACATTCACATTCACGTTCGCATTTACATTCACGGCACTCAACATTGTTGCCTTTTTTTTGGGGCGGGTAATTTTGAGTTAACTGCAAAATATCAGCAACTTTTTGGTTAGTTTCTCATTACGAACGCCGCCTCCTCTTGCTTTCCCCCTGCCACCTCTTACACGCCTCCTTTTGCGCCGCACCCCCCTTTCCCCTTGCCGGCATAAATTGATTGACAAGGCATCGAAATAATGTGCCGTCGATTTTTCGATTTTCGATTAGCAGAAGGCAGACCCAAAAAAAAAACCAAAACTGAAACGAAGCTAAAAAGAGAAGCCAAAACGCAGAGGCAGCCAAACTGGCGGCTGTTTCATGTCAGCTGTTTTGCAGCTAAAACTTATCCACACACACACACACCTACACACACACACACACACAGTCGGAGAATGCTTAAACGACTTTTCATTCGCAACTCAACAAAGTCGACTTCAAAAAAATTATTGCTTGACGATTTTCGTGCGAATGTCGTGTGTAAAATGTGAAATGTGCATGAACAACGAAAGCGGGAAGCTGATCGACTAGAGCGTATCCTAAAATCACCAAAAAGCATAGCATATTGACAATTTTAATAGTAATAAGATATCAATTTAGAAGTAAATCACAATTTAGATATTCAGATGCTTAAAAACTCTCTAATAAAATATCAAGTTTTTCGATATACTAATCACACTTGATTTTTAGCTGGCGAAGGAGTATACCCCATTTGGCCTTATGATTTACAGGGCATACAAAGAGTGAAGCAGGCATGAAACATAAATTTTACCAAAGCTTTTGCGTTTATTGTTGTTGTTTTTGTCTTTGTTACTGTTATTGTTGTTGTTGTTGTTGTTACTGTTAACTCTTCGAGTTCTTAAGTTGATGACATGCGAAATGCGCATTAGTCGACTAGCTATGTATTTATGTATGTCTCTATGTACATTTGTACAGTTGTAGCTGAAAGTAGTTGCGAACTAAATTCTCTCTTTTGGCTTTCAGTTTTGCTTGGCAACTTTTGTTTGTTTGGTGTTTTGTGCTGCTAAACCCTTTCTTTTATTTTTTTATTTAGTTTATAGTCCCCTCAATCACACTCACACACTCACACACACACGTTGATCACCCGCTGTGCGCATTTGCGACACATTAACAAATTTACTCCTTTCACCGTTTCGTTTGGCATTCGTCCTGACAGCGGCACAATGTATAAATTGCAATGTAATAGCTGCCGATTGTCGCGCTAACAACACATTTGCATGTCCTTTGTTTTTTAGTCGAAATTATCGTTTTTTTGTTAGTTGAATGCGACTGTTGCCTGCCACCGTTGTGATCGCTGCGCCCTGTAATTACAGCCGAAGGATACCACCGATGTTTTATTTACATTTGTGCGGGTTATAGTATTACTCCTTTGCCTGATATGGATCAATGTCAGCACATCGTTTGTGCCGCCAGCAGCTAAGCAAACAACAACACTATAAAAGTACAGGTTTCACTTCTTTGGCTGATACTTTTTTAAATTGCTTAAATATAGTGTTGACTGTAACAAATGCAACTTAATTATTGTCATGACATTGGGCATATTCACAGACAGCTGCTCTTGTCTCATGCTTAAATGGGAATTTAAATATATTTTAAAAAATGAATGGGTAAATAATTATATGCATATTATTAAAGTAAATAAATGAAAGTAAATAAATTATACGTGACCCGTAGAATAGTGTACTAAACTACACAGTATCTCAATACGCAGAGAGAGAAAGTTTCAGATGGCCAAAACCATGTCAAGGCAACTACTATTTAAAAATTTAACATTTTATTGCTTATTATAAACGAAGAAAGTTGAAGATAAAATTAAATATATATATATATAGAGTGATTGGGAATGTACATAATTATGATCTAATTAAAATAGGCATTTGGGCATAGGTCGAAACTTCGAAATGCCATAACTTCGCCAAAAATCAACTTAGACTAAAAAGCAAGGGCTTTTTGATCATAGTTTTGCCCCTAAATCAATCGTACATTTAAAGTTGAAAACGTGATTTTGAGTCGGAAGACAAGTAAAAATACTGGTCTAAAAATAGGCATTTGGGCATAGGTCGAAACTTCGAAATGCCATAACTTCGCCAAAAATCAACTTAGACTAAAAAGCAAGGGCTTTTTGATCATAGTTTTGCCTCTAAATCAATCGTACATTTAAAGTTGAAAACGTGATTTTGAATCGGAAGACAAGTAAAAATACTGGCCTAAAAATAGGCATTTGGGCATAGGTCGAAACTTCGAAATGCCATAACTTCGCCAAAAATCAACTTAGACTAAAAAGCAAGGGCTTTGTGATCATAGTTTTGCCTCTAAATCAATCGTACATTTAAAGTTGAACACGTGATTTTGACTCGGAAGACAAGTAAAAATACTGGCCTAAAAATAGGCATTTGGGCATAGGTCGAAACTTCGAAATGCCATAACTTCGCCAAAAATCAACTTAGATTAAAAAGCGAGGGCTTTTTGATCATAGTTTGGCCCCTAAATCAATCGTACATTTAAAGTTGAAAACGTGATTTTGAATCGGAAGACAAGTAAAAATACTGGCCTAAAAATAGGCAGTTGGGCATAGGTCGAAACTTCGAAATGCCATAACTTCGCCAAAAATCAACTTAGACTAAAAAGCGAGGGCTTTTTGATCATAGTTTTGCCCCTAAATCAATCGTACATTTAAAGTTAGAAACGTGATTTTGGACCGGAAGACAAGTAAAAATACTGGCCTAAAAATAGGCAACTTAGATTAAAAAGCGAGGGCTTTTTGATCATAATTATACATAATTACATTAGCCTAAAATTAGATCAAATAATGTAGCAAAATTCTTAAAGTTGCCCCACACACGACAAATTGTGGCATGTGTGAAAAATGTGTTGCCAAATCATGCACATTTGCATGCGTAGAACACATCAAAAGTAAGGCATGAAAACGCCAGCAAAAAATGATGCAAATCAAAATTAAAAACAAGTCAAAAACTTGGCCCAAAATGATTTATGATTTATAATCAAAATACAAACCAAGCAAAATCAAAGGGCTCTTCGATTTGGTCTTAAGAGAAAATATGTTTTTACCTGTTGCAAACTCTTGTTGCGGTCATTGAGATAAAATGTCACGTGGTTCTGTAGATTTTGTCACGCTGTCAGCGGTTAAGGTTAACAAAACCAGCAGTTGTTGCCGGTTGCCGATTGCCAGTTGCCAAATGTGGTTGCAATGACAGACTGACAAACACACAGGCGGCCTAATTGTTGCAGTCAAGACGGCGGGTGGCAATCAAAAGAGTGAAAGAGAGTAGAGATCTAGACGGGTAGCCAGACAAATGTGTGTCAATATTTTAGCGACAACAAACTCTTCACGCTTGTTAGGCAATTGTTGGCATTTGTGTTCCGCACAGTTGCGGCCAGAAACAGTAGTTTCTTTCCCGGCTGAAAAGGCGCGTAGCAATTGCAATTTTCATGCTCCGCACAAAACTGGACAAACAACACACACACCTCTCCAAAAGAAAAGGGCAACTGCAACTGCAACTGCAACTGAAAGTTGCATTTTATTAATTTCAACCAATTTTGGTACAACTTCATTAATATTTTGTGGCAGCTGAACTATGAATGTGGCAAGAGAAGAACATTTATCATTTGCTTAGAGGACAGCACAATGAAACAAGTTAATCCCCCGACTGCAACGTTGCAGGATCAGTGGCTATAAAAAGCAGTCCACACTTTGCCTTAACAGGCAGTTAAAATAGGCAGACCCAAGCAGCCAACTAAATGCACTGAGAGAAATGCTGTAATCAAAGAGAAAAGCTGCAAATAAACTAAAGAAATATAAAATTAATTTAAATAATTAATGTAGGAATTAATAAAAAAAGAAATGGATTATTTCATAATAAACGCATTTATTATATAACACAGTTTTCGCCCAGTGTATGCAGCTACCAAGTTATGAATTAATTAATTAATAAAACAGAAAGAGAGAGAGAGAGAGAAAGAGATACAGAGATAAATGCGCTGCGCTTCATATAGTTTTACAAGAAGCGATAAAGATCTGCCCAGTTTTGGGTTTCGACTGAGAACTGAACTTGGGGTTACTTTTTGGGGTAAGAAGAATTAGCATTTTGTTGCATTTATTAGCTGCCACACAGCGAGTAGCTGCTGGCGGCTTAATTTGCTGGAACTAAGGTGTTGATAATGAATTCAAATAGTGCCCAAAGCGGAAGTTGTGGCTCACATATGAACGAAGAGCTAACTAATTGGGCATAGCAAGAGAAAGAGTGAGAAAGAGAGAGAGAGAGAGAGAGGAGATCCAAGTTGGTGGTCAAGCAAAGCTAATTGAAAGTCTGCAGCAACCCTCGCAAGCTCAAATGGTGTGTAAACTTCATAATTGTAACCTTTGGCACCTAAAGCAGCCCCATCCGTCTGAGAAAATGAGTGAAAGCCATTTCCCTAATTTTCCCATAAACAAATACATAAAATCCACACTTAGACGCATAGCAAAAATAACACCAACAAAAAATGTGAAAAACACCAAAAAAAAAAATGGGAAAAAAGGAGAAAAACTGAATATAAATGTATGAAAATACAAAACTGTGTGTGCCACGCCCACTTCACGCAACGTGTTGGGGGTGTGTGGGTTAGGGTGGGGCAGAGTTTTCCTCGGGCAATTTTGCTGCTGAGTTGGCTCGTAAAAATGTATGTAAATGTTGGCAATATGATTTACGACATTTCCGCTGCGAGCAGCGGCTAAAACAGTAAAAGCTCGATCTGGGCTGGGGGTGGGGGCTGTATTGGTATAGTGAGTGGGCGTTCATGAATTACCTTGTGGGCGTGGCATGTGGTATTTGGTATTTTCACACATTTATGAACACATTAGCAAGCTATCAAAAGTGTTTTGGCAACTTTCTTCCGCAACTCTTTGCTGCCTGTTCAATTTTCGTTTTTCCATTATTGTGGTCATAGATTTGGTGAGCAGTGTTGCCATGTTGCTGGGCAGGCACGAGTGCCGCTGGCAACTGATGGCAGCTGGGCGATAAGTTCCTCAGAATACAATGGTGCTAATTGTACGCATGCAACTTACAATGTGCAACTTGCAACCGTCAACAGCAATGACAATGAGTGCAAACAAATAGCAAACAAATACACACATATAAGTGCGTTGGCAACCCTGACTATAAATATCTGTACAAGCATGTTTGTATATGGCGGCCAAGTGCAGTCGACACGCCCACTTCGCTGAACGCAGCCAAATGAAACCGCTTACAGGAAAATAACTAACTTGACAACAAAATAGCTACGTAAATGGTCGGTGTGTGTATGTGTGTGTATGTGTGTGTGTGTGTGCGTGTGCGTGTGTGTGTGTGTAAGGGCAATTTATGACTGACAATAATTATTATCAATTACATTTGCAGTAGTACATGATTTTTATGGTCACAGACAGCTGATGAACATGGCAGCGATTGTGATTTAGAGCATTTCAGTGCAGCAAGTTCGCCACGATTTCGTGGGAAATTTCCTTCTTATTTTTTTGCACCGATAAAAAACGTATGTACAGAAATTGCCACGGCATGTATTTGTTAATAAATTAATTAAAAAATAGAGCATAATATACTATAACAGCCTTGAGATGTGAGCACAGCAAATGATATTCATCAGAAATAATTGAAATTACAATTTTTGGATTTTCGCTACAGTTTTTTCTTATGCATATGTATACGTATGTATATTTTCACATATATGTATTTATCTTTTTGTATATGCAACAAAACAAACTGTGCCACAAAATTGGCCACACAAATAATTTCTATGGCTTAACAACAAATGCTCTGCACTTTATTGTTAATTAGTAGATTATTATGATAAATGTTGCAACATGCATTCATAACTCAACTAAAGGCAGCAAGCACACGCACACTCACACACACACGCACACTCACACACACACACGCACACTCATACACACGCACACACCCCACAAATATCTGGTTCATTTCCCAAAAAAAAGAAGGCCAGAAGACAAATGACAAGAGAACTGGGCCGGGTCATTAGCGTCATTTACACTTGGAGCTGGTGCCAACTCTGCAGAATTGAGTTGACTTGTTGTTTCTGGCTGTTCTTGTGGTTTGTTAGCCAGTATCGGGGGGTGGGGAATTGGGCGTTATTTCGTCGCGGAAATGTGTCAAAAACGTGCTAAAAGTAATAAAATTAAATATGCGTCTTTTTTACATACAATCCTCGCCCAAAAAACACAATGGCCAGCGATAAAAAGCAGTATACATGTGCGCATATCGCACGATTTTTGTTTTTTTTGGTTTTTTATTTTTTAGGGGTGTTATTTGTGTGCAGTTTTTTGTTCGGGCTTCTAACGTATTTATTATGTCTGGTCTACTTTTAGGCGAATGTTCCCCACGGTGCGTGTGAGTTTCTCGGGCCCGTTGCGGCAAATTCAGCCGCCGGATCGTTATGCCGTATTGGTGGACATTGTGCCGTTAGATTCGCGTCGCTATCGCTATGCATATCATCGCAGCTCGTGGCTGGTCGCCGGCAAGGCGGATCCCCCTCCGCCTGCACGCATTTACGCCCATCCCGACAGCCCCATTAGCCCGGAGGCGTTGCGCAAACAAGTCGTCTCCTTCGAGAAGGTGAAGCTGACCAACAACGAAATGGATAAGAGCGGACAGGTGAGTTTTCGTCAGCTTTAGCGAGGTTCAAAGGTCAGCGACAAAAGGAAAGAGATGGAAAAATAGAGAGAGAGAAAGAACACAACATTGTCATAAAGCAAAAGCGACGGCTAAAGGAAATCGAAGGGAAATAGATCCATAAATATTAAGGCTGCAGATGAAATCTATTTAGAGAATGAGAGCAGAAAATTCTGTTAAATATTTGAGATGAAGATAGATAGATAAATTCGAAAATAACTTGACTTTTGAAGAGTGAACCATTTCTGAATATTTGAAAGTTGAAAATGTCGAATAATGGCCACACTACAGTGGCCTGCAAAAGTATATGCCTACATTTCGTGAGCCGACAAAATTCGCGCGAGATTCCTAGTTATTATCAAGCAGGCAGCTGGCTCTCTCTCTCTCTCTCTCTCGCTCTGCCCTTAAGCATCTTGGCCCAGAACATTTATGAATAATTTAGTCAACAGATATAAAAAACAGCGGCTGCCATTGTTGAGACAGAGTTAGATAGAGGGAGTGGGAGAGGGAGGGAGTGGGAAATAGAGAAAGAAAGAAAGAAAATAACCTGTCATAGAGTCGGCATATGTAAATTTAAAAAAATGAATGAAAATTGTTGGCAATTTGGTGGCAAATGCAAAAGGCAAAACGCAATCTTCTTGCCCCGAATACATGCATATATATAAGTATATAAGTGTATGCATGTGTGTGTGTGTGTGTGCCCATATAACATGGAAAGTGGCGACGCTCTGTTTACGAGCATGCCACAGTTTTTATCGCCGCCATAAAGGATGCTGTTGTGCGCTGCCGGAAAAGCGTCAAAACAAACGCCGACTACATTTTTATTGTTGTACATTTTTTAAGAGCAGCAAAAAACTGAGAAAGAGATGAAAAAAACGAAACTGACAAAATGTTTATTTGCCTTTTGCCTTTTTGGTGTTTTTGTTTTTGTTTTTGTTCGTGTTGCAGGTCGTGCTGAATTCTATGCATCGCTATCAGCCGAGAATTCATTTGGTGCGTCTGAGCCATGGCCAGAGCATACCCGGCAATCCCAAGGAGCTGCAGGATATGGATCATAAAACGTTCGTTTTCCCGGAGACCATATTCACGGCCGTGACGGCCTATCAGAATCAATTGATTACAAAATTGAAAATCGATTCGAATCCGTTCGCAAAAGGATTTCGCGATTCGTCTCGTCTGACTGATTTTGATAGGTAAGTTTTATATTTATATATACATATATGTGTACAGACCCTTGGCCAAGATGTTAACTTGAGTGTCCGTCACTAAACTCACATAGTTGTAGTCCATTTTTTATGGGGCTTGTTTGCTGATTTATTACCTTATTTACGATGAACCACGGTCTTAGCCTTTTTCATTTTGACCGTGCTGGCTGAAAACCTTACAGTAGTCAATGCTGATTAGCGAAAATGTGTGAAACTCTGCATCGAAACGGTGGCAAAGAGCATCAGTTTCAATTACTGGATTCTTTAAAGTGGAGCAGCAGCGATTTGCGGCAACAGTTTGAAGATCTTCGGTGGTGCGTGATCTTCTTACGAACAGCCACAGTTCGAGAAGTTTAATAAGAATTGCAATAAAAAAAAGTGAAAACTTATATAATGAGGTTGAGAGAGAAAGGGAATTGTTTTATAAACAAGTATTTAGCAGACTTCAAAGTAAATTTGTTACTCTTTCTGCTTCTAAATATTGATTCATTTGCAACTATCAGAAATAGTTCAAGTGATCTTAATCATGAGAATTAAGAATCATGTTTTGAGATCTCAAAGTGCTTTCTTGTCAATCTCATCATCAATAATAATATATAATACAGAGAAAAAAAAGGATGTTAATATTATTTATGCAATTAATAAAACTGCATAAATAATAATAATTAATTGAGTAGTAATTACAATCATACTTTCTTTATGTTAATTGCTTAATTTGCTTTTGCTTAATTAATCAAAAGTATAATGGTCAAAGTGCCAGAAGACAGTTACCAGCTAGTTGGCAACATGTTGCGTGATGCAGGCGCACAGGTTGCACAGGATACCCAAAACGGCAGCAGCAACTTTTCGGGCCTCTCACTCTCTCTTTCGAGGCTTTTAGGGGCAAGGGAATGTGGCAGGCGGGGCAATAAGAACTGCCCTTTTATCATTTTTTTTTTTTTTGGTTTTGGACAGCGACTTCAAAAAGTGTTGCAAGGCGGCCGGCTACGTGTACTATTAAGACAGCAAACGCAGGCAGCAGGCAGCAGCCAGCAGCAACAGCAACATGGACAACAGCAACATGGCAACAGCAAAAACAGCAACAACAACAATAACAACAACAACAACAACAAAAACATTCAATGTTTTTAGCCGGCACGGCGGCGTCTTAAGTGGCGTAAATTACAGATCGGCGCTTTTAACTTTGATGCCGATTCGTACATGAAATGAAAACACGAAAATAATGAGTGAATTTTGTTGTTGTTGTTGTTGTTGTTGTTGCAGTTGTTGCCTGACTATTGTTGTTGTTTCTGGAGTTGTTTAGTGTCGGCAATTGGCAGTTACTTTCAACGTAATTATGTTATTGCTCTTTGGCGCTGCCTCCGTGCGGCAAAAGCAACATGTTACACTCGAAGAAATACATATGTTGTTCTAAACTGAAGAACAACGCGATTCGAATTCTGTTCGAGGAGAGAAGGCAGCAACAACTCTTCTTTAATGACATAAACATATTAAGAAATACTTCAAATTTACTGCCCAGTTTAATATGACATTTAAATCTGAACAATTTGACATAATTACTCAGATATGCAAATATATATTTTAAATTTAAGATAATTTTAGTGCAAGTTTTTCATGGCAACTCTCTTTGCTTTCCTTTTGTTTCTTGCCACAGAGATCCCATGGACTCGTTCTTCTTCGATCAGCATATGCGTGCGGCACCGTTGCGCTTCTTTCCGGATCCGCTGATGGGGCAACTGACGCCACAGGAGGCGGACGCGGCCTCGTTGGCGCTGCTGGAGAAGGCGCGTCAGCATTTGCAGATGTTTGGCCGTTCGCCGTATACGGAAATGTTGCTGCCACATTTGTATCAGCGTGCCGCACCACCCGCGCCACCGTCAGCACTGGGCGCCTTCCAGCTAGGCATGTGGCAGCAGCAGTGGCCACAGTTGACGGCCGGCTTCTTGGCGAGCGCCAATCAGCAGGCAGCGTTTGCAGCGGCCGCTGCAGCAGCTGCGGGCGCCAGTCGAACGCCGCCACCAGCATCGGTTGCAGCCGCCGTCACCGCACCGCCCGCACCTGCCACACCCACATCGTCGTGCGGCTCAGCATCGCCCGACTTGCGCCTCAAAAGCCAACTCGGCCACTATCCGCAACGATTCAGTCCCTATCAAGTGCCGCAGCATCCGCAATCGTCGCCGGCAACATCCTCGCGAGCGGACAGTCCCTAAGAGTGCGGCTGCCCCTGATGCCTCGCCCATGCCGCCGCCTTCGCCTCGGTGCAAAGGCTGCCCCAAAAAGGGGAATATTTGTAAAACCTACACGAAATGTATGTGCAATGATTGAAAATGTTTGTAAATAACAACCTACTCTCCCAGCTACCTTAGCCCCTATCCCTGCCCCCTCTCCCAACTACACTAGCCCCACAACACCCCTAAAGCTGTGTAGCTAAACATGTTGCAGCAACATGTCGCAAAACACTCAACTTAGTAGCGCGCTTCTGTGCAGCAACCAAAACGTGTTTACAAATTTATTGACTTTAATTACGAAAACAATTTTAAAAATTTTAAAAAAATTAAAAAGGATTTTAAAAATATTTGAAATGCTTAATATTCCATTGCCAACGATTTAAACATTCAATGACACATAAAGTTTAATTTCAAATATAGATGAAAATGACCGAAAGATCAAAATATGCAAATGGAAAATTTCTTCTGCTTAACACAAAATTTCAGAATAATGAAAAACAAAATGAAATAAACCAAAAAAAATATAATAAACAGACTTAATTTTATTACAATGCGATTTAATCAAAATTTAAACCTATTCAAAGAAAACTTGAAGAGAGAGAAAGACAGAGAGAGAGAGAGAAAATATTGTAATTAAATTCTTTGAATGGAAAATCTTCAATTTCAAAAACATTGCCAAAAAAACTCGACAAAAATTTAACATAAATTCTGAATGCGTTTTATATTTTTCGCTTCTTTATTAAAATAAAAAAATGAATCGATATATTTTTAAACACGTTTGGGCTGCTGCGCACAAGCCTGATATATATATACATATATATAGAGTATATATATATAGTATATATATGTATATGTACTTAAAGTAGTTTTTAGCCCTAGCCGTGTAACAGTATTAGTTAATTTAATTAGGCTTAGTTTTAGTGCAAAACAAAACAAATTTCGCTCGTGTTTTTAATGTTTTTTTATATATAAATAAATTAATTTACTTTATTTTGTTGTCGAATTGTTCCTAACTGCAAATTAATATAAAATTATTGTAAAAATTCCAATGCTAATGCAAACCCATAGCTATGCCCCCACCTACCCCTCCCCCACCCTCCCCATATCAAACTGAAAATCAAAAAGCAGAAAGAAAAAAACAAAAGAAATAAAAAAAAAACACAAATTATTTAAATTATGTGCAAAAATAATAATAAACAATTTATAACACAAATGCAAAAAACGTTGTTCGTAAAATAATTCGAGTTCATTATCTGGCTGAAACAATTAATAAATGATCAACGTGATGATGATGATGATGATGATGATGATGATGATCGTGATGATGATGATGATGAAAATGCAGTTGCACGTGATGCGCAGTCGCGCGTAGCAGCGACGCATGCAGCAGCAGCAGCAGCGGCAGCAGCGACGCCAACATTAGTGCGAAGCCAAATGAAATATAAATTATAGAATTTTGTGCTCTTTATGAAAGTCTGATTAATTGCAGACAACTTCGTGTTTAGTTTTTTCAATATATATATATATATACATATATATAAGTGTGTGTGTGTGCGTGTGTGTGTAGTTAAAGGGTTGCCATCGCATGCAATCAACTGCAGATGCACACACACAGAGTGAGAGTGAGAGGGAGAGCGTGAACATGTAGCCGGGTACAAGTAGCTTTGATGTTTGCTGCTGTTGCAGTTGCAGTTGCACGCGACATGCGTCATCAATTTCTAATGATGTATGTCTTCAACATGGACATTTACTATCAATTGTTAATTGCTGCTTTTGCTGTTACTGTTGTGCGGACATTAGTTATTAATATTGTTTAATGCACTTTTTAATTAGTTGCCACAGGCACAATCGCAGTTGTTGCAACTCGAGAGAGCGTTCGGCTGCCAGTGAGATAGTGTCTACAAGGTAAACTTCAATGTTTATACAATGCATTGTCTGCTTAGTGTATATAATGTAAGGCATGAATAAAGCGAATATTCATTTATACATGACGGAAACCTTTTCCTTAACTCCAAATTTAATCAAAAGTTTATAAATCATATTTTTGCTTATGTAATATATACAAATATATATAATGTATATAGCACAACTAGTGAGCTTGGCTAGGTTGGCAAAATTGTTGAATGATTTACTAAAAGAATTCATCTTTTGAACGATCTTTGCTGCACAAATAATATTCATAAATTGTTGCTTTTGTCAAGATAGTTTTATTACTGATAGAATAGTTTAAACACATTGCCAAGAATATGAATATTTTTACTTAATTTCTCCTTCAATAAATAATATTTTTTATAGTCTTATAGAAGGTATGAAAGAGTATGAAAATATTAAAACTGTTATTAAAACATTTGGCAAAATACTTTTATTATATTCTCCTATTTGAGTTCTGTATCACAACACTCCACAAAATGATTGTATTTAAAAATAGCTTTGGCTGATTGCATAATGAATGCCACGTAATATTGTGGCAAGGGTTTTCTTGTATTTGCAAATGTTCCAATTTGCTACAATTACACATTTGTTTGCCAGTTGTTTGCTAGCTTATTTAAAACTCGTGCTGTCAATCATATGTAATTATAAGACACACACTCACACACACACACACACTTGCACATACACTGGCACACGCATATACAAGTGAAAGACACATAAGGCATATGGCTCGGCATTTTAATAACTTAATTTTTAGGCCCATAGGCCACGAAAACAGAGGCGAGCCAACATCGAATTCGACTTGAACTCTTGAGGGTTTTTTTTTTTTTTTAAATATATGGCTTATGTAAGAGGGCCTGCTTAGGTTTAGGCTCGCCTGACCTAACCGACAACTAACCAATAATAATTATACACTCGAAGCTTGCAATTATAAAATCATTTTTGACCAACAAGACCAACCAAGAAAACAAACAAGTTTAAAATGGCTTTCCAGATATCATCATTAACCAAGCCGAGTGTGTGTGCAGCTGGAAATTGTGGGAAAGTGTCATATTTCTATTAAGTATTTATGGAAAGGTGTCCAAATTGGGCTCTTAACTTTTAATTATGGCTTGAAAAGCATTTTTTAATTGCCAACAATTCTGATTGCTGGTCTGTCAGAACAATCACTGAGTTAATTGAGTTGCACCATGTTTCGTTATATTTTCTGTTAATAATTATACCAATTAAAATGGGTTATTTTTATAGGGCTTTTGCTTACACTGCTAAGGTGGGCAAACTTCATCAACTTATACAGATTTATGGGCTCTCGCGTTTTAGTTGTAGAAGTTTTGAGACAATTCAAATATCATTTCCACCTTTTCTGGGATAAACTAGATAAACTTCACTTCCCAGCTTATACATAATATTAAATGAAAAGCAAGCACAAATATAAATGAAGGTTCAACATATTCAAATGGAGTACAGTTTATGGCACTCAGAAAATCAGACAAATGCACGTAGTCCTCACACCCTGTAATTGAGATAAGCGTAGATTACCTGCAATTTTCTCACTCAGTGCGACAAAGTCGTACACAAATTATCTCGCCACTAAAAATTTGCCTAATTTCCAACATAAATATGAGCAGGGAACCACTTATCAGCAGCGACCGATCTATGGCTCTACCCCTGGAGCATATCTATCCTGGCCGTCGGCAACCTTTTTGACTCTACTCTGGCCTGGACTAATTTTTGGTTGTCTGTATTGTTTGAGCCTTAAGCCTAAGCCTGGACACGGGGGCAGCAGCAGCAGCACAAGTAGCAGCCACAAAAATTTGTAAAAGACAAAAAAAAACAAGACAAAACAAAACACCCTCAAAGCGAACAAACATTTGGAATAAAAACCTGGCCAGGCGCTAACAAATTTATGTGTTCTTCAGGCTTAGACAACGCTGCAAAAGGTGCCACAAAATTAGCTAAGGCAAAGGTGAAGGCAGATGAGGCAGCGGCACAGGCAGTGGCAGAGGTTAAGGTGAGGGCGAAGGCAAAGGTAAAGGCCGCTCAGCTCATTACACACAATTTGCAGTTAGGTGCGAGCATATAAATTTCCATGTTGGTCAGGGGACTACATTCTTATCAAAATTATGCACACTTTTATCTAAATTATTACATATATATTTATACATCTTTTTTTTTTGTTGTGTAGGCGGAGGGAAGATCCCTATAAACTGTATGAATTGCTAGGGATTTTTGGTTGCTTCTTATTTTTTTCTTTTCGGTATTATTTCAGTGTGAGTAAGCAATAAATTTGAAAAGTCCCGAAATCCAGTTGGTATTTATTATTTATTTTATTCATAAAAGGGACCAAAGCGAATGAGTAGATAATAAAATTATGAAAGTTGTGCATGACATATATTTAAATCAGGTTATCAAACCGGAACCGGAACTGGAGCAATCGAAATTCAGGTTGGAAATCGGAACTTTAAAAACAGTTGAGAATTGTTATAGAACCAGTTGCAGGATACGATATTATTTGTCTATATAGTATGGTAATAATTCAGAAACCCTTTCCGGAATCGAAATACGTTTTGGCTTAGCATATTGACTTAAATAAAATTAAAATTCAAAAAAATATACTTCAAATATTAAACCAATGAAATACATTATAAAATCTATAAATGCTGTCAATAAATTATAGTAGAAGCTTTTCTGACAAGTCGCAATGGATATTTTAATTGCGCAACTTGATTTTTTTTTTGGTTTTTTTTTTTGTTGAGGGCGTGGCACACAATTTGGCCACGAACATGAGTTAATTATACCATAAAAATGTTATTCAATTTATCAAAGCAGCATGAAAACCAACAAACGTCAGCTTGTCAAAAAAGATACATCTACATTTAACCAGCGACTGCACTTTACCCCCCACCAACCCCAACCCCCGTAATACTACCATGATTTGGCAATTTTCTCGCTTTGGATATGTTATGAGAACAAGTATTTGGCGTGTGGTCAAGTCGATAAACAAATACAAATGGTTGCGTGTGAGATACAAGCTTATGAACATTTAAAAATATTTTAGCTAAACTTAACATCTTAATTTAACTAAGTGAAAATGAAACAGAACATTTTTGGAAAAATATTAAAACACTTCCAGAGTTTTGCAGGCTTGTTATCTTAAATTTACATTTGTGTATAGATAATTTTAATAAATATGTAGATGAATTAAGTTATCTAGTTTGACACAGGTTTGAGATTGTGTTTTCTTTAATATCATCTGAATGTATGTTAAAATCAATCACAGATATATTAAATTATATAAAAGATTTTTAAAAATAATCACGTTAAATACACATTTGTATTTACAAATATACATTTATATAAAATCAAAGACTTTTGATAAGCGCCTAGCAAACTGCTATGAAATTAATTTCAGACAGAGTGGGGTCGGGGAGTGGGGTTGGCTGTGATTCGAGAATTATGCCAAAAGGCCTCCACATCGCGAGGCAGGCCTGCCGCGTCTCGTCCTGCGCCGGCCTGTCGAGTCGATGGCACAAACAAGCGATGCCTACATCACACTTCAACACAATCCGGCAATTTCATCGAATACGCCAGGACGCAGACAAAGTAGCAGTCGAGTGGCCAGAGAAGGGTGGTGATGTGGTGAAGGAGCCAGGGGGTATACGAGAGGGTAGCGCAGCCAACCCCGTTGTTAACCCAAATGCATTTCACGTTACGGCCAGTTGAGAAATTTCTTCTTCTGTGCAGGCATGCATGTACACAGTCTGTCTCCCTCTCTCCATATATATACATATATATTTATGTACTTCTCTCTCTCTCTCTCTCTCTTATACTTTGTTTGTGCCTGCGTCTGTTTTGTCTGCATATTGAAAATTTGCATGTTTAAGCATATCCTTGCCAACACTTTCCATGCCGGCCATACTTGCCTGCCTTTATACGTGTTTTAAGCAGTGGCGTAGAACTGAAATCCCTTTCACAACTTTTAAAGGGGGATTTGTAAAATTCTAAGTCAAATATGAAATTAGAATAAGTCTATGTTTTAATACACTTTTTTAAATTAAAAGATAGTAATATAAATGAATAAAAATCAAATAACAAATTTTCAATCCCAAATTTAAATTTTAATTATTCTTTGCTTTTTTATGTAAAACTTTGCAATATATACAAAAAACTAAAAATATCTCATCCATAAATATTAAAGCAACTATTTTTAGTTGAGAATGAAAAGTATTTAATTATATTCAAGCAAAATTCTCTAAACTGAATTTTGTACATATAAAAATAAATAATAATAATTCAATGTATAAAGTCACTTAAAAAATGAATTTATAAGTAAAAACTTAATAAAAAGAAGACTACACCTCTGGCAGTGGAAATCAAGTGCTGCGTGGGAAAGGGTAAAAAGGTGTTTTAACATGCCGGAAGTGCGCTCAGTTTAAAGCTTATCGCTGCAATTTAAGTTGCCCAAGGATATGCGCTCCTTATTGGAGGCGAATCGGCACACTCAGATGGTGGGTAGGGGGAGGGTGAGGCAGCGTTTGCGTTGTGCATATATCAAATAAATAAAATATAATTTCAGTGCAAATTAGTTGCAATTTTGCGCACGGACGCCGCACGTTCAATGAACTCGAAACATAAACTGAAACGAACATTTTTCGTGGATCTTTCGTGTGCGGTTCATTAACTTTTCGAGACAACTGTCAAATGTGCACAGATGAAGATAGCAAGCACTCTGAGCTCTAAGGATGTGGGCTAACTGTTGATTGATCAGCAGTCGAGTGTATCTTTGGGCCCATTGATGATGACGAAAGTTTCTTGATGCGAGCATTTTGGACTTGCTAATGACCATTAATAAATGACAACTGCATTAACTAAATGCAATGAAAAATGATTATTTCATGGCCGGAAAACGCACAAACACACACATACAGACACAGATGCAAAAGTATCTGACAGATACACAGGCTGTCTAGTTGGTGTTGACACTTGAGAAATTTGTGGCTCATCTTCTGACTCACATATCTCGATCTCTGTCTTTCTCTGTGAAAAACGGGCAGCAGACTAAAAACTGCCAGACGACAACACAACGAGCAGGAGCCAAAGGGTGGCGAGGACAGCTACTAATTACAAACACAAACACACACACACACACATACACACACACACACACGCACGCACACACACTCAGACAAGCACACACACTTATTTTGGCGCACAAGCAAACATGCAGAGTTGAATTGTGTCTTGCAGATACAGTTTGCCTGGCAGCTGCTGCTGCTGCTGCTGCTGACTTCGTTTTGTGGGCGATTGTTGTTGTTGCAATTGTTGCAACTGTTGCAGTTGCTGTTGTTGTTGTTGTTGCACTCAGCTTTAATAGCCTTGCTTATTTTATTTTTTGGCAGTGCTTGTAATAAGACGTCAACGCTGTTTAAATCATTTCTGGTTTATGCAAATTTACATCTGTTCAGCATTTATTATGTGCAGCCATAGCTTAATTTATATTGCATGCAATTAAATTTATGCACTTCTTCAAGTTTTAATCTCTCGAGCGAATTGTTATGGTTCGTGCTTAAATTACAGATTGTAATACTTGGACAGACTCGGGGCAATCAATCAAAAATGCTATAAAAGTGCTGATAACTATTTTGCCACTGAACTTCAAATATTTAATTTTATTGTTTGAAATTAAAAAGCGCATAAATAAGCAAACTAAATTCTCATTTATCTTTAATGATTAACTATTTTTTATGTACTATATTTATTTAATTTTAGTTTTGTATTTGAACATAAATCATAAATTGAATTCAGATTTTGATTTATTTTTACATCAGTTGTGCAAAAATATTATATATATTTACGATGACAAAATACCTTATACAATAAAAAAAAAATAAAAAATAACAATCCAAGTTTTCACAATAAATTAAGTTTAAAAAATTATACGCATACATTTCTGGTATATTATAAAGCCTATAAGCAACCAAATTTGCCACCTTATATATATTTTGATGCCTTGACATTTATCTTATATATCTTTTAGCATTTTCACACTCACGCTTCGATGAGCTGTCAACTGATTTTTATGGCAACAGGTAAAACAAAATAACAACAACAACAACAAAAAATCAGAAAAAACTATTATATTTAAAAATAAATAATTTTGCTTTCATTTGCTGTTGGCGGAACATTTATTTATGGTCTGTGAATTATGTGCGAGGCGAGGCATTTAAAAATTAATAATAATGTGCGCGCGAAACTCGAATAAAACTTAATGTTAATCGGGTGCGAAAATGAGTGTCTGGAAATAGATGAAAATGTGGAAAATGTTAGCTGCACGCCAGTGCGAGTTTTTCCTTGCCGATGTGACCGCCAGTTGCGGCGAATATCAAATGAAAGGCGACTGCCAACAACAACAAGAAAACGCAAAAAATGAACTGAGCGACTAGTTTTGAGTGAGTTTTATTTTTGAGTTTGCCAAAGGCGGCCATTTTGGGCGACTCAAGCTCAGACGGACGCCAAAAAGGAGAGAGAGAGAGCACGTCAGACAGAGAGAGAGAGGGAGAGTGAGTGAGAGCAAGAGAGAGCATAAGAGAGCGCACATTCCAGTGGGCATTCCAGGCTAAGAAGCCAAAAAGGGGAAATTTGTGAGCGCAAAATTGTGTGAGCAAATATGTGTTTATGTGTGTGAATGTGTGTGTGTGTGTCGTGTGTGTGTGTGTGTGTGTGTCGTGTGTGTGTGTGTGCTTTTGCTAAAGAGGCGAATGATTGAGGGCGTTGCTTGGCAAAAATGGCAGACAATGTTGAAAGCTTTAACTACAGCGCACGCATCGAGAATGAGTGCGTGTGTGTGAGTGTGTGTGTGTGTGTGTGTGTGTGTGGGAGAGTGAGTGAGAGAGAGAGCGAAAGGAGGCGAAAAACAAGATGGTAGTGCAAGGCGAGAACGAGGTTAGTTGACTGGTTAGAGGAGGTGGAGGCAGACAAGTTGCAACTTGTCCGTAGCTTGTTAACAATTGCAGCACTCAAATAAATTGAGAGAGCACCAAAAAAAGGAGTGAGAAGTGAGTGAGCCAAAAAATGGGAAGTGTGAGTCAGAGAAATTAGTTTGACTGAGGCAAGCAAGAAGTAGAAGAAGAAGAAGAAGAACTTGCAGCAATGGGTGCGGTGGAGGGTGGGGTGTGGGGCGGAGGGTTATATGTAACAGTTTGGGCTGCTTGGCAATAAACTTAATTAAAAGTCGCACGAGACAAAAAAAAAAAGAGACACACACAAAATGTGATTAAAAAGACAAGCAGAAGCCAAGCAAGAAAAGAGGTTTTTTTTCGGTCTTTTTTTGTATTTGCAGTGCGAGAAAAGACGGGCGAATATCAAAAATATTTACATAAGTAAGAAAAATCTTAAGCTAGGAATATTAATGACGAATATTAAATATAAAGGAGTAAAAAGGTTTAAAGATTTTAATTCCCATTTTCATTTTCATTCTTGATTTCAGTTTTTGATCTTAATTTGCAGTGATTTCTTGATGAAATTGATTTTCGTATGAGTAAATGCAATTTATGCTTCTTTTGTAATTTTGTTTGCTGTGTAAAGGCAACGGCTGTTGCAACAACCAGGTGGCAGGAGACGAGGCAGAAGTCTTTGAAGCTTCTGTGCGGCAATTTCCCATTGCTTGAGGCGAGCGATGCCGCCTTTCACTTGCAATTGTTTGTCACTCAACAGGGTTGTTCTACCCTCTCCCTCAGCCGCTATCTGCCTCTGTCTGTCTCTATCGGCGTCTCACTCTCTCAGTTGGCTGCTGTTGTCGCTGCTGATTATTCACATCGATTGGCATTTGTGAAATTTCACGAATTGGCACTTTTTACCACTTGGGTGGTTTTCCCTGCTTGCTGGCTGCCGTTTTTTATTTTTATGCGCGCAATCTAAATTTTAGCACACTTTGCTGCTGATGCTGCTTTTAATCGTGGCTGCCACAACTTGTTGTTGTTGTTGTTGCTGTTGCCACATTCCCCAAATTGCATTGCAACCAATTGACAATTCGTTTCACACGTCAATGCCGCTTTTTGTGTGGTCGCTGATAAAAAAGCAATTCAACTAAAAGAAAAATAAATGTACAAAATAGACAATAGACAACACTGAGCAAAATGAGGTGTATGTTCTTAATATTTAGCTAATCTTAAAATAAATAAATAAAAAGAAAAACTAAATGCAAAAAAATATAAGAAAGATAAGCTGAGCAAAATGGGGTGTAGCCACGCTCTAAAATTAAAAGCACAAAATAACTATTGAAAAAAGTTTTGATATTTTGAAAATACGTTAATACCAATTAGCTACTGTATCTGGTTTAATTACTGAAAGCGTCATTAATCATCATTAACATGTGATACGAGACAATAAGAAGAATTTTGAAGAATAGCTGACAAATTTAGTCTTAACAATTTGATCGGCACATTCTAAAACTAAAACGGCAACAGTTCAGTTGATGTCTAAATGCACCTTTCGAAAATAAGTTGAAAACTTGTCTACATTTTTGATGACTTTTGAAGTCTTCTGGCTGCCCCACAGACAACACCTGCCACTGGCCGCGTCTCCCTAACCCTCAACCTCAACCTCGCCCTCACCCTCTCCCTCAGAGGGTCACCTCCTGCAGTTTTTCCAGCTAAGCAGAGGCGCAGACTGCTGTCGGTCAGTGTTGGCCGCAGGCAGTTGGATTAGGCCATTAAAGATACAAAAATATTATAGTTCAGTTTTACGTTTAATTAATTACAAATATTTGTTTAAAATGCGCGCGAGCGATGCGAAAACGACAAATTGATTAATTGATAAGTGAATGCAGCTCTTTCAAAATTTATGTGCATTTTGGTGAACACTTAAAATAAATGAAGAACTAGACAAAAACCAAGAAAACACCTGTTCCAAGGCAAGGTGCTTCAAACAGTTGTTGTTGACTATAAATAGCGAGCGACAAACACAAAATTGATTAATCGCGCAAAATTAGACGCAAAACTTTAAAAATTACACAAATAACCCAAATAAATTATTATTTATGTGAAAATGTGACACAAAACGAGAAATATATATACATATTTCTCTGTATATCGAATTTCCTTTCAAATGCGCACATTTTAAAGATGAAAATCGTTTTTCATTTCGTCCCATTTATTTCGAGTGGCGTCACAAGTTTTGCGCACGAGAAACTCGAGAGATATATTCAAAATTGGATTGGTTTTTGGGAGGGTGTTTGAGGCCACACACAGTGCCGGCCAAATTTAAATGCCCAGCAGCCAAAAGAGAGCGCATTGCAACGAACAGCGACGAATTTTAATTGCCACAATAAGAACTTAACAAGACACAAATGTATCTTATGGGCTTGGTGAAATTTGAATGCTCTTCCAAAGAATCAAACAATTATTGAAGAGAATTATTTGGTTAGGCTATGGTAAGATAGATATAGTTGCAGATAAAATTCCTGTGCAGATCTAAAAAGCATTCCGACCGATATTCCCCATGAAAGTTATATAACTATAAAGCTGATAAAATTGTTTGATGTTGATGATTTGATGCACAAATGTTAAGAGCATTAAAAAACTGATGAGTGGTTAGGATAAATTGACAGAGAAGTTTGTTATACAAGAACTCATCTTTCGACTGATTGTCCCTATGGGAGCTCTAAGATATAGTTATCCGATCCCAATTACTTTTGCTCAAAATGTAGAGAGTAGATCAAAAAGCATAGTTAGACGGTTAGTTAGCATATATTCTTAAACAAAAATCTTATTCAAACAAAAACTCACCTGTGGCAGTTATAAGATATAGCTATCCGATCCAGATGGCTGATCAAGAATATATATAATACTTTTTAGATCAGGGATGTATAATGCACTCTGCAAACGTATAAAAATAAATAAATTCAGCTTTTTGCTTCAATATTTTTTCGATTTTTCCAAAGTGTCCTAACCCGAAGCTATAGCTAATATTGCCGACCTGCTCTGCATCAAGGATTTATATGCAGTTGCGACGCTAATGAGCGTAACGAAATTTATGACATTCCAGAAACAACAACAACAACATTTGCCTGCTATTGTTGTTGTTGTTCGTGTTGCTTGCAGCATAATTCTCACACTTCGACAGGCCGCAAACAAAGAAAAAAAAACTAAATATTTAATGCTACCGCATTTTGCGTACCCAATTTTCAATATATCCTCTCTGCCGCTCCCCCGCACCCCACACCTCCGACAACACTGCTGCCCCGCTGCCAGCAACACATTGAAATGTCAAATTTAGTTGACAATTCATAAATTATTGCCACTGAGCGCTTAAATGGCGCCACTCTAGAGGGGAGAGTGCACGAAGGGGCGGCGGGGGCGAAACACACACACTCAAACACACACACGTACAGACACAACACACACAGTTTCATATTGTCATTAATTTTAAATAATTATAAGGCAAGTCAGCCGCAAATCACAACAATGCCCCAAACTGGGTGGGCCATGTGTGATGAGAAGATACACAGAAAAAAATAATGAGCCAATACTCAATTTTTAGAAAATATTCTTTACTTTAGATATTATTGTTGAAACGTTTCTGTAGTTCAAGAATAGTTTTTCTTGACTTTAGATTGATTCATTGCCCATGAGCAACTCCTTTTCTAAGTCAAAGCTGAAACAATTTGTTTTGATTGTAAATTGTTCTCTGTGTAGGCAAAGAGCGTGATTTAATGAGAGTGGGAGTAGGCTGAGAACTAGACTAGTCTCCACTCTTAATTAACTGCCTGTTTGCCTGCCTGCCTGCCTGCCTGTCTGTCTGTCTGTCTCTGCCTGCTCTCATATATCCTGCTACAACAAATTGTTCACACTTCAACGTTTTTGATGTGTCTGCTTGCCTCATACTCATCCCCATCCCAATCTCCATCCCTCATCCCTCATCCTCCTCCATTATTTGCTGTGCTCACGTGTGTCGCTCTTAATTCTTAAAAAAACAGCCCCACTGTTTGCTCCAAGTTTGGGCATCTAATTGACATGTTCGTGACACATGTTGTACGAAAACAGCTCCTGGGCAGACAGGACAGACAGACTGACACAGAGACAGTGGTGTGGAGGTAGGGGAGCTTGCAGAGGAAAGAAGGGGACCGACTGATATTCGGTTGAGACCTCACACAACACGCGCCTCCAGCGCAAATGTCAGCGATATGCGAGTCGATGATATATGATTAGGAAGTCTCGCTTCGTTAGCTGAAATACAAGTAAACTAACTGTATGTGTATATATATTTATATATGCTCCTACATAAATTGAAATGTTGTGACATTGAACCCAGAATGTCAACGGTGTCAAGTTTTCTCTATGAGAATAATCATAAATAGATTCAATATTGATTTTCGACTTGAATTTGAACTCAATTCAGAGTAGAATTTTACCTTGCTTTGTACGTCTCTCAAAATACACTTACTATCAAACTTATTATACTTATTTACTTACTACTTATTTTATTGATCAAAAAAGTAATCAAGTATTTGTTTACTTCAAAATTTTAAACCGTTTTCCATTTCTAAGAAGCCACTGATTGCAGATTGACAGTTATTTTGCTCCCTTCTGATTAATTGTCTCTCTAATCACAAACTATTGAAAACTATTTAAAGTCAGCTTAAAACTTGAAGATTTACTTAATTTAAATTAAAGTATAATAAAATAAAATTGACTCATCATTTGTCACTTTCTTCTCATGAGTGCAGCTGCCCAGCTAAAGTGCAACGTTAACCAACACTTTGAACCCAATCTGAGCTTACTAGTCTTGGTACTAAGCACCATAATCTTACCCTAACTATGTCTCTCTCTCTCTCTCTCTCTTTCCCTTTCTCTCTCTATAACTGTTTCCCCTCTTAAACTCTCTCTTCAGTGGGTAATCCACAAAATCTCCGCTTTTCATAGGCCATTAAAATTAACTAGCATCGTTGAGCTGGTGGCTCAAGCAATGGCTGCGGGAGGGGAGTGTTGAGGGATGTGGAGTGGGGGGTGGGGAAGGGGGGAGGGCGGAGTGTAGCTAGTTCGTTATTCAATTGAATCCGCATTTTCTACGCACAATGCACAAATCCGATTCAAATTTGTAAAAAGGCAACGAGAATAAAGCCAAAGCCAAATCCGGGCATGGCGATAATCGCTATTAAGCAACAACAACAACAACAACAACAACAACAACAACAACAACAACAACATTAACAAGAAGCAACATAGAGATAACAATCGGAATAACAACAACATTAGCCAGCTACAACAAATGTCTAGCTGACGCCACAGCAGCGACACCGCCCACGTGCCACACACGCCCACCCACTCTCCAACACATACACACACACACGTGTCAAGCGACTGTCCGTTTGCCCCTCTGTCTGTCTCAGTGTCTCTCTGTCCCTCTCTCTCTCTCTCTCTCTCTCTCTCTCGCACTGACAGCTACAAATTGCGTTACAAGGCTGAGCTTGAAGTGCAGCGCAGGCAGTGGGTGGGCGAGGGGGCTTACACAGCGAGAAATTATGATTTAAGTTTTTTATTTCTGTGTAAATTAATATAAAACTAATTATTTTAAAATATTAAGTGTTTTTTTTTCGATTTAAATATTACTTTTAATTTGAATAGTTTTTAAATGAATAAAGATTTTTCGAATTAAATGAAATATGCGAAATCAAATTCTTCATTATAAATTTTATTTAGATAAATATTAAAATAATATAATTCGATCACAAGTGAATTGTTCACTGTGTAGCTGCGTATTTGTAACAACACCCAAGCGCGCCACCTTGCCGCTTCCCCCCTGCCCCGCCTTTCCACTTTCCACTTGCCCAACTCCTTTACCCTGCTGCAGTCAAAAAGTAAGCATCCTCGTCGAGGTTCGTGTAACTTTCAGCATAATGACCCAGACACGTGGCTGCCTAATGTGACCAGCCGCCGCACATAGATAGAAAGTGTCGAGTGTGGCCAGCGGGGTGGATGGGTGACTGGGGTGGTGGGGTGTTGCAGGTAACGCTCCCATTGTTTTAACCAGCATTTTTATGTTAAAATGTGAAATGAGGGGTGGTTGAATGGGGCACAATTTTATGTGCCTCGTTTTTAATACACTTTATTGCAATTTGGGATTCGGAGGCAATGTCGCAATTAAATGCGTGCCAAATTGTTAGCCTAATTGAAATTACACTCGATTGTTTAATTAAATTGAATACACTTTCGAGATTTTCCGTTAATTGCTTTTCAATTCAATGATTTTCTCGCAATATCTATTGATAATTCAAGTTAGAAGAGAAGAGAATTTGACGAGAATCAAAATATATTATTTGAGCAGACTTTTGATAGTATTTTGCAAAACTGTTTCCAACACTAGATTTCAATTAAGCCATTTTTGGTGATCACCTTCCACGCAGCTGTGTGGCACAGCTCTATTAGTCTCCGATCGGTTGTCAATGATAGGATAAAAGAGGGTCAACAAGTAGAGCAATCCATCAATCAAACATTTCTATATTATGTCAAGTTTGAGGTACTAGTTTATAGTTCTTTTTTTTCTATTTGTTTTATCGGCTAGATACGAATCTTTCTAGGGACTGACCAAATAGTTAATTTATTTATAATTGCCGACGGACAGTCGCAATTGCTCAGCTCAACTCAGCTCAGATAATGACTTGTAATACCGTAATTTCTGCTAATGAACATTGTTCTTTGCGCTCTGGAAGATATGGAAGCGTTACGCTGGCGATAAGAACCCGGCCATTTCAATTACCTGGCCGGGGGAATACTTCAGGTCAGGAACTGTTTGATGCCTGTCGATATTAACGCGTAATAAATTAGCACAGGCAACCACAGCGGCGAGGTGAGATGAAACTGCTCCACCCCCTCAGGCCCCACAATCTTAATTTTAAAAGAGTTACCAGAGTGTCGGGGAACCTGTGCTGAGGGACATTAGCATGCAGTGCGGTCCCCCGATACGATCCAGAATGCGATCAGTTGCTATCGGATGCGATGCGCATAATCTTCTCCAGCTCTTTCGACGGTTAATTTCAGTTTGAGATAATTATAGTGCGGCAAACAGCAAAGGCGAAACCAAGACCCAGAATCGCTCTCCGGTTCGCCAAATGTTCGCGACAAAGGGCCCTCAATGAGGGTAGGGTGACAAGGGAATGTGTGGAGGGGGGGGAGGAGTCAGTTGCACGCGCTCGAATTTATTATTAGGCCTAAAACACCAACTCGCCTCCAGTTGCCCTGCCCCGAGATGTGGCAACAATCAAGTTGATGCTTCTGCAACTTCTTCGGCTGCTGCTGCTGCTGCTCCTGCTGCTGTCGCGGATCAGAACAGGGCGTTGAGTGTAGTAAGTGATAGTGGGCAGCATCAAACAGCAGCAGCAGCAGCAGCAGGAGCAGCCAGAGGGAAAGGAAAAAGAAGCAGACAATGAAGCAACCTCTGCGGATGGCAAAGCCATCAGCAACAGCAAAACCACAGGCGTTGCACAGTGCATAATTATGCCCTGGCATTATATAGGGTATATTAGGTTTCAAATCCAATTGGTAACTGTTGCAAGTTTTCAGCTGAATAATCAGGTAATTCAGCAAAGTTGTTTTTATCTGCAGTTTATAATTTGAAAACCTGGCTGAAAAGATTGGCCTCAAGATTCAGCTTACTTAAAATATGCTTACTTATAATATATATAATATAAATAAATAAATAAATATATATTATTAACTATAATCTATAAAAATCTATAAATTTTAATCAAATTTTGAGGAAATATTTTTATTCATTAAATTATTCTTTCAGCAAAAAAAGTAATCATTAATCTTTTGTACATAGATCAGAAAAATATGCCTCAAAATGATAATGCATAGTTTCTGGTGAAGTACTCTAAGAAAAACCCTACTTTCATTTTTATGATGTGTAGAAAATTGAAAAATGCTGATTCTTGAAAATTTACCATCGTATAATTTCAGTTATTAAAAAGCAATAACATTTCAAATATCGCTCTTCTTTAAATAGGAATTCTTTTGTAAACCTTATTCACTACGAAGCTAACGCACAACTCAAAATAATGCACAAGCCTGGAAACTATAGTCATGGATCTATAAAATATATATAAAATATAAATCAAAAAATATATTTCAATCGAATAGCTTTAAAAAAAAGTATCTTTATTTTAGAGAGCATTAGCCAAGTGTCAATATATTTCGATGCCAACTGACGTATTCTTTCATAATTTTAATAGTTATATTATTTTCAGCATTCCAAAAGATGCCACAAGTGGTGTGGTGGGGGGGGGAGGAGAGAATGGGGCAGTGAGGTGGAGTGAAGTGTTTGCCGCAAAACCAAAGCGAAATGCCGACAAATATCAAAGTCATATACAGCCACGCCCATCAATGGCATGTTGATCTTCATCAAGATCGCTAGACGGTGAGGGAGTGGAAAGGGGGTGGGGGGAGACCAAGGAGAAGAGGAAGAGAATTGCTGCCGGTGGTGCTGCTGCTGCTGCTGCTGGGGCGGCTGCTGCTGGCTCCACAAGTTCTTTGGGGGCTGCCCTCCATGGAAGCTAATCAACAATTTTCTCACCTCTTTTTCGTGAGCAGCCACAAAAAAAAAAAACGAAAAAAAAACCAAAGAAGAAACCAAAAATCAGAAAAATGAAAGAAACAAAACTAAAAATTGTTTGCGGTAGGCGTTTGTCTGACTGAATGTTCTGTCGGCATCGAGCCGGATTCACAACGCCCTCAGCCGCATTTTGCTAGCCTTTGTTTTAAGCCGCATTTTTGCTTCTTTCTCTCTCGCTCTTTTTGTTTTTGTTTTTTCCTTTTCTCTCTTTGATAATAAGTGGCATGAGAGTATCAAGAACACAACCTGTTGCACACAAATCGGGTTAATCGATTTTAAATCGTTGCTCACGTATGTTTTCATTTGGTTTCTTTTTTCTTTTCTTTTCATTTTTTTTTTTTTTTTGCTGGGGCTTCCAGCCAAGATTAATCTGCTGTTAACTATTATAAGTTCGTTAGAGCGATTGGCCTTTGAAATTTGGAATATTCCCAAGTGCAGAAAATACGCTTTTACATTTGTCGCGCTCCGAAAATCAGCGTGAATTATGGCGCTCGTATTATTGCGGTTTGCTCGGACATATTGTTGTCCATTTAAATCAATACGAATATATGGCATCGTTAATGGAAATTTATACGCGCAGTTACTTGCCACACCAGGCAGCAGGCAGCAGGCACCAGGTACCACAACCAGACCACACAGCAGACCTTGCAACAGCATTCAACGTACAACGTTCAACGTTGCAACCAAATAAAACTTGCTGAATATTTGCACAGCCAGTTGCTAAATTGATGGACAACCCACCGGGCAGAGACACCGGCCAAAAGCACCAACCACACACACCACTCTTCCCCCACTCTCCCCCCTCTCAACACCCTCTCTAGCCACTTCTATATAGGCACATTGTACGGCTGCTGTATTTATTTATAGCATCGCTTGCTGTGCTGATTTTTCAAATACTCCACTGACTGACAAACGCCTCGAGCATAACAAGAGGGGGATATCGGAGGGACTCATAGAGGTGGTGGGGAGAGGATGGTTCCTTAGCAGGTAGCAGACACAGTCACAGTCACAAATCCCAATCCAAATCGCAGCCACAGTCACAAGTTTGCAGCAGCACATGTAAAGCTTAAAAAATTACGTTTTCTCAATAAGTTTTGATAAAAATCAACATCATTTGTGCGTCGGCCCAGTTGGGGGGAATTCCAATATGGTAGCAACCGAGACAGAAATAAAAAATACAAAAAAAAAAAAAAAACAGCAGCACTGGACAATCCGTGTGTGTGTGTGAGTGTCTGTGTCTGTCTGGGCTGGCAGATGGATTCAATTCGAAGTGAATGTGGAATGAGCTACTTAAGCAAAAACTCAACTTGAGAACCAACGTCAATAGAACTTGAAGTAAATCATTTGCATAAGAAACTTGCTTTGGATCTCAGAGTTTGTTGAAACCTTTAAAAAAGCGTTAACTTAAATGAAACAGTTCTTTAAATAAATACCATGTAAGATGAGCTTAAAATACAACTGGGAACAGTTGGGTATAACTAAGTAAGGAGAAGCTACTTTTAAAGTTTGGTCGACTTCTTTTAACTGTATTCCAATTTTCAAAATTAATATGATACTATTATTATTATTATTATGATTATTATGATTATTATGATTATTATGATTATTATGATTATTACATTGATATCTAAATAGTTGACAAACATCTCATATATATATATTTTTTTTTTATATGAAAAATAAATGTTTAACAAAGAAACTTTTGAAATGCAAAAAATTACAGTTCTCCAATTCTAGTGGTGAACATTTCCAAATATTTTCATTAATATCCAAACTTAACATTTTCCAACATTAATCACCAATGTTCTCATTCCATCCACGTCTCTATTGTCATTTCCCCAAATATTAAATTTATTAATGAATATTCTCTGCAAATATTTATTAAAAAGAAAAATAATTTTATTTCAAAACAATCTCCTCATTCTCATCACAACACTAAAATTCGAAGCATTAAATATTAATTATTGCACCGGCATGAGGCTTTATTAAGACTGCTGCTTAGCCAGCAACAATTTAAATGCCACACGTGATTTCATGTAGCGCACTCAGAGGACCGTTGCTCATTAGGCTACCCGTACGTCCCTTGTGGGATCCAAAAAAAAAAAGAGGAAAAAAAAGAAACCAGTTAAAAGCGCTCATGAACAGCTCCTCCGCGGCTTTTGCTGTTGTCAGCTTAAGCTAAGCAGTGTTCTTCACAGACTAACTGACTGACTGACTGTCTGATGCCCACCACATCCAGCGGTGCTGCTGATCCACCTCATCCACATTTACAGACACAGCCACAGGCAGAGAGGCAGAGGCAGAGGCAGAGGCAAAGGCATATCCCCAACCACATCCAGATCCACACAGATCCACTCACAATTCATATTTGAGATCTCATGCTCTCATGTCTTACGCTCGTCATTTGCGCGATTTTTAAGCTGATGATCAGCGACAAACGATCTTTCACTCGCCTCATGATGGATTCATACCACCAACAAATTTGCCACTGATGAATGGATTGCTGTCTGCCTATATTTCTGTCTCTTTCTCTCTCTCTCTCTCTCTCTCTCTCTCTCTCTCTCTCGCGCTGAGTATCTGTCTCTTGTCATTCTGAGAGCTGTGCGCAGTCAGCCGATAAACGACAACATTGGGTGTAGAGATTTTGTTCAGCTTCTGGAAAGCGTAGCAAGTTGTGGCAGACACGAGACAGTCGCAGTTTCCTTGACTTGCCTTCTAGACAGCCCAGTGTGTGTATGTGTCTGTCTCTGTGTGTGTAATATGGTGTAACAAATTGAACGGGCATTTGTAGCGACAACCCAACAAGCCTTCAGATTAGCTCGAGATCACACGAAAAGATTGTCATTGGTCGCATTAAGGAGACTAAGACCAGCTGAGCTCGGCTTTGAAATGTCTGCGAAATGCTTAGGGGTGGTCGAACTTAGAACAAGCCACTAGTTAATGTTGCTATATATTGAAGGTTATCATGATTGTTCATATTGATCACATTAATCATATAAATGGCAATGAAACAAAAGCTGTTTCTTTGCTTTTTTTTCATTGAATATGGTCAAAAAGTACTTCAGCCAAAAATCCAAAAAATATCCCCAAAAATGATCTTAGCTGCGGATCAAATCTCTGCTTACCTTACCTTATTCTGTCTTGAAATTCTTGTAATAAATATATATATTTTTCTACCTTCGCTAGCGTAGTGTAGGAAATAAGCACTACAAAATCAATAAAGGCAATTTATGCATGGGCTTATTGCGGGCCACCCACAGCTGACAATGGTCATCACTCTGACACTTTCCAGAGACATTTCTTTTGATATGCAAAGTGACCAAAAGCTGCACAAAGCAAAAGTGCCGCCAATACAATTGTCAATTTGATAAATAGTACTAATGCTCAGCCCGTCTGCGCTGTCTGTCACAATCCCAATCACAATCACTCGATATTGAAATAGGTAAATTACCAGCTACAACAGCAGCAACAAGAGGCATGGGGCATAAATATAATACTGTCGCAGGCTAATGTCGAACAGTAGACATCAGAGGAGAAAACCGACGTGGCAAATCGAGGCAGCGAACGCATTTAATCGCCACTTTTGTCAAAAGTGTCAATCACAAGTTTGATGTCTCGTAGCCGAAGTCAGTCACCATGCCCACCACACCTACCTCCCGCCCCCCCATCACAGCCATTGCTAATCGAATGCTACGGGCTATGTTACAACTGTGCGCACAGTGGTACAATTTTGATTGAAAGTGAACATTTATCAGCTTTGTCGAGTTTGGCATTTAGAATTGGAGCTAAAACTTAAAACAATATTTAATCACTGTGAAAAATGCTTTTTGATTTATGTTTAACTAGTTTAATTGCTAGACCAGATTACCTTAGTCAATCTAGTCTTAAAATACTATTTTAAATTTATTTATTTATTATATTTTCAGTTTCATTTCCTTTTTACCAATTTTGAGTCAGTGTGCTGCGCTCGGGGCGTTACAGGACCAAAACCAGAACCAACAGAGGAAAAATTAGTAACGTTTCGAATTACAAACGCAGCGCAGGTCAACTGTGCTCCGTCTCACTCTCTCTCTCTCTCTCTCTCTCTCTCTCTCTCTGTCTGTCTGTCTGTCTGTCTATTTCTCTCTGATCTAAGTGCTGTATAGCTTGTGTTGGCGTGTAAAAAGCGCCGCTCGTTGACGTGTCAGAATTTTCATATGCATGTCAAGTGTCAAATGCTGAAAATCACTCCATAAATGGGCAGCGCACAACACCAACTACACCCTACCATTAGCTACACCCCCTCCCCCCTCCCCCACACACACACACCTACCACCCTCCGCACGCACGCACCTACAAAGCGCTGATTAGAGCAACTGTTTCGCGCCGACTGTTGTTGATTTCGTTTGATACGTCGCCTGTCATGTCAGTTTTGACAGTTTGTTTGTTAGCCCAACCTACAAAAACAAAAAAAAAAAACACAAAACCCGAAAAAAACTATAGAGAGATGACGTCTGATGCTGATGCGGGCAACAGGGGTTGGGGGTTGTTTTGAGGTTGAGGTTGAGGCTGTGATTGAGTCTCTTATACTGGTAGTGGACTTGACTTGACTTCAATTAGATGAATTGAGATTTCCCTCTCTCTCTCTCACTCTGCGTCTCTCTCCCTCTCTCTCTCTGCATTTGTGGACCTAGGGGGCTGCAGGGGTCTAGGGGCCGTTACGGCATCATAATTGCCATTAGATTAGCTGTCATGTTTTAGCGCGCTTTTGTTTTGTTTTCGCTTCTGCTTTCTTCTCCCCATGTTGAAAATGACACATTTTTACTTGGTTTTCGGCTTTGCTTGCAATTTGATTTGACATTGATGTGTCAGCCCGTTAAATGAGCAAATATGACAGTGTGTGCAGGCAGGGGGTAGGGGGCTTGTTTTTGTGGTTTCACTTTTACAGTTTTTATGCACCCTTAGCCCGAGGGTTGGCTGATTGTGGCATTGTGTCGTACGTCATTCGTTTCTCGTTTTGGCTTTGCGACTTTCTCAGGATTTGTCAGTTGTTGAGCTTGATTTGATTTGATTTTGATTTGGATGTGGATGTGGATGTGGAATGTTGTATGTTCACTGTGGGCTAACCTTGAAGACCTAGTTAATTGCAGTTGCTGTCGCATTTCTTTCTTTAAACAAAATTAGCTGACTTTGTTGAACCTTTGCATTGACTTTAGTTTGGCTTGAAGAAAGTCAACGATGCATGCAGCTGAGAGAATCAGTAGGTCAATTATAAATTGTTTAACTATGGGAAGATGAAAATTGTTAGACATTGCAAATTCCGTTGTTCTTCTGGTTATCTACCATTTTATTTTGATCCCAGTCTGAAGCTGGCTTAGGAGCATTTCTGTATATTTTCTCATGTTATGTGTATATTTATGACTTGTAGTTGCTTTTTCTAATACTACCTCAACTAATTAACCATTTCACAATTTTCCTACAATAACTTAATAACTCAAAATAATTCCATAAACTTCCATATCCATGCCCTTATTTCGCCCATCTATCCACTTTCAACAGTTTAACTGGAGAGAACTAATCCAGCCTAAATCAATAATTCAGCTACTCGTTTAGTTGCCACAATTCCAATTCAACAAGGGAGAGCAGGAGTAGCGGAGCGACACACACACACATTTAAAGTATATTAGATAACTTGTGCCCCGAGACATGGAGAATATAAGCGGAAAATTTCGATTTCATGGCGATAATCATGAATCGTGATTTATTTAGCGGAACAATTTGTCAGTGTGGTGGTGGCCTCTGTTCAACGCTCGGCATCAGCTCTGATTTTCAGATAGCCACCGGCCAAAAACCCACCAAAAAAAGGGAATATCTATATATACATATATATATATACGGCAAAGGGGTGGCTACTACAGTCAGTGCCATTCGTATTCGTATACGCTAACTGCTGCTGCTACTGCTGTTGACTTGTGAGTGCTTTGCACCCAGGATACGAGCAGGGCTGCGGATGTGGCAGAGGATACGCCACACGTTTTCCGTGCTGCACAAATTCGCGCAACTATTTGGGAGAATTTGGCAGCATAAAATGTTGTTATCTATGGTCTCATTATCATCAACACACACAGACACCCAGACGGGGCGAGGGTGTGCACCCTCTCTGCCAAACCGTATGCAGTCAAGTTGAAAATTAATTTTGTCACAGTTGCGCATCGTCGGATAGTGTCATTATGATATCGATAACCGACAAAGCGACCACGATGCTCACACTGATGCTGATGCTGATGCTGATGCTGATGATGATGATGGCGATACGTAATAATGATAATGGTGATTAGCCGCAGCCTGCCGTTGCCAATTGGTAAGCATACGCCGTTGATAATGTCCCAGTCGTCGCTAAATTAAAAAGTTTCCCACTTCGGCACAAGTCGCGTGATTCTCTTTTTGGCATTCGCTTTTTAAGCGATTCGCTGCGCTCACAAATTTGTGTGGCATTTCACAGTGCATCGTGCAGTGGGGTAGGACGCCAATTGTAGCAGCTAGTTTTAGCTTCTTTTTTTTCGATTTTTTGCATGCGTGGGAATGTGTAAATTAATTTAAATTAAATTTTCATTTTATTAGCTGTGCAAATTGGTGCACACTCTGCCTCAAAGCTGAACAGCTTACGGTGTTCAGTGGGAGTTTAGGGGCGTGAGAAAGCGTTTGAAGTGAAGGGTACAACTAGGCTGGGATGAAGGATACAACAAGCACTTGTTTTGGTAGCTTGGATTTTGAGAAATTTCTGATAGCTAACTATCTGTATTTATAAATATAGCACATATAATAAAATAACAAATTTTATTAAATTATATTATTACAAATATTTAAAATACTTAGCTAAATACATAATGGAAGAAAAATGTTAAAAAAAAGTAATAATGAGAAATCCTAGAACAGAACAGCAAGTGTTATATAAATATTTAAGAAAATAAGTTTAATTTATAATCTTAGATAAGTTTAAATAATGATATTTTAATATGTGATATTACTCAGAAAGATTTTAATTTGTTTAAGCTATATGCACAAGTGGTAAGTCAATGTTAAATTGATTTTAAGGTAGAGATGGTTATTTCGGTGAATGTTATATAACCTTTTAAAAAGTTTATCAATGTTGCCTTCAGTAGTTATTAATAAAAAAAAAGGAAATGATAACATTTTCGTTTTCCATAAGTCAGTTTATGCTTTGTTCAATGCAGGAGAAAAGAAGAACATGAAACTGAGGACTAACTCTAATATAAATAATATTAATAACGTTAAATAATATTGATAATATAAAAATAGTTAATGTAATGTTTCTATGCAGCCAAATATCTATGTACATATCTGCTGACACAATTTACAAAAGCAACAAAAGCAAGGTATGGTAAAGTACACTGAGAGCAAAGTAACCCATCAACAAGTCAAGCTGAAAATCAAAATCCAAAAGTCGCTCAAAAGTCGAGCGGCACCTTTAGAAGATAGAAGGAGAGGGAACGAGAGAGCGAGAGAGAGGGAGAGAGAGAGCTAAGAACTACTTGACACTTTGAACTAATCGCATCTAATTTGACAGATTTACATAGGGATTAGGCCAGACAAATGCGAGTTCGAGAGAGCGAGAGAGAGAGAGAGGGCAAGAGGAGGGAAGAGGTCAATGCTAAAAGGTATTGGGGGTACTAAGTACATATTGATGACTTGACACTGACTGACTGTCAAATGTCAGTCAAGAAAACAGACGAGAAATCGACGCTTATATGCGATACGAAAAGTGAAGGATTAAAGAGACGAGGCAAATTGGTAAGACGAGTAGACGAAGAGCAAGATGAAGAGGAAAAGGAACGAGGTGAAGAAGAAGCAGAAAGACCCTCAAACTGACTGCGTTGACAGTGGGTGTGGATATAGACAGGGGGAATGGGGGATTTGATTTAGAGTTTAGTGCACAAGTGGGCGTCCAAGCTGAAGCGTAATTCACACTTTTGTCACGGCCAGTTGGCCAGAACTGAGCTGAGAATGCTGCTGACTGCTGACGGCTGAATGCTGAATGCTGAATGGAACGGATATTGATGACACAATGTTGCACATTAAGTCATTCAATTCGAAAACGTTGCACAGCTGTGACGATTTTTAGCACCCATCAGCAGCACCAGCACCAGCAGCAACAACAACAACAACAACAAATCAACAACACATCAAGCGCGAAAAAAAGGGTTGGGCTCGATGCGTTATGTTTCTATATCCACTTAGAGATGGGCAAATAATAGTCGTGCATAAGGCCCTAAAATATATACAATGTAAAATAATCGAGTTTCTGGAAAAATAATACTTAATAATCGCTTATAGGATTACATTTTTTCAGTTCAGCTGAATATAAAATTGAAACTATTCAACAACTATTTTCAATCCAGAAATCTATCGATTATATATTATAAATATATTTACTACAGATATTCTCATGTTTTTGACATGTTTTAATTGGGCATTTTGAAGAATTATTGTAGAAAGTTCAAGGAATCAAGCAAATATACCTTTATCAATCTTGAATATAGTCGTAGATAATATTAGTGTAGTAAAAGCCATAATTGTTAAGTCGTTTACTTATCACCAGATCTACAATATATTTATTTTTAATCTGATGATGAGTATATATAAAAACATATTTTTCTTAATATTAAGTTTTCTGATCTGCCTGTAGATTTTATCGGGCAGAAAGAATATAATTTACAAAATCTAATCGATTACTTATAGACACTGCCACATCAGATATTTCATACTCAAAACTATTTGTTGTAATGCTTTTCGTGCCTCATAAATCAATACAAGGCACATCTCTAGTTTATTGTCTGTCTGTATTTGGGGTGTCGGGGGAACACGCCGGCGACTTCATTACTCTGCGTCATTAGGCACTCAAATTGTTGCTCGCCCATAGAGTTCAGCTCAACTCTTTTGGTGACTGGGTATTCGGTGTTCAATATGTTTGTCCGTCAGTTGGGAAAAAGTTATTGAAACGGTTGCGCTTCAATGCTAAACGGAAGTGCTCGTCTCCAGTTATACATGTATATAGTGTATCTATGGGCATAAGGTGCGTCCAATATAGAGTGACAAAAGGTCGCGCTTGGTCAGCTTCTCAGTCAGTCAGTTCGTCAGTCAATCGTTTGAACCCATCGAACACTGCGCTAATATTGTCGAGTTAACTGGCGCTGTAGTTTATCGTTGTTACGGCTGTTATTATTATGCTTACACGATTGTCGTTGGTCTTGTTGTTGTTGTTGTTGTTGTTGGTTTGTAATTTGCTTTTAATTTTTATGACTCTTGCACCCTTTTTTATTTTATTTTTGTTTTTTTTTTGCCTTGTGCCAACTGCTCAACTTAACTGCCGGTGCGTTGCCATCAACGCTCCCAAAGCTGAGCGTCGCAAATTAATAGCGTTAATGATCGATTTTATAGCAATCGATAGATACTTTTTTTTTCGTTGGTATATGTATTTGAGTATTGACTCTCGAGTCTCGAAATTCGTCAGTTGGTTAAAGTTGTTAAAGGGTGTGAGTGTTTGTTTTTGACATTTATGGGGTTTTCTTCAGATGATTTATTGATATAGCTTCATATCTATATTGGTATAGGTACATAGTAATACATATGTATATACGAGTCATACTTTATCCATAGTCCATAAAATATTTTGACATATTCATAATCAATTTATTAACATATTTAAGTTATAAATAGACGACGTTAAGCAATTATACCAAACTTATGACTAATTCTAATAATTTTAATTACTACAAATTCTAGAATTTAAAATTGATTGAGGATTGACCTTACCATGCAAGTTTTTCTTTATTATTTATTTAAATAAAAAAATCCAATTGTTAAGTTATGCAAATTAATTAATTAATTAGTACTAATTCAATCCCAGCACTTGACTAGTTAATTAATGCACTGCATTACTGCAAAATAAGTCGTTTATCACTGGAATCAATTGTGCACAATTGAATCACTTACGCGCTTTGATTTATGTGCACACTTGTTGATCACGATGTCAATAATAATTTCAATCAAGTCAAAAGTGTTTGAAAAATAAATTACAAAATTAAATTGCCCGAAATTAACTGCAATTATTGTTTGACCTACATTTCTTCTGACATCGCACAAATTACCAAGATAGAGTCGTTGGTCAGCAGTCTCTCCATTCCTCTTCAGATACTGTATCTTAAGTTGCAATCTATTTGCCAACTTGTTCTGATTGAATATGCGAGACAACTGGATTTTTTTGTGCCTGCCTGATTCCCGTAAGCCATTCCATTAGACGTAAAGACTTCCGCAGCTTCTGTTCTGTGGCTGTGTGGCAACCGGCTCAAAATAAATGCTAAACAAGCCAAGTATGCACTGGGATTGGGTGTGTTTAACTGGGAGATACCCTGTGGCCAGGTTTTGTGAGTGGATTGCAACTTTTAATAAGCTATGCTAGCTTAAGTGAGGATGTAGTCAAGTTTTTCGATTATTTATATAATTGATGAGATTCTTCTCGCCTACTGCAGCATACCCTTTCAAGTATGTTTAGTTGTTACAGGGTGTGCACAGTACGCTGATTAAATGGCATTGCAATTCTAAAAACTTTTCAGCAACTAAACAAACGCGTTGCACACGATACTCTAATTTGCAACGACACGTAGAAAAGAAAAAAAAAAAGAAACCAAACTTTACACACAGAAAGAAACTGAAACCAATTCCAAGTCCTAGGAGGAGTTGCAAGTTGCAAGTTCAAGTCAGAGTCGGAGTTGGGGGTCTGTTTGTTATTTTTGCCATCATTTGCATTTTGTGTGAAGGAGCCAGCTGACAACTTTATTTGGTTTGACCAAAATGGCTTCAAATTACCAGACTCCCGACCAGCAAAACGAGGCCAGGCCAGTAAATAGAATAGAAAGATGGCTTAGAGAGCCCCACAAAGCTGGTTAGTGGTTACTTGTTTCTTGTTTGTGGTTCTGGTTTGTGTGGTGCAGGCGCATAAATAAAGTTAGCGCCCAATTTATCATATCTGCGATATCTTTTTGTATTGCCAACTTGGCAACTGGCGCCGAGAAAAGGCCACAGAGAGCACACTTGGTCTGGTCTAGCCTGGTCTGGCCGGGTCTGGCTGGGTCTGCTGGGTCTGGCCAGGTCTGTGTGTTGAAATCATGTGCATACGCTTGTCTGGGCCTTCACAAATTGTTTGTCAAGTCAGTCGGATGCTGATGCTGAAGCTGAAGTTAAAGTTGAGTTCAGTTTCACAGTCGAAGTCAAAGTCGGAATCGGTGTTGGAGTCGGAGTCGGGGTCTGTAACTTGCCACACAATGGGTGGTAGTGCTGACTGACTGGACCATTGTGTATGCCACTTAATTACACGGAAGTTTGCCACAGCTGCAAAACTGGAAGCTACCAGCTCAATTTAATAGTGAGTTTGTCTCGCCTCCTTCTCTGCTCACTGGACTCCTTAGCGGTTCAAGGTTGAGACTATGTAATCTGATATGCCGCAGCAGCAGCATCCACTCGCTGGGTGGTGATGCGAAAATGAATTGCAACAAAGTTGCAGTTGCCCCACCACCACCAACAACAATAATAGCAACTTGCAGCTAACACGCATATTGCGTGCCAACTGCAATAAGAACAACAAAATGCGAATTTACATTTGCAAGCCAATAAATCAGCAAATTTTTCAGTAATAATTCAGTTTTTGTTGCGATCCTGGGGCTCAGGTGCTAGCCTGTTGACGCTGGCATTGACGCCTCACGCACGCATCCTTCCCTCCCTCTCTTTCTCTCTCTCTCTCTCTTTCTCTCTTTCTCTCTCTGGCTCTCTTTTTCTCTGCCTACTGATTTGCTTACCAGCTAGAAGTACATACTAGGTAATTAACAAGGAGGCGGGCAAGCCATTGGAGAGAGATGCCTGCACTGAGAACAATATTTGTGTGAATTAATTATTCACTTAAGAATCAATTTCTTTGCCAGTGAAACGTTTACGAATGAGCCACAAGAAATAATCAAAGTATCTATTAAATAGATCAAAGAATTCAATATGAATGCTGAATATATAACTTAATAAATAATATCTTAGCACAAAATCGTTTAGTAATTTTTCGAAGTGCATTCTGCATTGCATGCGACAACTGCTGGGGCATGCAGCGTGCAACCCTTTTCACATTTCGCTTCTCGCACCTTTTGCGATTAATCAAGCGCGAGCCCGAGCAACAGAAAGAAGCAACAGCAAAAAGAAGCCAAAGAATCAGGCTCCAACTTCAGCTTCAGGCTCGAAGCTTCAACTCCAGCTGTGCTTTTGACACTGGCTTAAAATGTAATGATTTAGTTGCATATTCATAATTAACGTGTTCGTCGCATGACTCACGACTGCACATGCAGCAGCGAGAGCAGTGACGGGGAGCGGAGAGGAGTGGAGCGGCGCGAGCTGAACAGATCATCTGTGGCCGGGGGCAAGTCGCAGTCGTCGTCTCATTAACTTTCAACTTGCGGCACAGTTAGGGTTTGCGGCACAACATTAGGCGGCATCTTTTTTGTTGTTGCTGTGGTGCTGCCTAATTGAATGTCGGCAACATTTCAAATGCGAGCGCATCACTCAAGGGTGGAGCTTTGACCTAATAGCCGCAACACTCAGAGATAACCTCCAAGGTGCCCCCCAAAAAAATAAAATAGCCTGCCTCGCGAGTACGAGTAATTCCGGTGTTAATTTGTGCGCAAGATTCACATCAATCATTTGTAGGTAGCTGGCGGTGCCTGAGGGGTTTCTTCCCCTCACTAACTTGCCACTCCACCAACCTGAAGAGGAAGCGCATTTTTGTGGGCGTTGGCGCGGCTCAAGCTTTTTGTTGTTGCTTCTGCTGCTGATGCGTTCAGTTTACGGCAAAAAAAAAAGGAGTAGCTCAGCTCCGAGGAGACAAGACGAGAGAAGATGAGACAAGAGTCGAGAGGGGAAGGGAAGGCGACCCCCAACAGCCAATTGTGAAACTGCGCACACAAAAATATAACGTGAGAAAATGAGGTAAGCAAATGGTCCAAAATGTGAAATGCAGAATTGAGCGCAAGTAAGTTTTATAGCCTAAAATATAATCATTAAACTAAGCGCTTATAAAAAAAAACAAATCTAGATGTCGGATGAAATGAATTAATATTAAAATAAGCCAAAATTGCCACACAAATTTGTTATCGGTCCTTAAACACGGCTAACAGTAATATACCCACCAAATCTGACGGCTCTAACTGGAAAACTTCGGAAGATAGGTGCAGCATTAACGCAGAAAAGGCAGCTTTTGAAAATAGTTTCAGTTTTGAAAAATTTGTGAAAAATTTGTTAGTGTACATAAAGTATTTTGTTGCGATATAATTTTGACATAAATTTCAATCAAAGCACAGTTTCTGAATTTGAATCAAGCATTTATCTAGATGCCAAGAAGTTATGGTCGATTATACGAAGACTGATTTGATGAAGTTATAATTAAAATTTCAAGGAAAAATATAATATTGTTTAATAATTTTCAAGTCCAAACTTTTGTTTGAAATTCCAAAAATATGCTCATTTCTGAAAGCAGACACTCTGCAGGCAATAAACAAAGCTAATTACTGTGAGTATGATACTCCATGTCAAGGTAGCTAAATCATCCGAAATTAACATGATCAACTCAACATTTAAAGCATATTTTCCAATCGCCCACAAAAAAAAGCTTCCATCACAATTCCAAGTAATGAAAGTGTGTAAAATGTCACAACTGCGACCACTTACAGCAGCTGGGATCGTGTCAATGATGTGTGGCATACACAAGCACAACAAGCGAACACGACACGAGACATGCAACACCAAACTAGGCGCAAGAAACATGAATGGAATTGTCATATATACATACATATATGCATACATATGCAATACTACGGGCCAAAACTAACAATCAAAGCCAAATAATTAAACGACTGTCAGAGGAACATGCGGTGTCAAAGCGACAGCTAAACAAGCCCAATAAGCACCAAGAAGGTGGGGAGCTCAAAACTTTAAGGCCCACACACATCCAACAGAGGAGAGGGGGGAGGGGAGAGCAGAGCAGAGAGTTTGACACAATGCTGCGATAAATTTGCTCATCATTCACTCATTCAGGGTGTAAGTCATTCACGATCTCTCGAGTGCCGCCCTTCGATATTGCCCCGTTGACTATAAATAAAGCGGGCCTCATCAGTCAAGTTCCCCAACTGAACTGAGGTGCCAATGATAGTGGTGGCATAGACAGCAGAGGCAGAGGCAGAGGCAGAGTCAGAGTCGGAGTCGGTGGCAGAGGCAAAGACATTTCCTCATTCCACTGCATCCAATTTGCGGTGATCATTCATGTAATGTAACAAGATCATTTCGATTCGCTGTGTGTGGCATGCAACCGAGTAAAAGTGTCAACATTTACAATGTTACAAATGTCAAGTTGCAGCTCTGACAGGCCCTAAAAAGACACAACAGCAGCAACAGCGACAACTACTTATTGCCAATTCAGCAGCAACTGTTGCTGTTGTCTGCTGTTGCTGCTGCTGCTGCTGCTGCACGCGAGCAACTCAATGGAATTGTTACATCAACATTTTGCCTTTTTAATTGCAATACACATTTTACATTTTGAATGCCATATGCTGCACCCACTTGCCAGGTCTTCATCATCATCATTCTCAGCTCTCGCATACCCTACTGCAGATGAGCTTATTGGTTATTTGTTCGTTATGTAACACATTTCAAAAAGCATTGCTGAGTTAACAGAAAAATAAAAAAAAAGTTAATAAAAACTTAACAGTTCTTTAACTAAAATCCTGTGAACTCATCTCTTAGTTTGGCTATGTTATTATATACATTATATACATATCTATATATATATATATATATAGATTGATTATCCCAAAAGAGTATTAAATCTTCTTTAGTCTAGAACTAGCTGTTCTACCTTGTATTTATTTCTTTTGCTTTTTTTTTGTAGTTCTTTGCATTTCGATTGAGTTAATTGTTTTTGTGCCCGGGGTGCCACTGACTGGGGTATGTCAAACAACTGTCAGTTAGTTCGTCATCATCATCAGCAGCAGCAGCAGCAGCAGCAGCAGCAACAGCAACAGCAACAATAACAAGCAGAAACAGCAACAGCAGCTAAGAGTTCGTGATCAGCGACATATGATTAATTTGCAGTCGTTTTAGCCAGACGATCTTCTCGCCACATTTCATTGTTTAAACAAAATATTGACTCATAAGTTTGTTGATTAATTAAACTCACCAATAAATCAAAAGAGAAAGAGAGACAGAGAGAGTGAGTGAGAGAGAGAGTGAGTGAGGGAGCTAGCAGAGACACTTCAGCTGATGAGCATCAACACCGCTGGCAGTGTTGAAATATTGACACCACAGGTGATTTTATATGGAAGTCAATAATTTTATTTACGTTTCTTTCTTTGCTTAGCTTTTCTGGTTGTTTTCTTGTCTTGTTACACAAATTAGGCACAGACAACAGTCTCAGTCTCAGTCTCTGTCTCAGTCTCAGTCTCTGTTTCAGTCTCGTTCTCAGTCTTTGTCTCAGTCTGTATCTCTGGGCTGGTTCTCTGACCCAGGCAGCAAATATCTGAGGTGAAAAAAACCAATAGGAACAAGCGCCATGCGGGTTTGAACTTGGCATGGGTTAAGGGTCAATTAAGTACCAAAATATCAGCATGTTGTATACATATATATATATACATATGTGTATGTTTACATGTTTATCAGAAGTATGCCAAATGATGCTCATTAATTAAGTGTCTCTATGCCCTAAGAGCTAAATATTTGATTTTTGTGAGATATTCTCAATTTATTGTTTTTTAATAAGGCATTTCCTTTCAATAAAATAAGAGATTTGATTAATAGTTTGGTATTATGTTATCTCACTTACAGCTTATGTTTCTCAGTATTCTCAGTATCGTTGGTAGGCAAGGTTAATCAATGAATTATTCGAACTAAAGTTTAGATATCAAAAATAATCATAATCTAATTTTAAAATAAATTCAAACATATGGAAAATACTTTTCATAATAATATCCTTATACAAAATGCACTAAAGCAATTAAAAACAATTTTTTTAATTCTACAATATAGTTCAACAATTTCTAAAGACAATCCTAGAACAATCGACGTCAGCTGCAGCTAACATTTTCAGTTCTCAAGCAAATTGCAATTGTAGTTGAAAGAACACACTTCGAAGGACGATCCTCCAAAGAGCTCCTCATGCAACCACAATGTCAGTTAATTATGTCGCCATTTTAAATAGGAAATTTGTAAATAATTCAGTTGGCAAATTAGCCAAACGGTGCTCAAATGTGCTGCGAGTAGTGACAGTCGTGACAGACGCTTTAAAATGCACATGACAGTGTCACAAATTTCACATAAAACAATTGCCCACAAACAACAGCAGCAACAACAACTGCTGTCGCTAAATAACAAACGACAGCCAGTCAACGGGAAAAAGGAATACAACAATAACAATCAAAAAACAAGTATGAACGGCTAGCTAAGGCAAGCCGACGATTACATACCCTTACAGAGCGGAGTCAATATGACCACATCTAAATCTATAAATTTACATATTATTCATTTGAAAGTGATATATCCAGAGTAATCCTATAGATATGACTAGTTTAGTTAGCATATCATCTTTGCACCGATTGTTCCTATGGCAGCTAAATTATTTCATATATTTCAATTTTGGCAAAGGTTTGCAGCTATCTGATTCGATGCGTTACAAACTTCAGGACAATTTTATATGATCTTTGCAAGGGTATCACAAAATACATTTAATTGAATTAAATTGTTTGCTGCTGTTACCAATCGCAATTGGCCAATTTAGGCAAACAGCTAGCAGACAAAACGCAAAGTACTAAATTGTTAGTCAAATGAAAGGCAACCCAAAACAAAAAAAAGGAAAGAAAAGAGAGGCAAACGGTAGACGGGGGCTGGGTGGAGATAAAAAGAGGCACGACAAAGGTGGAAAGTGGCGTCGAGTGTCGCTTTTATTGTTTACTTTCAATCACTTTTCGTCACGAAGCAGCAACAACAACAGCAGCAGCAACAACAACAGCAGCAACAACAGCAGCAGCAACAACAACAACAGCAGCAGCATAAATAAATAAAATAAAATGAGGGGAGTTGGCTTAAATGTTTGCTGTTGTCTGGGAGGTGGGCGTGCCAAGGGGGTGTGTACATCATTTGCATAGCACAAATCACAGCACAACACAATAAACACACAAGCACACACACACGCTTGAGTGTGTGTATATTGTTGACAAATTGCACATAATGACATTAAATTGAAAATGATTGTGTGCAATTGTTGTATTTTATACGATTTTAGATACTTTTTTTCCCGATGCCTTCCACAAATTAAAATTAATGGGCAACGCAGTGGCGCGTAAAAAGCCCAAACGCGATACACCACTAAAACACACAACAACAACAAGACCAACAGCAACATCAACTACAACAACAGCAAGAACAACAAACAACAACAGCAACAACAACAAACAACAACACGTGCTGTACTTTTACCATAAACAGAAGCTGCACTTGAGATCCAACTACCCTGCCCATCGTGTATCTTGCTTCATTTTCCACTTACATGAAAATCATTTCACTTTGCCTAATGTGCAATTAGAAAACGCATTTTCATTAGTTTTATCGCAACAATTTAGTTTCAGCTGTTTCCACCACACACAAAACGATCAAATAAATCTATTAAGTATAGCACGTGGCATCCACGTCTTATGTAAATGTATCCGATAAGCTTTCAATAAGGCAACTTCCGCAGACAGCCAAACAGCAAAGGTATGTTGAAAATGCGCTTAATTTGCTTATCGCTTATTGGCTTAGAGTAGGGAGCGAAATAGACAACCCACAACAAAAAAAAATCAAAAAAATAAAAGAAAAATAGGAAAACAGATGACTAAAAGCATTTGGCGTCCAAATTGATGATGATTATACTTATGATGGGGCAGATTTGAAGAGCTGCAGATTGATTGGCCAATTGAGAAAGAAGACATAAAACTAGGGTAAAATTTTAAGAGAACCAATTGCTAAAGGAACTTTCAGCGAGTTTAACTACAGACAAAACTGATTATTCTTGAAAAGTATTTTATAAAAATATAGTTGGAATTTCAATGGATTCAAGTTGTTAATATTAAAAAGTAAATATACTTTTATATATTTAAGAAACTTTGTACACATTTAACAAAATTTTATTAAAAAAGAGTGACAACTTTAATCTTCAAAATTACATTACAATATTATATTATTATTGATTAATATTGAATTATTTTTGATAGCCCTTCAGCAGATATAATTTATCACTCTTCAAAAACACGCAAGTGATCTAGCTTATAAACCCCAATAAACCCCCCAATAAAGAACTGGATCTGATTTAGTTAAAATCCGTAGAAATCCATTATAATCCCCTTATGAATTTAAATATTACATTTCATTGTAAAAAATCTCAAAACTGATCTAGTTCTACTTGGTGATCAGTCTACAAGAACTTCCAACAGTTCTATTACTACTTCTACTTCTCTGTGAAACCACACAACTGATCTAGTTTAAAAACTTGAGCAACTCCCTACTAATTTGATACTTGCAACAATTGATTTCTCATGCGTGTATTCAGTATATTCAGTAGCAATTTGTTCAATATTATGGTTCAACAATGTATTTGCAGATATAATTTCCACATTTACTTAATTATGGCTATCTGCGCATTTGCCATTCCATTTCTATAACCGAGTTGCTGCAGAGTTCAATGTCTTTGCTCTGGCAGTGGCTGTGGCTGTGGCAGTGTCTGTGGCTGAAGTTGAAGTTGCTCTCACTTGGCTCAGAAACAGCTTTCGCCACACACTCAGCGCAAAGTAGTTGGCAAATTAGCAACAGCAACAACAGCAGCAACAGCAACAATCACAGCAGCAGCAACAACAACAGCAGCAGCAGCAACAACAATCACAGCAGCAATTACAGTGCAAACAACAGTTTATATATATAAATATATAGGTATTTACGTACGCTCAATCATGGGATCGTGTGAAATGATTTCGATCATATTCCATCCATCAATATTTCAATATACACCGCTCATATATACTTAATAAAAAGTAGAAAAAAAAACAGCAACCGTTTGCTGGACAACGTTTAATTAACATGATAAATCGTTTGTAAATTTCTTAATTATTACGTAGTCGTCGCGTTGGTTGATCAGTCAGTCAGTCAGTCGTTCGGTCAGTTTCGATCGGTTTCAATTTGATCCAGTAATACTCGTAAATCTCTCTGTCTCTCTCTCTCTCTTTCTCTCGTTTTTTTCCATCAATGTGGCAATCAGTGGCTGCCATTCACCTTAGCACTTGCACGCGTATTTATTTTATAATTATTTTGCCAGCCAACGACAACTATAATTAATTTAATGTGCATTCGCAACACACAGCCAAATGCACAAAAACACATTTGAATTAGCTGTCGACTTGTGTAAATTGTTTATGAAGTGCACAACAACAGCGACAACATCTCTAAAGGCAACAGCAGCTACAACAAAAACGAGAACAATTATTTTATGCATTTGCTATCGGAAAACTGTTAACAAGTTCATTAAATATTATTTAAAAAGAAATAATATTATAAGTGTATGAAATGAGCAGCATTTGAAGAAGGTTATTGGTCGAGAATAATACCCTGTAACCAAAATATGAATATCACATTTCAAATGATCTATCGACTATCGAAAGCTACGCATTTGCCACATATCGACAAACTCTCCTTGCAACTTTAGAAAAAGTTATTGATTAACATAAAGACAATATTTATAAAACACCAAATTTACCTGCTACAAAACATTGTCAATCAAAAGATCAATCGATTTTCTAGAATTCTGCATTATCCATTTCTGATAGCATACTTTATACAGGGTATACTGAATGATTATGCAACACCATTAGGTTTGTAATTGTTGAGTTCTTGCTGGTGCCATAAATGCTTAGGATAATTAAGCTATCAATTATATAAGAGGTAAGAGGCATTTTATCTAACTGCTGCTAAGTCTACAGTTCAAGATGTTTTAACTGCTGCTAAATGTACCTATTAGCTAAACACTGTTGCACACAGTTAGTATGCAATTGCCAATCGCTCTTTGAAACTCATCAATTAGATTGAAAAATTGTCTGAGATTATTGTACAGCTAATTTGAAAGCAGTCAATAGCAGAGGCTTATGTAATCGAATTATATTTAAAAACTGCATTTAATTCTTATAACGGACTTAATTAAAGGGAGATAAATAAATAAATACTTAAGCATTCAGAATAAATCTGTAAATTATTATTATTGAATACAAATTTCCTCACTTTTTACATATATTCAAAACAAGCTTCCAAAATCGATCAAGCTTATTTTTAGCTGCATTGAAAAGCGTTGCCAACAAATTATTCGATTTGGCCACATTCCAACAAGACAGCCAACAAATGCAGCTGCCAAAAAACAAAAACCTATTCTCTTATGAGCAAAGTCTGTTGAAACTGAGATGGCGAATGAGACTGAGACTGAGACTGGGTGGAGGAGCACTAATTAATTAAAAGCAAAAGATTCAAGTTGCCAGCTGTAGCTACTCTCTCTCTCTCTCTCCCTTTTTCTGTCTGTCTGTCTGTCTCTGTCAGTCGGGGCTGGCTGCCAAAGTTGGGGCACTGAGTAAACTGCCTTACTAAGCGCCTTGTGATCCTTTCTTAATTGAAAAATGTCGTCACAAGGAGCCAAAGCAGCAACAAAGGAAGCGAGAGGAGGAGCAGGAGTAAGCATTCAGTCAGAGCCCAACCAGCAAAATCCTTGTTAATCCTACACTGAAATTGGAAAAACCTGCACAGCCAGAGAAAGTCTTGCTCCATTCCCTCCGCACCTCTCTCTCTCGCTCTCTCATTGCTGGCTCCCTCTCCCTTCTCCGTCAAGTTGGCTCGTAAAATCAGCTCTTGAGCCGCACACGCAGCGCCATAAAATTTGTACAAAATTATGTAATAAATGCAACATAAAATTTGGCTTTGGCCCACACTAATTGGAATGCAATGCAGTCAGCAACAATTTGCTTCCCAAATGAAAACATTACTAGTCTCAGAACCCCCCGCCGCACAAAACTCCCCCCTCTCATCTATAATCCTTTGCGCACAATATAAAGTGTCACAATATTACACTTTCACAACAAAAACTCGACTGGATAAAACACGAATCGGTTTTGATTCTGCCTCACAGCGCACACAATGGAATAGATTTTACTCATGCAACAAAATGATGCAGCAGACTTTATGTCTTCTAAATGGTGTGTGGGGTGGGGGAAGCCGGTCGGGAATCTGGCCCGGCTTTCTTTCATAAATTGCTCAAAGATATTGGCCCCGAAGCTGGTGGCTGTTTTTGGATGACGAACAAAAGAGGTCGTCACACCTTTATTCAGTTTTTTTTTATATATATTTTTAGTTTGTTTGGAAATCAATATCTAAACAATGCGAGAAGCGGCGGCCCTCGACAAATTTTCTGGCATCGATATAAAAAGTAAGCATGTAAGAAGCGCAGAGAGTGTGCGCGACTTGCAGATGCCTTAGACACAATAACCTTAAGCAAATAGGTACTAATTATTTACTGATTAATTAAATTTAAATACAGATATATATATATTTTTTTTAACAATTTAAAATAAGGCTTAAATACATTTTTTTTTAAATTATGAACATTCATTCTTTGCAGAGCATAAGTCATCAGCAATAGTTGAATATATGTCTAGTATACTCCTCAACTTATTTGACAATTACAGGGTATACCAAATTTGTTTTTTCAGCAGCACCAGAATACCAAAACACAACAAACACAACAAACACAACAAGCAGAAGTTTTGACACTTTTTATGGCTCTGAAAACTTTTGTGTATTAGGAGCATTATAAAGTTGGGCAGCTCCGACAAATGAGCCCGCCCGTGTCGCACTAAGGGGGATAGAGACAGCGACAGAGACAGCGACAGAGACAGAGAGAGAGAGAGAGGGAGAGTTGGGGGGTTTCCATCTTGGACCGCCGCCGTCGCATTGTCTATGGATGCTGGTCATCTGTCTGAAGCGGCAGAGAGGAGCACTCGATTCGATTCGATTTGATTCCATATTCATTTTGAGGCAGCTCATTTGCATGAAAATTTGTTGAAAACACATTTAACCGATATCGAATGCCTTTGAAAATATGTTGAAACGGTAATTTGTTGGCCAGTTTAGATGTGTTATTAGCAGCGTTTATATACAAGTTACACGCCCAAGAAAATATAATAATAATAATATCTCTGATATATCCCCAGATAGTCAGCTAGATAAATACATATTTGGTTTCTTTCGCTTTTCTGGTGCTCTAATTTATGCATTTCAAATTGGGTTGGCGTATACTATTCAACGGCAGTGTAATGTCTGTATTCGTGCCTGTTTAAAGTGCAATAATCATGTCTAAGACTGATCTATGGCCAAAGATATACAGGCTACAGACATTTGAATCTTTCTTGTATTTGTTGGCTTTTGTTATTTGAACTGAGTGGATATTGCTCGATTTGGCTTGAGGTTTTGTAGTTTGATATCGTTATTTATTGTGCTTGATCAATCAGAAGCGAATTGGAGCTGTCTCTTAAAGACTTTTGCCTATCAAATAGCTGAATTAGCTAGAAAGTGAATAAATATACCACGGCAAGAATTTCAGATACCTCGCAGAAGTGAATGGCAATGGGAAGTAAATACTAATTCAAGTATATATAATTGCATTATCAGAGCTCTAACTATATAAAGAATAATTTCACAGAGCAGCGCATTAGTTATTTAGCATTACAATTTTGCTCTTTGATTTTTGCTATTCATGTTCCACTTTTTTGTAATACTTGTTTCTCTAGAAACTTGCGTTTGAGTGCCTCCTGTTTGTAGAACCGCCCAGATCGCATGCATTCAAATTGGAATTGACAATTGCCCTGTGCTAAACTTTATGATATATACATACGTAAGAAACGTTCGTGTTGAAAAATGTGATGTTTAATTTCGCACATTAAAATCTGAAAATTATCAGACACGAAAAGTCATAAACCGCACACCGAATGCGTCATAAAAGGTAACAAAAAATTCAAACAAAAAAACGCAGCAAAAACGAACAACAAATACCCTAAAGTAAACATCATCCTTATACTTTTATAATAAATTCGTTTCGTGTATAAAATACACAGAAAAATAAATTATTATAATATTTATGTACTTTATTAATGTCGAAGAAATTCAGTAGTTCTGCAAACAGTTTAAGCTTCATGATCTATGGAACAGAGCATAGCCAAGCCTTTGTAGCTACCGGGGAGACCAGGCACAAGTGGGGGCAAGGCACAAGTGGGGGCAAGGCACAAGTGGGGGCAACGCAGAGAGGTAGCTCTGTGGAGTGCAGAAAAAGTGCAGTGAGCAGAAGATTAAAATCTTCCGAGAATTGTGCACAAGAAGTAAAAAAGGAAAACAGTCAGAAAGCTAAAGGTAAGTAACATAAATGAGTGTGGGGCAAGGCAAAGGAGTCAAATCGATATTGGCAGCCGGGCAGAGAGTGGGAGAGCGAAGCAGGGGCAACAACTGGAGACAGCAGACAACAGACAACAGACTACAGACAGCAGACAGAGGACAACGCGAATGGGGCATGTAAACAAATCGATTTGTTTCATTGATGACATTCTTGCCGAGATTCCTTCTTTATTTTCCCCCCTTTTGCAAAATGTCATAAAGTTTATGACTTAAGTCTTTTGTTTGTTTGCGCAGCAAAGGCGAATCGCGCGCAAAAAATAAAAAAAAAAACATTATTAAATGTGATCGAACCGGGCAAGAAAAGCGAACCGGTTTCTGTAAGCTGCACGCAGCACGAGAGGAGTGCTCCACGTTGAACTTTATATGCAGATTTTGCAAAGAGGAGTATTTTTTCATTTGTCATTTTTCTTCTCTCTTTTTTTTGCGTTCACACCTACAAAAGTGTCATCCTCGAAGTTAGTTCTCGCATCTCGGTTGAGTTTCTTGAGTTGCTGATGTTGTTGTTGCTGTTGTTGTTGTTGTTGTTGTTGTTCTTGTTGTTTTTTTTTCATCTCCACAAATTTAACGATTAAGACGTGTTAAATTGTTAACAAGCCACTTGCAGTTATTGCCAATAAGCTGCAAATTTACGAGTCTTGGCCGAGAGTCTCAACCTCAACGTTCAGAGTCTCGCATTCGTATTCGTATTCGTATTCGTATTCGTATTCGTATTCATATTCATATTCATTTCGTTTGGCTAGCTTGTTATCTAGGCCCCAAAGTGATTTGCATGTGAAAGCTTTGAGTATGTTGCAGTTGCAACAGCAAGTGGTAAATGGCTGGGGGTCTAAGGCCAAGTCCATTGTGCTCGCTTGCCCCACCGTTGGACAAAGGCCTTGGAAATGCTCAATGAGCCATCGTCGCTGGTGGTGCACGTTTATTTCAAATGTCGCTGATCCGCTTTTCACGGTCTGCCTCTATAAATCAATGCATTTTTATTGGTAGTTGCTGTTGTTGCTGGCTTTGCAGCGGCTTTAGAATTATTTAACAGCCGCTTAAATATTAAAATACAAGTTTGGCAGCAAAAGCGATGCAAAGATGCAACGCATAATCGGAGAGAGAAGATGCAGATATGCATGGAAATATAAATTTACTTTTGCAGATGCTTACCAAAATATTTATACATCACAAAGAAGACTTAAAGGAAATTTCAAATATATGTTGAATATAAAACTACTCAAACTAAAGTTAAGTAAGAGCATTTAAATATTTCTCTGACTTTTATCCATTTATTGCCAACTATCTATCCAATTGCTGGTCGATTAATCATATAGCCAAACGAGAATCATTTCTGCTGATTAACAGCATAACCAGTTAAGTAATTTAACCATCAATTTAAAAGCGATTTACATATTACTCTTCTAAAAAAATAAACCCCTAATGGCTAGAGAATGCCATTGGCAATGTTAACATATGTAAAATGGGAAGCAAAAGCAGAGGCCAAGGAAAATGACTACAACAACCAGTCAACTGAAATTAATTTCGTAAGCACAAAATAAATAAACAGTCACAAATTATGCCCAAATTAGCAAAGCCAGCCAACCACTTGGCCATGACAAAATGCCCAAAAGAGGGTAGCGGGTATGGTGTGGGGTGGGGGGTTGGGGGTTGGGGTGGTGTTTTAGTGACACAAAACGCACAAGTGTCGACTTGCCAGGCTGTGTGACAGTTGTATACCGTAAAGTAGACATACATAAATATATGCGTATCTATGAGATACGTGTTACATGTGTTGCATAATGCCAACACAAACACAATTACGCAGAATGGGGGTGTGGGTGGGATGGGGTGGGTTGGTGTGCAAATGGAGTAGGGGTTGCTGCGAGCAATAAATACAAACCGCATAAAGGCGACGTGGCGGTCGCTTAATCCCAACAGTAGCAACAGTAGCAACAGCAGCCAAGTGGCAAAGTCAACCCCCAAGTGTTATTTATATACACACCAAATGCACCCCCAACCATCAACTACATCAACAACAACCCTCCCCATCCCAAGTCATGTAAACTGTGCACCAATTACTCAACATGATTTCAATGAAATTACCGCACAAAACAAAGCCGAAACCAGGCGGAGAGATGGAGAGAGGGAGAAACGGTTGGGTTACTGCCAAGCAACTAGGACAGGAACATAGTCAGTATACACTGCAATAAATTGGTAAATATGTAAAGAAGAGAACGCAAACCATTAAATTTTAAAGCAGATTAATTATTGTAAGACTAATTTTGAATATCAAGAAAGTTGCCCAATAATTATTACAATTCTGACAATGGCAACTTTTTTACAGTGTACACAGGATATGAGTTACATCCACAGGAGCAGTCGCAGTCGCAGTCGCAGCAAAAGCAACAACAACAACAACAACAGCATCAATCTCAATAACAATTCATAATTCATGTTTAACATGAGCTCGCTCTCTCTCTCTGCCTTCCCCCCTCAGCTTTGGAGTAATTTTGGCAAGCAGCTTGCGCACCCCCAGCCACAGTGCCACTCCATACGCAATCGAAAAATACACCCACAGGGTAAACAGCCCGCTGCAGGGCTTTTGGGCCACCCCTTTCCAAGAGCACACCCCCTCGCTCATCGGCTGCTGCTGCTGCTGCTGCTGTACATAAATTGTTGATTGTTTGTCTATGCTGGGGCGTATTTATGACACAAGCTGCAAGTTGAAGTCAACTTTTTGTCTGTTGGCTCAATAACAAATGACAGCAACTGGAGGGGTTGCCCAATGACAACCCCCAACCATCCGACTGGCTGCTGTTACTGATGATCATCCCTAATTGGTGTTGAATGGAGTTTTTTTTTTTTTGTTTGGTTTGCCTTGTCAAGGGTGAAAGGTGGCAACCTGCAGCGGGTGGCTGAGTGTGGCAGGCAGGAAGGAAGAACGGAATCTGCGTGTCACATGGCAAGTGTAATTTTTTATTGCCCGCCCTTGTGAGTGTGTGTGGAGTGTGTGGGGAGTGGGTTTGTATTAGCCAAGTGCTGCGGATGGGCGTGAATCTGATTAACATAATTGAGCTGTTTGTTTGCCTTTGCGCTCAACGACGGAAAACTGCAGTTGGCTCGATTTTCTACTTCATTTTTGTATTTGTTGCTGGGGTGACAATCAATTTGCTCACTGTCAAAAGGTAACAGAGAAATTATGTTAAATTAAAGCCAAATTTATTAATCTAAACTGCATTGGCTTAATGCACTGATGCGGAAGTGTGCAACAGCAAATACTTTAGAGATATCTATGCAGATGAATGGATTATAATAAATATTCGAATATACTACTACAAAAATAATAGTAGCTAAACTAATCCAATCATCATTGTTTTTATTTTAAATACTCTTACTGTTTTCTTTTCTTCTTTTACTTTGTATCTGCAATTTTATTAAAATGACCCACTAAGAGATTTTGGGGACTCATCGAAACTCATTTAAATCCGCACATTTGCGATGCGCTGAAGTCTGCCAATTTTAAATGCCAAGCTTTAAATGCGACATTAATTAATTTTTTGGAAATTTATAAGCAATTTGGCTTACGGACAAAGGAATATGTCAATGCCCGGCGAAAGACGAAAGAAAGACAGAAGGAACGAGCGAGGAAAACAAAAATAACCGAAATGATATAGGCCGGCAAAGAAATCGTCGGAAATCGACTGAAATTGTAATAAGAATGCGACAAACGCCGCGGGGTAGATTGTTGAATGTTGTGTGTGTGTTATGTGTTATGTGTGTGTGTGAAGTGTGTGTGTGCTGTGCTGTGCTGTGCTTGGCTGTGTGTGAGGAAATTAGCATACGTTTATGTTATAATTTAATTATAATTTATTGATTTTAAATGTCTTTTTTATTTATACGTCTGTTGCGGCGGCGTTGAAGTCGCCTTTGTTTACGATCTGTAAAAATGCGCATTTTATGACGCATTTAATTTGCCAAAACTTACTAAAACTGAATTATGAATGAGTGGGAATACACGGCTCTAAAAATATGTACAATGCTTATAAAGATGTTAATTCACTGCGGGCACGCCCACCAATCAAAACTCAAAAATACATACGTATATATACATAAATTTGAACAATGAAACCATGTGTGTCTGAGGCGTCCAGTGTTGCCAACCGACTACGAAAATATATAAAGTGCCAACCGCTGCCACCCAATTACCAAATGACATGACAAAACCGCTCAAAGGCGTCGCTTCTCAGCGTCCTCGACATCTAAACCAAATTGCAAATTAGAAACGAAGCTCGAAAGCAGAAGACAACACAAAATAAAAGTATACAAGTTAAAAATACAACACATAAAACCAGAGCTGCCTTAGACAAGCCGACAATTGTAGACCCTTGTAGAGAGTCTGAGATCTAAATACAAAAAGAAGACTGATTGTCTCGATGATCTCTCATCTTGATGATCTGGCTCACTTGATAAACAAATAACATGCTCGGACAAGAACTCAACTTTCGATTCCAATAGCAGCATTATGATATAGGCATTCGATCGGGCAGTCAGCTTCAAACATATCTTTTGGTCTTGTGCAAAAAACCCATTATACATATTAATAAAACTAAGAAACAGCTGGAAATGGCAATATCGACTTGCCTGTGTCCAAGATTCACGAGAATATCCAATAAATATCAAATCAAATTTAATTTGATCAGCTCATAAATGGACGCTTATTAGGACTATATATATACAAAGTGGATTCAAAGAAGTCTTTATTCAACAACCTCTGCAAGCGTATCCAAAACAAAGGCATCCAGATAACTGCCAACAAGGCAATAATGGCTGAGAGAGGGAGTAAAAAGTGTATATACAGATATATGTATATATACGAACAAATAACATAAAATGCAGGCAGTAAAAAGAAAAACGGCGAAAAACCATGAAAATGTAGCAGCGAGAAAAAAAAACGCAGCTTTTTTTTTGTTTTTAGCTTTTTTGTGCTTATCTTTAACTGCCATCAACAAGATGGCAACTTCCGTTCGCGCGCCATAATGTTTTCTCTACATAGAAACAAATACACACAAATACACACACACACACACACACACAAAGGCACAAGTCACGCACACAGGAGCCGCATACACAGATCCAGTTCTGCACCAGAGTTAGGGGTAGGAGGGGGGACAGCACAAATGGTCACCAGGGCGTGTAATTGAGTGCTACAGGACCCTTTTAACATTTTTATTTGCACATTAGCGAGGGTGGAAATGGCGAAATTTGCGCCCCCAAAATGTGACAGCGCGTTGAATGTGGGTGGTGCACAAACACACACACCCACACACACCAGGGGAAAAGGGCAAGATCTGTTAAGGAGCAGGAGTGGTTTTTATATCCTGACCCTATTGAGTTTCAGTTAGATGTCAATATGCTCGCTTGGCGAAAGTTACATTATTTTTTATTTCGTACGTTCATCTCTGAAGTCGTAGACAAATTTGTCTGCGGTTCAAAATATGCGACAGTTGTTAGATGTGAAAGTGGGGGAATGGGTGAATGGGGGAAGGGGAGCTTGAGCAGGGGTTTGTGGGTGGGTGGCTGCCGAGAGTTGTTTAGTGGGTTTTGGTTAGTTGCTCCAGCATATGCTGCAAAATCGTTGAAATAAACGAAAAAATAAAATCTGAAACTAATGTTTTCGGCAAGAAATTGTGCAGCTTGAATGAGAAGAGAAAATTATATTAATATAATTCTAGAAATATATTTTATGCATTTTTAAGTAATTTGTTTAATTCGTTGAAAAAATCAAATTAAATATATGTTTGTTCAAATAGATATTAAATAGTTAAACAAAATATCCGCTGGCGCCATCGCCATTGTTAAGCAAATAAAAAAATGGAAAACTTATAAATCAAATTTGTTTTTCGCGCCACATTCGACCGCAGCAAATTTAAGCGACGCACAATATGATAAAAGCCGCAAAAAAAAGCCAGATCCGCAAAGCCACAAGCCACATAATTCAAAGGCAAGCTGGGGCTGGCCGAAAACCCTTTTCCAAACACAACGCCTCGTATGAGTAACATGCCTAGCCAAAAATATTCATGAATAATTCGACGCCGCAGCTGATGATAAAACACGAAAATGGGCAAACATAAATCTAGCCCAAGAGATAGGCCATAAACAGTGCGAGATGGGGCGAGGAAAGGGGGAGTTGGTCGGGGCTTAGAACTACTTAAATGTTAGCCAAATGCAGGCAACGGTTTATTAAAGTTGCCACTTTCACTGCGGCGCCCCATTTCAGCTGTGCCCCCCCTTCCCTCCTGCGAGTCTCCTCTTTGGTGTCGTCGTTGAGGCAAAGTCAACTTTCGTTTAGCTTGTAAATAGCTCGTTTTCGCAGACTCAGTAACTCGACGCCATGTTAATATATAACAATTAATCTTGACTAAAAGTATCTGCAGTCGCCCACAGCAAAGGACAGGAGTAGCAAGCTACACTGCACCAAATTTCATGTAAAGTTTGTTAACTCTTATTAAGGTTTTCGATTTAGACTTAAAGTACTTACTTTTTGGACTGAAAGTAATATTTACAATTGCATTTTTTTATTTTCAATTCTTTAATATTTAAATCTGTTTTTTTTTAATTACTTAATTCCTCTCCTCAAAAATATACTCGAAAAGTTTTATAACTTTTCAGTATTTTAAAGAGGCTATCGAGTGTAGTTTTTGAAATCACAAATTAGCAAAACTTTTCACTAAGCGAGTGCTTCGATTAACTACTTTTAGTTTTAAGTACAAACTAAACTTTTTTTACTGTGTATCCACTTTAGCTTTGGGTCTCTGGCTAGCAGCTTCCAGGCAAGACTTGCTCTTTATGCATGGCAATGACTTGGGCAATAATGTTGCCGCCATGTTGTTTTCAGTCTCGCACACACACACACACACATACACTTGTACACCCACACACTAACACACACACACACACACATATACTGGCACACAGTTGGCACATTACAGTGTTAATGTGCCTCACTGCCGCATGTAAAAACCCAAGTAATTTGAGCAGAACGCGCACAACACCACGGCCAGAAAGAGAGGGACAAACAGGAGGGATAACGATAGAGAGAGAGTGAGAGGGAGAGGTAGAGCGATTGCCCCTCTGTCTCCCTACGCTCCCCCCTTTTGGGATTGTGGGTGTGCTTGTTAATGATTTTTTGCACACAGCTTCACAACTTGACGCGTTGGCTGCCCCAGCAACCAGGATGCGTCTCCCTCTGTGTGGGTGGTTTATGTGCCCCAGTATATACTATATACGTATGTACATATATAAGCGAGGTACTCGCGTACAGGTAGATATAAAATTATATGGGCTGCCAGGTGCAGTCAACGCTTTTGACTCTGTCTACACGTGTGTGTTTTAGCCAACTGGTTAGCCACACTAGATTAACAGATTCCCAGAAGGAGTTAACTAAGAGAGAAGACATTAGAATGGGCTAGAAACAAGAGAAACTTTAAGAGAATTTGAGAATTTAATAAAGTGAACGCTAGAAAAGCTAAAGCTTCGTAAAATATGTTAACAAAATATATATATTTATTTTTAATATATAAATTTAAATTTGGCGATTATAAATACTAAACAATAAATAATAAAAAAAATAAATTTGCTTTCTTAATTATTACGCCATTATTTTTCTTGATATTATAAATACTCAAAGCTTATATTTATTTATTATAAATTTGTAAACAATGAATTCCATATTAACATATTAATAAATAAATAAAAATTATTACTGTCTTTCAAAAAATACTTTATAGACACCGCAATGGAAAATTGGCGACCTAAAATTTTAGTCAACATTGATTTCCACATTTTGTTGCTGTATTCGATTTTGAAAACACACATTTTATCAATATCTAAGTACATTTTTTCTATATATACTAAGCGAAAATATGTTTATCAAACCATAATATCTTGCACCTTTCATCTGGTAATTTCAGAAAAGCACTCATTTTCTTTCAACCCAGTTGTTCAGAAAGCAAAGCTTGAACCACAATTTGAACTCTGGTACAAAAAACACTATCGCAACATTTTCATCGGACAATAGAAAAATAAGAGAAATAAATATTAGATATATGTACATTTAAATAGTCGAAAAGTAAGCAACAAAGTCATCTAACGGTGCAAACACAGCTCGATGTCAGCTGGCGATTACAGATCCAAAAATGCTACGCTACACGTAACTGCAAAAACAACAGCAACAACAGCAACAACAGCAACAACAGCAACAACAAAGGCAAAGTGAGGCCAGGAAATGTCAAGTGTCAATCAAATGCGCTGCTGGAGCTCCGACTGAGGGTCTGGGTCTGGAGATTTGACTCTCGACTGGACTGGACGGGAATGGTATGGGAGTCACTGCATTGCCAAATAACCAACTTGGAACTCTGAGCCCATTGTAAATCCTTGGCGCCATGCGGCTCTGCTCGGGAACAGACCAGATCGGATCGAGGCAGTGGGGGGAGTCGAGTGAGTCAGCGCGTAAAAGCTGTTTATCATTTTCAAAAGTCAAAGTTGAGTCTCAGTTGGCTAATAGAGGCATTACACACTGGACAGCTCACCCAGCGTTATTAATTACTCTATTTTACTCAACCCAGCCAACAAATGAAAAACGAAAACAACCCAGAAAAACCTCAAGAGCCGCCCATTGAATTGTATTATTGTATTTTGTAAGGGAACTCTGGAACCCGCGACTACTTATTACAATTTAATTGTTTTACAATTTTTTGGTGGCGCCTATTAGCATTTCATTTTTTTACGAGAGTGGTGCTGCTGCTGCTGCTTGCACCACACATGGTGCAATTCCCAAAAATAAAAAACAAAACGTAAATAAATAACTGCGCATGGCTGCCTCGAATAACAATTACAACAATAATTATAACAATAATATCAAGTACCATGAGGGAAGGGGGAGAGGGGACAGGGGAGAAAGAGACTTGAAAACCGTTGCGTCTGATTTTTACCACAAATTATGCAGATAAGCATAAGTGGGAGGAAGTTTTCTGTTATGTTGTGTTTGGTATTTTGTTTAATTGTTTTTTTCGTGCTTTGTCGAGAGGGGCGTCCATTTTTTATTTTTCTATTTTATTTTCTTAGGGCTAATGAGCAGTTTTGTCTTCGGTGGGTGGGTGGAGTTCAGAGCGGGAAGGCGTGTAATTGCCAGTTGAACTGTGCACAAGGCAAGCGTATAGCCTAAGTTACGCTTGAAACATTTGGTATACGACAAAGAGAGACCCAGGCGAAAAATAAAGTGCTGGGAAGTTTCTCTTGAAGCTAGATATAGCCAGAAAATCATAGGTGGCTATGGCGAGAAACCTACTGAGGATTATCATAAGAACTCTCTGCGGAGAACTGTGCAAAACAATTGCGAAAGATAGACTCTGTCTGAAAGCGACGAGACTCCTGAACACATTCTGCTAAATGGAGAGGCAATCAGAAGACTGAGAGTAACTTGAGGGCCCTCAACATCCTCAACGATAGGATAATGCAAGCTATGAGATATTTTCCAAATGTTAACTTAAGAACTCAGACAGTGAAGTCAAAGACAAAGTAAAATATGAGTAAAGATCAGTTTGCAGTATTCTCACCACTCATAGATAAAATTTTAATGTCTTTATGTCAAATATTATGTTTTAAGTATTTACAATTCCAATGTTTAGAAAATTGAGCGTTACTTTTATGTATTATATTATTTATGTAAATAGTATTCATATATTTAAAGATTGCTTGTAAAGATCTAACAGATTTGGAATACTTTTCTGACAATTGTAGAAATATTATTCATATATTGGAAACTCATAAAGTTAATTTGTCCTGATTGCCCGTTTCTTTATCTTCCCAAGCCAATATACCCATTTACTCTATGATTGCAGAGTATTTTGAGAACTATGGTCTTATGTAAGCAACTCAGCGCTGAAAATTTAAAATTCACAGCACATTTTCTGTGCGCTGCGCTGCGAGTAACAATATTGACAAAACGAAGACACACACAGACACACACACACACACACTCTGGCACCCCCTCCTCACGCACACACATAAGGAAAAGGACGAAAAGGAGTCGCTGCTGCTGCTGCTGTTTAAAATTCTGTGAGCATCGTTTCACAACTTTCCAACTTGCCAAAAAATCGAAAACGGCAAAAAGAAGAAAGAAAAACGCATAAAAAAATACAAACAGCACCGAAAGGAAATAAGGAAAAGCGCATAAATTTCACGTACTCTGCCTGTGTGTGGGTGTGGCAACAAGCAAGAGACAGAGATAGAAACAGGGAGAGAGAAAGAGAGAGGGAGAGAGGGAGAGATACAGAGCGATAGAGACAGAGACAGAGCGACGAGTGAAGTGAAGGAGCCAAAATGTGCGGAAAATAAATGAAAATGCTCAAAGCTCGTTCACAACGGTGCTTACGGCGTCCGCAAGGAGCTGTTGAAGTGGCAAATTTGCGCAAGCGACACCCGAGGCGAATGCCAAACGATGTCGAGGGGTGACGAGGGTTGGGTGGGGGGGAGGGGCGTGGCAAGGCGTGGCAGGCAGTACAACGACTCTTTTGGCTACTTCTGCTTCTGCTTCTGCCAGTGCTTTTGCTGCCATCGTTACTTACAACAACTACATGCCAGTGTCAACACATACTTGGCCATTTAAGTGGGCAACGCCACAGCTGGAAAAACACACGCACACACACACACACACACACACACTGAGACAATTGGGCAGACAGACACACAGCGAGCGGAGTCAGCCGCCATATTTGTTTCACTTGGCTTGGCTGCCCCTTCAAAGCCCCCCGCGCTTCTCGCACATTTTTATGGCTTTGACATAAAAACCAAATGCAGACGCGCAGAAATGTCATTTATATATATAGAGATATATACAGTTATATATATATTTATGCATCTGCATCTCACTCTAACCCATTGCTTGCGTAATTAAACCCTTTTCATGGTTTTTCTTTTGCAGATACCCTGTAAACATGGCAATAATGAAAACGTAGTGGAAACAAATTGTGGTTTCTTTCAAATGGAAATATTTATTCCTGATTTGAAGATTTGCATGTTTGTTTGTAAACAGTTTGTCGAATATTATTCAGATTATTTGCTATCTATCTATCTTGCTTGTACAAATTTATGTATTACTGATTTAAATCCATATCCGACTGCAAAGAGTCTATCTATCAAACAACTTCCTTCAGAATAAAGGCCAAGCAATAAACAAAGTACCTTTCTAAAGGGTATTTATTAAGTCAAGTACATGTTTTGATATAAACGGGTAAGTTATGAAGCTAATGCAAAATTGGTTTGCCTTTGTATATCATTAAACTATCGAACAACTCCCTTTAGAATAATTGCCAAACCATATCTTTAGCTATGATAAACAAAGTACCTTTCTATAGGGTATCTATTAAGTCAAGTACATGCTTGATGCCAAATTTTTTTTGGGGGATCGCGCACTTGTGAGACAATAAACTTTTGCTGAGAAAAGGCTTTTAATGGCTTTGGCGACAAAGTTTTGCAATTTTTTCGCAATTTGCCGCCACAACAATTTGCGTTTAATTAACCAAAAGTTTCCACTGTAGCAAATACGCTTAGGAAAGCTAATGAACTTGCCAAATTGTTGTTGTCCAAAGTTTTTGGCTGGCAATAAAATTAATTTTGATGACAACAGTTATTGTTATTGTTATTGTTGTTGTTGTTGTTGTTGTTTCCCTTCTCGTTACTGTTGTCTTTGGTGGCACCGAAAATAATTGACAAACAGTGCATCAACAGCAAAACACAAAAATTCCAAATGCCAAATGCTAACACGCCTAATGACAACGAAAGTTGTGGCAACTGTCTGGAGCCAATCATTTTTGGGAGCTCATTTAACAAACGTTGATTTTACTGGCTTAGAAAGCAGTTACAGCCAAGTTAACTTCAACTGTACAAAAGAGTTTACGAAATCAACTATGATTGCAAGTCATTATTTAAT